>LR749985.1:128477-154130 GCA_902729485.2 Mus minutoides
GAAAAGAAAAAAGACAAGGCCATACAAACTTGTTTTAGTTATGACTTATACTATAGGCTGTTGATGAAGTCATTCAACAAATACTTCTTAAGCAAAGACTGTGTGCTAGACACTATTAGGTACACAGAGACACAGCAAGGAACAAAATGGACAGCCTCTTTGCTCTCACAAAACTACAATTCTAAAGTGACAAATACCGGTAAGGACATGCAAAGGGGTAAGACGGAGCAGAGACATGGACCTCGGTGAGAGACTCCTCTCTGCTAGGATGAGGGTCAGATTGTAAGGGCAGGAAAAGAGAAACTTAGGTAGGTCTCTTCAGATGAGTGTTCCAGAAAAATGGAGCCTGGAGTGAAAGCCCCCAACCCAGGCAGAAGTGCAAACACTGGGGCTCTGTTGTTAGCAATGTTGGCTTGAAGCAAGACAACAGCAGCTGCACCCCGGCTTTACCTCTGTGCTCTACGCAGAGACCACAAAGAAACGAGAAGAGGAAAACAGATTTCTCTGTAGCCTTCTTGTCAAGAAAGCAAAGGGCTCATGGGACACACACACACACACACACACACACACACACACACACATACACACACAGTGGAGAAACAGCCTGCCTGCAAGCCTGAGGACCTGGGTTCAAACTGCACACAAGGCTAGACACGGAAACACAGGTCTGTAATCATAGGGCTCCTATGGTAAGATGTGAGGCAGAGAAGGAAGGATCCTGGGATGCACACAGGCCAGCTAGCCGGGTGTACAGCACTGCAGTCCAGATGGAAGCATGTTCAACTACCACAGCTAGCATAGGGGATACGGGTATTATGTAATTCAAATTTTCTCCGTGCAAAAAAGTCTTAAAGACTAAGAAATCTTATTTGAAAATAGGTTGATCCTAAACAACATTATTAAATTAAAAAACAGAACAGGGGAAACCCCTGTTCTGGGCTAGCCCAGTCCCTAGCAGGTACTAGAAACCTATTCATTCCATAGCTCATCCCTCCCCAGCCCTTCTCACTGTGACAGCACAGATCTCTGAGTCACTAACACCTCTGTCCTCACCTCCCTGTGACTGACACAGACACCATGTCTCTCTCCAAGAGGTTTCAAAGCATATGGGTCATGTGCTCCTGGAAATGACTTCTAGAGAGAGAAGAGAGTGTCCCTGCCCTCCTCTCTCACTCTTTTTTGAGATTTTGTTTTCTAGAAGAGACCACAATCTCATGAGACACAGAACTACGTCTTTAATAGGCAGCTAATCACAGACTCTGGTTTGGCTACGGTTGAGTAACAGTAGTAATTATTTTCAATGACAGGCATCTGCCTTGTGTTATATGAGAAGAGATTCGGGCTCCTTCAAAAGGACACAGAAGAAGAAGCCTTGACCTTCATTGCGGCCATCAAAACTGTAAGCAGGACCTCTGGACAACATGTCCTCAAAGCTAGAATGCAGAATAGCTAAGGTTATCCCTGTGTCTCCCAAGGAGAAGTATTCACACTTACTTATATTTTTAATACTTAATTCATCTCCTTTGATACCGATATTTTAATATATACATGAGCGTCAACCACAAAAAAGCTAAGTTTATTATTTATCAGTTTAGACAAAGTTATTTCACAAAAAATATTATTTTAAATGTATTTAAGGTATCTTGATTAATGGCCAGTTGGTTTAAAGATATCTTTTAAAGTTTCTGAGCGTTGCAGATTTTAAAAGTTTTGAATGGTTTGAGTAATTTGAGATATTATACATATGATGGGATTGATTTGGGATGAACTAAGGTTATACTATAACAGAAACTGAAGCAAACAGGCAAAGTATAGTTTTCCAGGTTGTCCTTCTTTCTATCCAATCTGGACATTAAAAACTGGGGCTGGTGGTACAGGCCGATCATAGCAGCTACTTGGGCGAGGTCCCGAGGCAAGATAATTGCAAGTTTTAAGTTGATTTTGGCTACAGAGTGAAGGCAAGCACAGGCTAGACAATTTAATGATACTTTGTTTCAAAATAAAAATAAAATAAGAGGGATACAGAATATATCAGTTATTAGATGCTTTTTTTAAGCAACCAGGAGATCTTGGGTTCCATTCCCAGTACAACCAAACATGAGACAGATACCTTTTTTATTAAACACAGCAAAGTTGTCTTTGAGATGAGGGAGAGAGATGGTAGCCTTTGATTCCCACCCTTCGGAGATGCAGAAGGGGTCTGAGTTAGGATCTTCCCTCAGAAAGGAGAATGCTGGCCTAGAGAGAAAATGGCAGGGTTCAAGCTGCTGTGTTTCTTACAGATGATGAGCACATTTGGGAAGATGATGGTGACCCCCGTGGAGCTACACAAGCGCCTCAACACCAAAGTGTGGCAAGCGCACACACTGGCCTGGGACACCATTTTCAAATCAGGTGAAAGGGCCACCCTGCCCACTGCCATTCAGTGACCTATGACTAGGAGGGGCATAGTGTGATCTATCTGACTGAACCATCCCGATCCTCCCATGGTATTGCTTCTACACTCTAGAGTTTACTCTGCTCACTGGCCGAGCTGGAGGAAGTGGGAGGAGCTAGCTCTCTGCAGTCTGCTCTGCAGGGGGCTCAAGGAAGAGCTTCCCAGGCAGACTCCACATACAGCTCTTGTGTGGTGCTTTGACCCTGTATGTCTCCTCCTTTTCATCCTCAATTGCCTCATCTCTAAAGTAACGAATGACACCAACTCCCTCATTGGTACAACTTTTAATGTGCCCAGTAGAACATAACCATGTAGTGTATTGTAATATTTTGATGGTTAGGGCTATTTCTGCTCCATGACACAGGGTGCTATGTATTGGGCGCATGTTACACAAAACCACATAGTCAACTCTTTTTTAAGTTCCCAAGCAATGGTCCTGAGACACCCCTAAGTAACTATCCCAAGGCTCCAGGTTAGACCATGCTTCAGGACTAAGATACCAACTGCACCACAGGCCAGTGACCCTGTGCACTCTCTCCACGGCAATCCTCGTCCAGGGTCTGCCCGCATAGAGAATTGAAGTAAGACAGTTGTCTGAATGTGTTTTATAAATACTAAAAAGTGCTCACAGTATTTCCAGGCACTGTACTTGCGTGTGTGCCTAGTAAGATCTGTGTCCAAGTTTGGAATAGGTACATAAGCCCATTTCTCATCCCACCCCCACCCCCACCCCCAAGCTGATCTCTTCTGAGCTCTGGGGTCTTGTTCATCGAAGTGTGATAACCAGCCAACAGCTTCTGGCCCAGGAGCTTGATAGAAATGAAGCCATCAAGGCCATGCATACATACCTGGTGGTGCGTGCCTTAAGTACCAGCACTCTAGAGGCAGAGACAGGCATAAATCTGTGGGTTTGAGGCCAGCCTGGTCTACATAGCAAGCTCCAGACCAGCTAGGACTACATAGTGACTCCCATGAGAGAGAGAGAGAGAGAGAGAGAGAGAGAGACAGAGAGACAGAGAGAGACAGAGACAGAGAGAGACAGAGACAGAGAGAGACAGAGACAGAGACAGAGGCAGAGACTTCAGGCTCCTTCATACCTGATTCTGAATCAACACTTTCGGAAGATGCCAGGTGGATGCAGAGGAGCCAATCCATTTCAGACTTGACCAGTCCTCACCAGTGTGGGGAGAGCATTAACTAGATACTTGCTGATCTAGCAAATTGTCAATGTCCCTGTCATGACCCAGTGCTACAAGATTTTCTTGGGCTATTTTCCTCATCCAAATTTTCAAACTCTCTCTCTCTCCTTTCTCTCCTCTGACAGTCAAGCCCTGCATTGACCACCGCCTAGAGAGATATTCCCAGCAGCCTGGGGCAGATTTTCTTTGTGATATTTATCAGCAAGATCATCTTTCCAAGAAAGAACTGTACGCTGCTGTCACGGAGCTCCAGCTGGCTGCGGTGGAGACGGTGAGGGTGGGCTGGGATCTCAGCTGGCTAAGGTCTATTGGGTGGCTTAGTTTCCAGGATGAGTTCTTAAGCTGCTGCTGCAATCATTCTCTCCACCAGAATCACCAGAGCAGCAACCGCCTCACAAACTCGGTAGTAAGAGTCCCACCGTGAACGCGGTAGTAAGAGTCCCACCGTGAACGCGGCAGGGATGCTAAGCACAGTGCAGAGCGGCAGGGCAGGGACTGACTCTAATAACACGCACTCCAAGGAAGAAAACACTGAGGAAGCTCTAGCCAGCGAGAGACAGAACTGAGACAGGAATTTGGAAATTGGTACCCATGCTCTGGCATGACAATTTAACTTTTTCAAGCAGAAGGGCAGGAGAGAGAGAGCACCGTTGGTGAAGTACTATCTGTGTATCCACGAGGACCTGAGTTTGATGCCCAGAACTCAAACTTTAAAAGCCAAGTGTCATTGCATCCCAGGGTTGGGGATATGGAGAGAGGGGGATCCCTGAAGCCAACCAACCAGGCTAGCTAGTCCAGCAAAAGACCCTGCCTGGGAAAATGAGGTAGAGCCAACCTCCAGCTTCCACATGCACATCCATATGTGTGCCCTGATATATGAACACACACACACACACACACACACACACACACACACACACATCGCTCTTTCAGATAGTGGAATACATACATCATGAGCCGACATTTTAAGCAAGGGAGTAAGCTGGCCAATGTAAACTTGCCAATGTAGGCTTTGACAAGTGGAGTGGCAGAGAATGAACGTAGTAGAGAGAGCCAGTTGAGGATGGGAGTGCCCCCCCCAGCCGAGGTCATGCCAGGACAGCCTGAGCCCAGTTGAGGATGCAAGCACCCCCCACAGTCGAGGTCACGCCAGGACAGCCTGAGCCCTTGAGGTTTCCTCACCCACTTCCCCTGGAATTAAGCTCTGCAGTTTTCCTGAGGACCCAGACTGAGTCCCCTGGATGCGGTGAAACTGTAGTTACCTAGCTCCACGGAGCACTGTTTGGTCCTTGTGGTGAGGCGTACACCACAAGGACAATAACCTGATATGGTTATGCACCTGGTCCATTTCTTTTTCAGTCCTGTTTGCTCTGAAAATCACATTGGGTAGACAGAGGGATTTGACTGCCTTTAATTTGGAGGCCACGCCCTCTTCCTGTTCTGTAATAATGCCATCCAGGGTTTATTTCAGCCCAGGCCACTGGCCTTCTGAAATGAAGAAGCTTGCCTGAGAGGCACATTCTTCCAAAAATAATAAATGCCAGGTGGCTCTGAGCCGTCCTTCCCTCTGCTCCTTAGTGTGAGTGGGTCATAGTACTTAGTCACAGCGCCGTGGTGTCTGCAGGGGGAGGACGTGACACTGAATTTTGGAGACTATTTGCCTTAAATTAGCCTGAGAGCAGCCAATTGCGTCTGACTCCTTGTGGTGAATATGTAGGGTGCCCCTCATTACCTTCAGAAAAGATGCCAAGATACCCTTAAAAAGGCCATTGGCCTTGTCAAAATATGCCGCTGGCTTCTTGGCATACTCAATTTGATGTTAGATTTCATTTCCTCTTCTATTCTCTTTTGGCAAGGTGTCGCATTCTCCTGCGAGGACATTTTATGTGGCCAAGGCCCCAATAGGGCCTCTTCCTGTTCGTGGTTAATTTAGGGTATAGCCAAAAGACATTCATTACATTCCAAAAGGGCGCTTGCTGTCTTACACATTTAATTGCATAGAGAGCCTCTCACGTGTGCCATCAGAGTTCTCCCATCCCCTCTTTACTCCGTTTTACATAAGTTTCGCCCATTAAACAAGTTCTAGTTTGTTTTTTATTTGAGGCCCTGATGGATTCACATTTAGGTCTGAGGGTGGAAAACAGAGAGGACATCTTTGTATCTTGCTCCGGTCTCCCCCTAGTGGTAGCATTTCACGTAGCAGTAAAATATGGCCCAATTGAGAAAGGAGTCTGGGTCCTTCCCAGATTTACCCCTCCCTTGCCAGTTGTATGCGAATTTGTTCGTGCCCAAGCAATTACACCCAATAGTAGTTTAGACGGGGCCTTTTGTTAGCCTGACATCGATTTGAGGCCGGTCATCGGCAGACTCTATCTCATTGGTTTGAGACCAGCCATGCGCAGACTCTCATCTGTGGCCGGTTGCCTTTCAGACCGCAAACAGCTTGATGTGGGTCCTCTACAACCTATCCCGGAATCCCCAAGTGCAACAGAGACTGCTTCGGGAAATCCAGAGTGTGCTGCCTGACAACCAGACGCCACGGGCCGAAGACGTGAGGAATATGCCCTATTTAAAGGCCTGTCTAAAAGAGTCCATGAGGTACGGGCACACCTCTGGGCCAGTACATGAGAACAGGTTCTCTTTTGCTTTAGCACTAGGAAAGGATTCTCTTGGAGACATAGCAAGGATACCTCAAAGTACTCCTCCTGGTTTATTATAGTCAGCTATCAAACTAGAGAGAAGAGAGCCTTGGAGTGTATGGTGTTTATATCACTGGCTTTCCAAACCCTGTGGGCCAATCCTCGTAAATCCTAGAAAGCAAGTTTCTTCCTCTTCAAATCAATAGCAGCCTGCTTCTAATGGACGCTGTTAGTAGCAAGGGAATCAGGTGTGACTGTCGGGTTTGAGATGAAGGCAAAGCAAGAGGACCCGGAGTTACACATCCTCTTTGCAGACTCTTCCAGGGAAGTAAACCTCCTCCCACCCTAAGCTTAGAAGGATGCATGCAGCACTGCCTCTGTGGGAAGCAGCAGAATAGAAAAAATGCCAGGCCTCGGGTGAATCATGAGATGCATACAGAGTGAATGGAGCAGAATAATCGATAAGCCACTAATTAGCCTTAGAAGAAAATCAGTGTGATGAGCCACTAGCTAGCCTTATATAAAGGATTTGACTAACATGATAAGAAACAAGTGACTTACATATTGAGAGGATGGGATTTCGTTCGGACTGGAGAGATGACTCAGCCATTAAAGGCTAGGCTCACAACCAAAAATATAAGAGAAGATGGGATTTCTTAAAGACAGGACAGAGCAGACCTTAGTTCTTCGATGGTCACACACACAGTATTTGGTTATACCCACTCTCCTCTCCCAGCCCCGCCCAGATCCACCCCCTTCCTCCGTCACCCAATCCTCTGTCTGCCTTTTTCGCCAGCGGGAGGGTAGTTGATCTATCCGGAGCTACACCACTAGGAAAACCTGACTTTCCTTCTCCCAACTGCTCCTCATGAGAGTTGCCCAGAGCTCCTTTCTTGTCCTGACTGTGACATCTGACGGAACCCCCATTTCTCATTCTGTCTGTATTCCTAACGCCCCGTCAGACAGCGTGGGGTTGGCCACATTGACCATTCTGATTTTGACTTTTCAGGCTGACACCAAGTGTGCCATTCACAACTCGGACCCTTGACAAGCCAACCATTCTGGGTGAATACACGCTACCCAAAGGAGTAAGTAAAGCCTGCCGACCTGTTCCTTAGCACACCTCGGGAAGGTCGCGCACACCTCGGGAAGGTCGCGCACACCTCGGGAAGGTCGCGCTTCCCAAGAGTTTGTCGAACTCCCTGAAGCTCTTTGCTGGGAGGACATTCGCTCTGTAAACCCACAGAAGACAGACAGAGCGTTGTTGGCAAGCTACTTAGTGCAGAACCAGGGACAGTGGCTCTTGAGATGCAAACGTGGACTCTGAGTGAGTTACAAGGAATCTGCGAGCTTCATCCTTCCTCGTCTGAAAACGGAGGGGAGATGAGGGGGTTGAGAAAACGAAGCACACACACACACACACACACACACACACACACACACACACACAAACTGCCGAGTTCTGGGGCTGGGGAGTGGTCTCGGGGCCAGAGCACCTGCTGCACAAGGATAAGATCTGGGTTTGAATCTCCAGCATCCATGTGAAAAGCTGGATGTGGCTGTTTGGGCCAGCATTGGGGGGCAGGGACAAAGACAGGAGAATCAGTGGTCCTCGCTGGCTGCCAGCTTAAATCCAGGTTCAGCACCTGTGTCTAGGGAATAAGGCAGAGTGAGAACCCCAGATGTTTCCCTCTTGCCTTCGCAAGTGCACATGGGTACATGTACTGCCCACACATGTCATACCTAACATATGTCAAGCAATACATCATCATTGTATTTCTGTGAGTTCTTTTTACTGCTGATTTTAAAAAAAATCATATTTTTCTGTGTGTTCTTAGACGGTGTTAACACTAAATACCCAGGTGCTGGGTTCTAGTGAAGACAATTTTGAAGATGCTAATAAGTTTAGACCTGAACGCTGGCTTGAAAAGGAGAAAAAGATCAATCCCTTTGCTCATCTCCCATTTGGCATCGGGAAGAGGATGTGCATCGGACGCCGGCTGGCTGAGTTACAGCTCCACTTGGCTCTTTGCTGGGTAAAAGTCTTCACTGGGTCTCTACAACCCCATCCTAAGCTATTCCACAGAGCAGGAGGCCAGAGGGTTAACTCTTCTTTTATCTCAATATGTGTTACAGATCATCCAAAAATATGACATTGTGGCTACAGACAATGAACCTGTGGAGATGCTGCATCTTGGCATCCTGGTACCTAGCCGGGAGCTGCCCATTGCATTCTGTCCACGGTAGGCTGCTGAGGTGAGTGTCTGGGTCCCTGTTGCCTTCGGGCACCTTACCAGACCAGGACTGAGCAAAGTTCAGAAGTGTCTAGATTCAGCTTTCTTTCTTTCTTTCTTTCTTTCTTTCTTTCTTTCTTTCTTTCTCTCTCCTCCTCCTCTTCTTTTTCCTCCTCTTCCTTCCCCTCCTTCCTCCTCCTCTTCCTCCTCTTTTTCTTCCTCCTCTTTCTCTTCCTCCTCCTCTTTCTTCCTCCTCCTCCCTCCTCCTCCTCCTTCTCCTCTTTCTCTTCCTCCTCATCTAAAGATTTTATTTTGAATGCTTGTGTATGTGTGTGTGTGTGTGTGTGTGTGTGTGTGTGTGTTTGCCACAGAAGTGTGGGTCCCCACAGAAGTTAGAAGAGAGCATCAGATGTCCTGTGTCTAGAGTTACAGACAACTGTGAGCTGCCCAAATGACAGGCTGCTGGGAACCAAACTCAGGTCCTCTGCAAGAACAGCCAGTGCTGCTAACCATGGAGTCATCTTTCTAGCCCCACCTAATTTCTCCTTTTTAAAAAATTACTGAATTATGAGTTTTTTTTTCTTTTAACTTGGGCCCAAGTATGTCACTCAAGCCCTGTGTCTCTGTAGTAAAGCATGAGTTTTGTAAGTCTGGTTGGTTTCACCAAATGCACATTGCAGTGGAATCAAAACCATCGATGCAACCCAAAAGCGGGCTGCAGCAACTTTATTGTCTGACGTGGAAGGTGACACACCCAAGCCATGGCTTGACAGTCACGTTTGTGCTTGAAGCCAGCTCTCCCACTCTCCCCTTCTAACAGTATGAGTAGGGCTTGCTCAGGGTCAAGAGGAGGAGCCACTGAGGTCAGTGCATCATTTAGCGGAGCACACAGTTATTAAGGAAGCTTCTGAAGGAGGCCCCAAGAAATGCAGACATCATTCCAGTGTCCATAGTAGCAGAAAACGAGTCAAAGTCTGAGGCCACAGGAAGCGCCTCTCAGAGAAGACTGGTGTAAGACTTGTTCTTAATGACAAGGCCCCGGGCATCAGCAAGGCCAGAGTGCACATGCCACTCAGTGAGCTACACCTTTGTCAGATGCTCACGACAATTTTAATTTCAGCTTCTTGTTTTCCAATGGCTGAAATACCCTTGGTGACAGACGATGGGTGTCTAATTGATTTTACAGATATTTTTCACCCCCAAATCAAGACCAGCAATCTTCCCCCTTCTGCAAGAAAACTGCTTATGGCTTCGTTATTCCTAGACGGCGAACTTCAAGGACCAGAGCATGGGACAACCTGCGAAGCCTGGCACACAAAGCCTTTTGCAGAATGATTCTGAAAACGATGTTTACTAAGCCTATTACTCAGGGAAGCACATGGAGGGGGTGGGAATGCCAGGCACCGCCCACAACACTTTACCACCTGTTTACATTAGCCAATCAAAGCCCTCAAGAGCCTGCTGTCATTCCATATTCTGTGAAGTCACTGGGAGGCTGCTGGTCAGCTACTCTAGTGAAGGTTAATAAGAGTTCCTAATGCAAAAACCCAAAGAGGCAGCTTTAATTCCCATTTACACTTGATGAAAACCTACTATGGCTTAATTGTCTGAGTGGACCTGACAAACCATTTATTATACGCAGTTTTGTTCAATATTTGAGGAAACGCCAGTTGTAAACAGAGCTAAACATTAGGTAAAGGCTCTCACAAAGCTACTTTTCCTGCTTACAAGGGGATACATTGTTGGAAATTAGAGACTGTCTGTTTTAAGAACATCTACAGTGAAGCCGGCTCCTTGCTTACCAATGCCTCGTTGCCAATGCAGAGGACTCTGTAATTTCTTATTTTGTTGGTACCTTTCTCTGCGGTTTTAGAGTGTCCACCGACAAATCAACAGTTTCTATGCTGTGAGCGTGTCGGCACATGTGCGTGCCAGCACATGCATGTGAATGGCTGTGGACCCTGAGGGTACTTTGCTTTAGTCATGTTTTTACATAAAGGCATAGGGTACCCAATTTAGGGTCTGCAGTGCAGAACTATGTCCTGAAATTTAGTCACAGCTTTGAGGAATGCATTGCAAGTATAAGAACCTGACTTTCTGTGCCTTAATTTCTTTATTCAAAGTGATGATTGTAACATATGCTCACTCTATATATGTGCAGTATGTATAGTGGTGCTTGAACCCCCTGGATAAGCAGAATTTCATAAGCGCAAAACAGTTATGAACTACTGACATTTAAAAATGTTTACATATGGCTTGTTTGTTTTTTAACCAGCACTGTTTTTCTATAGATGTTTACTGATTATTTCTATATATTTGATAAAGATTTCCCTTTAGGTTATGGCTTTAGAATATTTCTGAAATATCCATTTACATATACATTTGAATGAATATGTATGTATGGCTGACACAGCTCTATGCTTTGCCTTTCATATAAAATTATTTTTAGAGTGATAAATCAAGAGGCTAAAGATATAGTTCTGTAGTAAGAGTGTTTTCCTGGTCTGTGTGGAGCCCTGGGTTCAATCACCAGTACTGACAAATAATAAAAAATTAAAAATTACACCTATATTGTCAAATCTCATTTTTATGTATTTGTCTTTCTAAAAGCATGTATTACGTCTATTTGGGTGGGCACATCGCACCTGTTGGGGGCGGGCACGCCTGCCACATCGTACCTGTTGGGGGCGGAGGACAACTCAAAATCAGTTCCCACCTTTCACGTGAAGGTGTCCAGGATCAAGCACCTTTAACCGCTGAACCCAATAGCCAGCCCTTGTATTTTACATCTTTGAATTTTTTAACGTAAGAATGTTTTTTTTAAAGAAATGTAAATACCTGATCGATTTTTTTCCTCTTTTCTGTGCTTCATATGACCATTTAAAAACAAAAAACCAAACCAAACCAAACAAACAAAAAAAAAACCCCTTCAACTATTTTATTAGAAAATGTTTTACAAGTCCTCAGCACCCTCAGCAAACTAGATTTCAGCCCCTTGGCTGAAAGATAACAAAATTAACTTCCAGGTTTTGCTCCTACCAGCTGGTTAAGTCTCGTGCCAGTATCCCTACCACAGTATCAGTTTTTATATACAATCACTCTGATCATACACACGAGAACCATCAGCCTAAGGAAGATGGATTTATTCTAGCTCCCAGTGGCAGGATACAGTCATTCAGGAAGGGAAAAGATGGAGGCAGTAGTGCGGCTGTCCCTGCGGGGGCAGGAGGAACGGGAGGAGTGAGAGGCTGCAGGGGCTCCAGGAGCAGGAGGCTGCAGGGGCGGGAGAAGCGGGAGGCTGCTGGCTCACACCTCTGCAGACCATAAAGAAAGTAAGCCGGAAGTGGAACCAGTCTCCAACTCCTTAGCCTTCTTCCACCTAGATCCCACCTCCTGAAAAATCCACAGTCTCCCAAACAGCACCACCACTGGGAACCAAGTGTCCAAACAAAGGAGCCCGTGGAGGATATTTTACATTCAAATCATTATTAACCAGCAATTCCATCATGCTGGCTGTAGGCGCTATTTTCCTCCTGGACCAGTTCAATTAACTCCAACTCATTACTGATTCTTCTCTGTGTTCTCTCTCTTCTCTCTCTTTCTCTCTCTCTCTCTCTCTCTCTCTCTCTCTCTCTCTCTCTCTCTCTCTCCCTCCCTCCCCCCCCCCCCCCCCCCCCCCCCCCCCCCCCCCCCCCCCCCCCCCCCGCCCTCCCTCTTGCTCTCGCTCTGTTCTGTTCTTGGATAATGCAGGCTGACTTAAAATGTGCTATGAAGTCAAGCTTGATTTTTGAACTTTTAATCCCGCCCCCATCACCTGAGTGCTGGGGTCACAGCCATGTGCCAGCATGCCCAACTCTTTTTACATACCAATCTCGACCCCCGTCTCATTACTTAGCAGCTGGCCCTCAGGTCCTCTACCGCAAAGATCCAATTCTATAAACTGCTCTTTCCTGCGCCGTGAAGTGTGGATCCACCAGCTGGGTAGCTCAGCCTGCTGTGTTCATCACGTGGCTCTAGAACGACCACACCAGGCCAAACAGTTCCACATGAGGTTTATTGAGAGAGAAAATGGCAAGATGGTGGCAGAAAGAGAAGAGGGGGAAGAGGGAGGGAGAGGGAGACGGAGAGAGGGAGAGAGAGAGGGGGAGGGAGACAGGGAGAGGGAGAGGGAGAGGGAGAGGGAGAGGGAGAGGGAGAGAGAGAGAGGGAGAGAGAGAGAGAGAGAGAGACCAGAGGGGCTTTCCTTTATTATACAAGGGGACATTGCCACAGGTATAGGTGGGAGGTGAGCCAAGTGGATTCTGGGAATATGGTGGCCGTTGCCCTGGCAACAGGTGTGTGGATTGTGCTGTCGCCTATGTGATGTCACAGGTTTCCGAGGTCCTGATACTTATACAGCCCACATCCGCTTTCCCAGCGCCTCTGCTCTCTTCTATTCCTTCAACATTGCCCCCTCCAAATCATGCGCACCTACTGTGCTTCCCCACCTCCCTCCCAGTAACTCTCTGCCTGTCCCTTACCATACACCATGCAGAGCTCAGTTTTAGCTTCCTCCCAGGTGACACAGACTCCACCTCTGGGAACAGGACTCATTAAAGCTATGATTCCTGTGGAATCTTAGAGACAGACCAGGGAGTAGGCGAGAGTCCTGGAGTCCTGAAATTTAAACTGTGTCATGGGAATTTCCTCCTAGGTGTGCCTGGCTCTCACTGTATTCAGGTACAGTGACAAGGCCAGCTCAAGGATTGTCTTTAAAGAGGACTACAGGTGTCAGCCACTAGGAGCAGAGCACAGAGACCAGAGAAGGCCCACGGATAGGAAAGAAGGAGCAGAGGGTCAAGCTGGGGAGAGGACAGTGCCTGCCACCCCTTGCCTGCTCGTGAGAAAGCCACCAAGGCATTGACCCTAACCTGGACAGTTAGAATCATAGTAACAACTAGTGTTTATGAACTCTCCCTCTGGGTAAAAGACAGTGATCCGTAGAGGAACTTTCAAGCAGGTGACAGAGTTAGGTAGGCTGCAATGGCCATTTAACCAGCTTTGACCTGTGTCCACTGGTTATTCCCACTGGGAGCAGAGCTGCCCTGGAGAAGGATGTTCATCTGGATCCAGCAGCCCCAGCACAGGCGCAGAGGGAGACGGGAGATGGACTCCACTCCAGCCTCATTTCTGGTGCATATCTCAAATGGGATGCTGTGACGGTTTCTATATGCTTGGTCCAGACAGTGTCATTATTAGAAGGTGTGGCCTGTTAGAGTAGGTGCGTCACTGCGAGTGTGGGCTTAAGACTCTCCTCACCCTAGCAGCCTTCAGACGAAGATGTAGAACTCTCAGCTCCTCCTGCACCATGCCTGCCTGGATGCTGCCATGCTCCCACTTTGATGAGAATGGACTGAATCTGTAAACCAGCCCCAATTAAATGCTGTCCTTTATAAGAGTTGCCTTGGTCATGGTGTCTGTTCATAGCAATGAAACCCTAAGACTGCTGATGACAGAGAATGCAGCGAAGAGTTCATGGTTGCTCTGCTGTGTGGTTGTAGGGTGTAGGAATGTAACTCGACCCTCCCCTGACCCAATCACATGCTCTGTTTTCACAGGTGGACCTGCCCAGTGACCCAATCACATGCTTTGTTTTCAGGGGTGGAACCTTCCCTAGCCCAATCACGTACTCTGTTTTCAGGGGTGGTGCCTCCCTGACCCAATCACGTGCTCTGTTTTCACAGGTGGACCTGCCCAGTGACCCAATCACATGCTTTGTTTTCAGGGGTGGAACCTTCCCTAGCCCAATCACATACTCTGTTTTCAGGGGTGGTGCCTCCCTGACCCAATCATGTGCTTTGTTTTCCTGGGCGGCTCCTTCCCCTGACCCAATCACATGTTTTGTATTCAAAGCAAAGAAGCATAAGCCTCTTCTAACACTGTTGGTGTGGAGTCCTGAGCTATAGTCTAAGGGTATGAGGGCTGCTGTAACCCTTAGAAACTGTGTCTCTGCTTGCTGATTTCCAAACCCAAATCCCGTGTCCCTTGGCTCTATAGAAACACCCGCTACCTCCGAGGCCTTCAAAGTCCAAGCCGGCGTAGTGAGGAAAATGTGGCTTCCAGAAGAGATGACCTCACGTGGGCTTCTGCCATAGAGAAACCAGTTCTTAGCTATATGATGGGAGGTGTCCACTATTAAGTGGAGATTAATATACTTCGTGTCCCTGTCTTCCCATGAGGCTTAGAAGAAACTGGGATGCATCTTGCTCAGGGCTTGACTCGGAGGAAGAATGGGGTCAGATCTCGTGTGTTCTGGATCAAAGACATGAAAAGGAAGTGCACCCCTTTATAGGGGCAAGGCATCAGACGAGGTGCTCAGGCCCTAGAGGCAAGGGGAGTACAAGCATAGTCAGGTGTCTCTAAAATAGCTGAGGTCTAAGAGGGTTGGGAGCAATTAAAACTTTAATTCTGCTGGAAATTTATCAAGACAGTTAACAATCACTGTTTTTAGTCCCTATGTTTTATGTTAAATTTTAAGCTAAATACTAAAATCTAAAACATTAAATGTGACATGCGATATGTGGTTCCGTGATGGATGCCCACATACAGTCTCCCTGAGTCAGTCCATTCCTTCAGTGTTATCAGCTGGCATTCTGTCAGGAGCGTTCATCAGTGTTAACTTGCCGGAGGTGTTTGTGGTCAAGTGAGCTGTAATCTATCACTGTTCCTCCTTTTAATGCTCAGATTGTCCTGATTTAGCTAGTGTGATCTCTTCAAATAGATCCCAGTGAGCACTCAATGTGCTGCATTTTTGAGCCCTTCCATCTCCAGGGACAAGAAGATACCACCATCCGTTCTTCTATACCTGCCCCAGCCCAGGAAGCCTCACCCCTTGGAAAAAGTCCAAGTTTGTTTCAGTGAAAAATGGCTTTCAGAAGCCAAGATCTGGGTCCTGAGTGTGGCTGTCTGGATACTGTGAGCATGACTTAGGAAATAGTGTGTGGAGGGAACGGGGGGGGGGGGAGGAGGAGACAGACAGACAGACAGACAGACATTCAGCTTATCTGAAACTGCATGAATATCATAGATCTCAAACACGGTGAGGAAAAGACCAGCAGTTCTGTTAGGAGCCAGGGGTTAGTGCAGAAGCAGGTAGCTTTGCTCTGAACCCCAGTTCTTCACTGTGGGATGCTGGACAGGAGATTTTGATCTGTCTGTGTTTGAATTTTCTTACTTTCATAGACACCATGGTGTTCTTGATAGTGTCACTGAAAGAATAACTTTAAAACATGTCCATACCCCTGAAGCCTAACTTTCTCTTCTAAGGGCCTTGAGTGTCAGTCTGTCTGTCTGTCTGTCTGTCTGCTTTGTCTGTTGAGTTGACTGATTTATTCTTGCATTAAAATTTAACATGTGGAAGACAGGATGAATCTGTGCACATTCTTCTTGGACAAGAGATCCAGTCTGTATGACTCTAAATCCCAGGAGCAAACCACAAGTGGGGTGTGTGCCTGTAATCCCAGGACTCACTAGGTGACAGTGGGAGAGTTCAAGGTCATTCTCAACTATCTAGAGTACATAGAAAGTTCAAGGCTAGCCTGGCAACAACAGACCCTGTCTCAAAACCAAACCAAACCAAACCAAACCAAACCAAACCAAATGAGAGAGAGAAAGAGAGAGGGGGGGAGAGAGAGGAAGAGGAGAAGAGAAGACAAAGAAAAAGAAAAGAAAACCAACAACCAACCAAAAACCAAAAAATAAAAAATAAACAGAAAAGCAGAGACTGAGGAATGACCATCCAGAGACTGCCCCACCTGGGGATCCATCCCATAAACAATCACCAAAATCAGACACTATTGTGGATGCCAACAAGAGCTTGCTGAAAGGAGCCTGGTATAGCTGTCTCCTGAGAGGCTTTGCCAGTGCCTGGAAAAATACAGAAATGTATGCTCACAGCCATCCATTGGACAGAGCACAGGGTCCCCAATGAAGGAGCTACAGAAAGTACTCAAGGAGCTGAGGGGCTTTGCAGACCCATAGGAGAAACAACAATACGAACTAACCAGTACCCTCAGAGCTCCCAGGGACTAAACTACCAACTAAAGAAAACACATGGTGGGACTCACGGCTCTAGCTGCATATGTAGCAGAGGATGGCCTAGTTGGCCATCAATGGGAGGAGAGGCCCTTGGTCCTATGAAGGTTCTATGCCCCAGTATAGGGGAATGCCAGGGCCAGGAAATGGGAGTGGGTGGGTTGGGGAGCAGTTGGAGGGGATAGGGGGTTTTCAGAGGGGAAACTAGGAAAGGGGATAACATTTAAAATGTAAATAAAGAAAATATCTAATAAAGAGGAAAAAAGAGAAATAAAAGACCAGTCATGCCAATATTAAATATCTCTAGAATAAGGTCAGTCGTCCCTGATGTGGATAAAAGTTCGCCATTTAATTTAAAATGAAAAACATAAGTAATATTAAAACAAATACATATTTTAAAATATCATTCACCTTTATATAATAAACTGGGTTTTTAGATAGATAGATAGATAGATAGATAGATAGATAGATAGATAGACAGAAAAACTTGCAGACGGAGAATGACCACCAGAGCCAGCTCCTTACTCAGACAGGGCATGAGCTTCCGGCCTTGACCAGCCTTCCCTGGCTAGGTCTCCTGCCTTGCCTAACTCCTGACACTTGCTGATTTTTTCCTTTGATGTTTCACTTCTCGGTATATTCACCGGATATTTAGTGCAAGCTAAAATGCACTAAATATCCGGTGTGTTGGTTGGTGTTATCAACTTGACAGACTCTAGAATCTCCTGAGAGATGGGCCTCCAAGTAGACTTGTGTGTGTGTGTGTGTGGGGGGGTACCTTGATTGTAGTAATTGAGGTGAGAAGATCCACCCAGTTCGGGTGATGCCATTCCCTAGGCAGGATCCTGGACTGTAAAAATGGAGAAAAAGCAGCTAGAAGCAGCATGTGTTGCCCTCTTCTGCCCATAGATATGTCGTACCAGATGCTTCAAGCCCACAGAGCGTTCACTTCACCACCACAACAGGCTGTACCTTGTCAGAGTGGGACAAGGAATGGGAAAAAGAAAGAAAGGCATCCAGTTAAAGAGACAGATATTTATTAAGCATTTTATAAACATACAAGGCCCTTCCTAGACCCTGTCTCAACTAATTCTCATTTCGGCCTCTCCAAGAAGCTGAAAGTCTGCCTGCTGTATGAATAGCTTGGAGAAGTAAAGCATCTTGCCCGGAGAGCTGCAGTAAGGAGGAATCTTGGGCTCAGGCCCCGCGCTCCACCGTATTTCTTGATTTTCTCACACTCTGTGGCACTTGAAGTACCTAAGTGGGTTAAGACCCTGTCATCAAGTGTCCAGGATAAGCTGACTGGCTAAAAGCCAAGACTCCACTTCTGGTTCAGGCTAATGTGTTGACTTGTCTCTAATCTCCTGAACGGGACCTTTGACCTCAGTGGCAGAACTTCTTAGTGCCCGCCCTCATCACTGATGACTGCCAAACCTCTTTTATCAGTGACACTCGATGCTTGAAGACCTCTCAGTCACCCTGATGTCTCAGCGCCGGACCTTCTCCGTAGCAGCCCTGCTGGGTGCTGTCAAATGGCTTACATTTGCCCAGCAGAACCTTTTCCCTGACCTATTCATTTTTTCACCAGTAGTAACATCGTAAGATGCCTGGAACAAAATGTTGAGGTGCCATAGTCACTGTCATCTCCATAGGACTTAGACTAACCATGGAAAAGCGCCTTGGGTGTATCTTTCCATTGGGTTTGACTGAGTAGGGGGACACGTGTGGCGCCACCTTGTGGACTGGAGTCCTGGGCTGGATAAATGGGAGAACTGACTTCCATCTCTCTCTACGTGCCCACTGTGGACAGAGTGGCCGACCCCATCCTACTTCTGCTGTTGTGCTCTTCCCGTTGCGATGGACTACACGCTCAAGGAACAAACCCTTCCTTCCTCAAGTTCATTTGTCTCAGCAGCGAGAAAAGTCATGAGCACACACCAACACCAACCGGTTGGTGACAGCTTCCTAAGACAGCCCTAAGAAGCCTCTGAAATTGAGGCAGGAAGGCAGGATAGAGGATTCCCAAATAGTGCACGATGCTTGTCAACAGTACCAGAAGAGGAAGTCAGCCTGCTTTTCGATTTCCTCACCCAGAAAAAATATATTCGTGATAGCAAAGCTGGAGCTACAAAGTATCAGATTACCTTTTTCAAGTACCTACTGGGTAGCTTTTGTAGCTCAGGCTGGCTTAGAACTTGTGATTCTTACCTAACCTTTCAAGGGCTACTGTGTGGTACCTACCTTGGCTTCCAAACACAGTGAATGTCAGGCCAGCCAGAGGTACATAGTGAAACCCTGTCTCAGAAAAAAACGAAGCAAAGCAAAAAGACAAAACAGCAACAACAACAAGAAAAAAAACCCACTCTAAACCCTCTCATTTCTCACGGAAATGGAAATTTTAAAGCAGGAAACACAGAAATGGATAAAAGGAGAGACACTTGAGTTTTGAGGTCATGGTGCTGTCATTCTTATTCAGAAACAGAAGCAGGTTATTAATTCAAATGAAGAACTGGACTCCTAAACACAAGGGTACACAAGGGCCCAGGTTCCAGAGGACCAGTGCTGGCCAGACCACAGCTAGAGAAAGCTCTCAGTGAGGTTCCTAACCCTGTTATTCAACCTGCTTTATCTTCTTAAGAGTTTCCGGAAAAAATCCTGCTGAATCTTCCTTTGGATAAGTATCATGTCAATTTGCCAAAGCACTCCAAGGTTCACTAGCAAGTGACCTGGAAAAAAATTCCTATTAAGACTTTAAGAGTCTCCAAGTGCCGGAAAAAGCTTAAAATAGTTAACTCATCAACCAACCTAGAGGGGCCTGCTGCAAGCTTGCCCTGCAGACTCCTTGTAGGGACCAGAGAAAGAAAATCAAAAACATCCCAGGAACAGGCAACAGTTCCATTGTGTGGTCAATATAAAACTCCTTAGGCAATGAGTAACTCTGGTAGCTGTTCCTACCCTAACGAAATCTCATTTTACTCGCAAATTTCTAGATGACTTCTATCAAGAGACCTTGGAAGTTGGCAAAAAACACTGATCTTATTAAAAAACAAAAAAACAAATTGAGTCACTTTTTTTTTCTTTTCTAATTGCTTTAAATTATCTGTGCCTTAAAACATGACTTGAATCTCACTCGTAAAACCCTCTCTCTTGGCAGTGTATGCTTTACTTTGCTTGGTTTGGTTTTCCTTAATAAACTTGTACTTAAGCCATCTGTATTTCTTGGTTGAATTATTTTTTTTCCTTCAAGAAGATAAGAACCTCTACTGGGGATGAAAAAAAATAGCAAGACATAAAGCACATTTTCTGGGGGGGCTGGAGAGGTGGCCCAGTGGTTACAAGTGCTTCCAAAGGACCTGAATTAGGTTCCCAGCACCTATGTCTAGCAAGTTTCAACTGCCTGTAACTCCAGCTCCAGTAGCTCTGGTGCCCTCTTCTGGCTGAAAGCAGGCACATGCACTCATGCACACACCCACAGATGGATACACAAAAGAAAAACTAAAATAAAATAAATCTTAAAAATAGAAGCTGCACTTTCAATGAAGAGTGCCACATGGAAGTCACTCTTGTCAGCTTCACGGTGTCCTGATGATCCCACAGGCAGGGGAATACCACACAAGAGCTGTAATACCTGCTGAGAACTGCTGAAGGCTGCTCAGTTGTCTTCTCCATGAAGAACTTGGGGGTAGTAGCAATACTGAGCAGCTATTAGCATTCATCAAAGCACTCAGCATGCTTTACTGAACTTTAAAGTCCAGTGCCAACAGGTTAGTACTGCTACCAACACCAGGACTAAAGCAAATACATTTGCCAAAGAAAAAAATAAAAACTTGCCTGTCATAAAGGACACTAGACATTGTTCTATAATTTTAGTTGCAAAGCCCAAGGTCTTAAACACTATTATTTCTTTTTTTGTTTGTTTGTTTTTTGTTTTGTTTTGTTGTTTGTTTGTTTGTTTGTTTGTTTTTCGAGACAGGGTTTCTCTGTATAGCCTTGGCTGTCCTGGAACTCACTTTGTAGACCAGGCTGGCCTCAAACTCAGAAATCTGCCTGCCTCTGCCTCCCAAGTGCTGGGATTAAAGGCGTGCGCCACCACGCCTGGCTACTATTATTTCATGAGTTAGCTTCGTAGGATTCTGGGTCCATGTGTGTACATGTATGTGCTTGTGTATGGTGTACAGAGACTAGCATCAGGTGTCTACCTCAGTCCTCAGTCGGTCTCCACTTTCCTTTTGGAAACAGGGTGTCTCATTGAGGATGGAACTCTGGTTCCTCCTGTATTAGCTCTGAGATTACAGATGCAAGCCACTGCACCAAGGCTTTCTAAGGGTGTGTGGTGGGTATCAAACACAGGTTCTGATGCTTACACAGCCAGGACTTTACCCACTGAGTCATTGACCCAGCCCCTCATAGGAGATGGGAGAGAGAGAGAGAGAGAGAGAGAGAGAGAGAGAGAGAGAGAGAGAGTGTTAGTTTATGGCTGCTCTGTATACAATAGAGTATGCACAGCCACTTGGCCTCAGCCACACTAGAAGCCCAGGGCACTCTCTCTCAGTTATATCACTAGTGATTGTCACAGGTGATTCTGGCAGGTGATATCACTCTGGCTGGGTGGTATGAGCTAGAACTCTGTGATTAACATTTTCCTGTCTTTGAATACCTTGGAAGCATACCAGAAAATCTCAGGAACCAGACCAAACTCTATCCATGGAAATGAGAGTACCAAGAAGAATATGTGTTCTCTCCAAAAACGTTTATTATCTCCCCTGAAACCAATGAGCAAGACTTTAAAAGTGTTCCCAGTGGAAGCTGAGAACTCAAAGATATGTAGGAATGAGTTTCTAGTTGTTGGGGATTACATTTTTTGGTATGGCTTGGCAATTGAATAAAGAATTGACTTTCTGGACAATTTAGGCTAAACAAATTGAGACCCATTGAGGTAATTAAGTTTATACTGACCCAAGTATAGCATGCCTTTACCCCATAGAGAAGGAATTAGGCAAAGCTTGGGGAATGCACAGACCTTCCTGCCAACGCTCAAATTCCTCTGGAGATCTATTGATTAGTAAATAGCATCTTCCAACACAAGCCATTTCTGTGAATCTTACATCAGCACTCAGAGTCAGTGGAGAAAAACAATTTGTGAACCAAATGTTGTGGGTGACTTAACTCAGACAGTGGCTTTTACGGATATATTTATCTCAATAAGTTAGTATATTTTATTTCTTTTTTAAAGTTTTATTTATTGCTTTATTTGTTTATTTATTTTATATATATTAGTACACTGTCGCTGTCTTCAGACACACCAGAAGAGGACATCGGATCCCATTACAGATGGTTGTGAGCCACCCTGTGGTTGCTGGGAATTGAACTCAGGACCTCTGGAAGAACAGTCAGTGCTCCTAATCACTGAGCCACCTCTCCAGCCCCATTTTATTTCTTATTACATAAGTAGGAGCATTTTGTTAATGGGATCTAAATGCTATTATATTTAAAAAACAAACAAACAAACAAACAAACAGATTTCTCTCCCCCCAGCCACCATTACTACAATCTCCCTGCCCCGTGACTGTAATGCATTTCCATGGCCGGATAGATACACCTCAAATTTCCAACAAGTTCTGGCAATCCGTAGAAAGTTGAGGTGCCAAGCCGAGTATTCCGTCTGCATGCCTTGTCTGGCTGCTGGCGTAATCTTTTTTTAGCCATAAAAACTAGAACTCAGGTCTCCCTCTAAGCTACTGCACCATAACTGTGCCCCAAGCTAGTATGCGTACAACAGACTGCTTTTTAGTAAGTGATAAAGCTTCAGCTGTCTGTGTGGCTCCTAAAAACCTCTGCATTCACAAGGCTTAGATGGAGGGTTCATGTATTCAAAGCCAGCTTGGGCTAAATTCCAAATCCCCGGCTACTGAGTCCCTGCCTCCAGCAAACGTGTGTGCAACCAGCAGCCATTGATCTTATTTTCTAGAAGATTCCGGGGAAGAACTTGAAACCCCACTTCTCACTGGCTTCCGACATGAGTCCTGGGATCCTCATCTCTTGACTTTGAACGCCGATTGCATTTTTTGTGCCGGGACTGGACTCGAATGCCCCTGTTCCTGTGAGGGTGAATACTGAGCCTGCAAATTTGACCAAACAGAAGAATGTTTGTGGCAGGCTTGCACTTGACATCCTAATAAGCACTACCAGGCCTCAAGAATGTGAGAGTTCACTCTCCTCTCAAGTCAACATGTGCTGGGGACACCGGGGTCCTTGTGCTCACAGAGAAGCACCGAGTGACCCTTAGTCACTCAGGGTGTCTCCTCACCCCTGGAAGAGGTAAAATTAATACCTGCATTTCACCTGGAAAGCTGAGAGTGGAGGCTGCTAATGACCTGGTGATCTTTTTGCTACTTGCAGAGGCGGATCTCACCCACCTTCTCCTATAGAGACAAACCTCATCCAAATCCCCCCCCCCCCGAATAAAAATCCCAGACTCTTCCCTCCCTAGGCCATTACCCATCCTAAGGGGAGAGGTTACGTGTACTTTATCAGAGACCACACTAGATTCTAGGCCTCAAGAAGGAGGCCCTCGGAATTTCATATATTTATTGTTTTTAATAGCTGAGTAGTACTCCATTGTGTAAATATACCAAAATTTTTGTATCCATTCCTCTGTTGAGGGACATCTGGGTACTTTCCAGCTTCTGGCTATTATGAATAAGGCTGCTATGAACATAGTGGAACATGTGTCCTTATTACCAGATGGAATATCTTCTGGATATATGCCCAGTAGAGGTATTGCAGGATCTTCCAGTAGTACTATGTCCAATTTGCTGAGGAACCGCCAGACTGATTTCCAGAGTGGTTGAACAAGCTTGCATTCCCACCAACAATGGAGGAGTGTTCCCCTTTCTCCACATCCACGCCAGCATCTGTTGTCACCTGAATTTTTTATCTTAGCCATTCTTACTGGTGTGAGGTGGATGGATGGATCTGGAGGCCATCATCCTGAGTGAGGTAACCCAATCACAAAAGAACTCACATAACATGTACTCACTGATATGTGGATATTAGCCCAGAAACCTAGACTACCCAAGATACAATTTACTAAACACGTGAAACTCAAGAAGAAGGAAGATCAAAATGTGGACACGTCACCCCTTCCTAGAATTAAGAACAAAGCACACATTGAAGGAGTTACAGAGATCATGTGTGAAGCTGAATCCAAAGGATGGACCCAATGACTGTGGCTGCCAGGGATCCATCCCACAATCAGCCACCAAACATAGACACTATAGCATATGCCAGCAAGATAGTGCTGAAAGGGCCCTGATATCGCTGTCTCGTGGGAGACTATAGCAGTGCCTGGCAAACATTGAGGTGGATGCTCACAGTCAGCTATTAGATGGAACACAGGGTTCCCAAGGAAGAAGGAGCTAGAGAAAGTACCCAAGGAGCTGAAGGGGTCTTCAACCCTATAGGTGGAAGAATAACATGAATTAACTAGTACCCCCTGAGCTCATGTCTCTAGCTGCATATATAGAAGAGGATGGCCTAGTTGGCCATCATTGGGAAGAGAGGCCCCTTGGTCATGCAGACTTTATATGCCCCAGTACAGGGGAACACCTGGGCCAAGATGTGGGAGTGGGTGGGTAGGGGAGCAGGGCCGGGAGGGGGGAGGGTATAGGGAACTTTCTGGATAACACTTGAAATGTAAATGAAGAAAATATCTAATAAAAGTTGGGGAAAAAAAAGGAGGCCCTCATTGAACCTGGAGCTCACTGTGTGTAAGGCTGGCTGGCCAGCGAACTCTCTGGAGCCATCCACCTTGCAATGCCAGGCTCACAGGTGCAAGCAGTCACTCTCTGCTTGAGTAATGAGAATTCAAATCAGGGACTTTATGCTGTCAGCTTAAGAATCCTATTAAGACACGTCCCTCGTTCCTCTCTCGTTAATCTCTTTATCGTGGGCTATACCTTAGGTTTTCTATCTTTTACAGATAAGGAAGTAGAAGCTTACAGAAAAGAAGGGTGTTCCATGGGTTGCAGAGATAGTAAATGATACACTGGGGAATCCAATATTCCTTTTGACCCCTGAATATAAGCTCACAGCAACTTTGTGGCTTTACATCTGCCCCTTGAGTACCTCTGAATATCTAAAATAGACAACTGAAACAGTTCTGACAGGTAGGTCTGAGTTACAGTTGTCAGGGGGGTGAAAAGAACATATGTGGTTTCCTGATCCAGTCAGTCCTTACCTTAAAGCGGGAGATGACACCCTTTCCTAAGAGCCACGCGCTAAGCCAAGGTTGACAGAATCTCCATGAAGCTTCTATTCTGAGGCATGATGAGGAAACCCCAGGGGTACACAGTACACAATCAGGGTGCAAAGAGAGCATGTGACAATGGAGAGCCATAAAGGTAAGGATTGCTGCTTTAGGTGGTGTTAGAATCTCTGCTTCTGTCCGGACAGACCACACTAGGCCAATACAGTTCTACGTGGGGTTTATTGTGGGGGAAGAGGGCAAAGACAAGGGGAAAGAAAAAGAGAGGTGGGGGGTCTTCTTTTTATTTGGATTGTGATGTAGCTGCTCACACGCAGGTAAAGGTGGGAGATGAGCCAAGTGGATTCTGGGAATGTATGGCAGTTGCCATGACAACAGGTGTGCGAGTCTGTCTTCTATGTGTGATGTCACTTCGTTCAGAACTGATCTGCCGCGCTGGTTCCTGATACCAACAGGTGGAATGGGCCGAGAGGATGTCTCTGACAAGGACTGAGAACTAGATGATAAAGGGGAACAACCCTGCGGTGCCTAGGGGGACAGAAAGCACACTCTGCAGGATGAAGAGGGAGCTGAGAACCTTCTACAACTATAGAAAAGAAGGATACAGACTGTAGTGGCTATTCCTGGTTGTCAACTTGACTATATTTGGAATGAGCTACAATCCAGATTTGGAAGGCTCACCAGTGACCCTAACCTGGAGGCTTGGATATAGAAGTCTCTGATCTGGATCTTGGTATGGAGGTCTTGATAGCATACCGGCTATGGATTCCAGAAGATTAAGACAGAGAGTTCTCCGAGCTCAAGA
>LR749985.1:206659-394255 GCA_902729485.2 Mus minutoides
ACACACACACACACACACACACACACACACACACACACACACACGTACACACATTGCTAAAAAAGTAGTTATGAAGTTTCTGGGGTTCCACACCAGAGTTCCTTATAATTCAAGCCATCTCTGCACAGTGTAAAGAAGGTAAAATCCACACTAATGACTTAATTTTGTAATTCTGTTTCAACTTGCAGTGACTTGCCCAACCAATGTAATCCATGAAAGGTGAATTAGGAGAAGGAAGGAGAAAGGGAAAATACTGGTTCGTTCCTTCCCCGTCCTTCTCCCTGCTTTTGAAACAAGCCTGCACTGTTTTCTCTGTGCAAACCCCATAGCCAGCCACTATGGTTTGAATAAGGGTCCCTTAGAAAGCCACAAGGTACAGACTTGTTTCCCAGTCTGGTGTTATTGGAGGTGCTCTGGCCTTGAGAAGGTGGGGCCTTACTGGTCCTTCAATTTTTAGGAACCCATCAGCAAGGGGTTTTATGGGATCCCCTGTCTCTTCCTCCTGCTCTTCACTTCCTGCCCCCAGAAGGTGAGCGTGGTTACTCTGCCACGCTTCCCCACTGTGAAGTGCAGCTCAGACTCTGGGCCCATTTGATCATGGACTGGAACCACCGAGTCATGATCCAAAGCCTACCTTTTCTCTCTATAAGCAGTCCTGACTCAGGCATTTGGTGGTAGTGATGGGAGGCTGGTAGCACACAGTCGCACCCCACAGTGTGACTTTTGACCCAGTGGTGACTGAATGAGAATCTACGACCTTCTGCCACTTCCCAAGAGCCTCACCTCAGTGAGTGTCCTAAGCCAAAGTCCCTCTGCAGTGTGACCTTAAGTGAGGTCCAAAGAGAAGAGCAGCAAATAGCTGCGGATAGTAATTTGAGGACGAAGAGGGCCAGTCAGCACTTAGCTATGGAACCTTGCTCTTGGAGACTTGTCTGCCAGCTGCCCTTTTCAGGGAATCGGGGATACCGTGCAAAATGAACACAGGGGGCTCTCAGCCAGGAGTCTGCGAGACGCTTGAGGAGTTAGTGACACACTCAGTCACCAAGCTGGTCTGTAAGAATCAAGGTCTGAGCCAAGACCAAGGGTGGAGGCCTGCTTTACACAGTGCGCAGTGGTGGCCGCTCTGCGATTGGTCCACTTGCAATTGGGTTCTGGGCATGCCTGCTTTAGAGGAAGAGGCCAGAGCAGAGCGCTCCTGCCTGGGGATTTGGTTTAGTTAAAGCTGGTTTGACTCTTCTGCAGCTTTCTGGCTGACTCCGTGTTCTCCGTTGTTGCTGCTATTCTTTGTCAGCAAGGCTCGCGTGCTGTGAGTCCAGTTAATGTTGTGAGGACTCTGCCCAGTGATGAGCCTGGGCGGGTGGAGAGGCCCCGCCCACCAGGCCTATACATAGCCTGATGCTTAGCAAACAGTCATGATGAGCAGCTGGATGGGTGCGTTATTGACTGAAGCCCCAGTAATTACCGGTTTACAGTTCTCTTGAGTGTTTTCCCAGGGGTGCCCTCAACACATTTCCCATTTGCCTTGGCTGTCAGGAGGCTCCTGCTCACCAAGTCTATAAATAATACCCAAACTTACTCTGTGTTATTATTCTTCCTCTTTCTTTGTTTCTTTCTTTTGTTTGTTTGTTTTTCTTTTGTGATTTTTTTTCCAAGACAGGGTTTCTCTGTGTATCCCTGACTGTCCTGGAACTTGCTCTGTAAACCAGGCTGGCCTCAAACTCAGGAATCTGCCTATCTCTGCCTCCTGAGTGCTGGGATCAAAGGCATGCACCCCCATGTCTGGCTACACACTTGCCTTTTTGATCCTTGTGTGTGTGTGTGTGTGTGTGTGTGTGTGTGTGTGTCTTCTTTGGCTTTATTTTTTTCTCTCTCTCTCACGTATATCCCATGTAAAACAATGTAACTAACTTGTTGCACACTTTTACTGTCTTGGCTTGAGGATGTAGCTCAGCTTGCCCAGTGTGCACAGCGCCCGCAAGCTGGACATGCCTGTACAGGCCTGGAATCCCAGCGCTGAGGCGGTGAAGGCAGGTGGATGGAAGGATGCCCTTACACTGCATAGGAAGATCAAGGCCAGCCTGAGCTACATGAGACCCTGCCTCAAGCCAATAGATAAGTAAACTGAACTTCTGGCCGGCAGAGGAAAAGAACACTCAGCAGTGTCACGTGGTTTTGTTACAGCCACAAACCACTCTTGGTTTAACCATTTTCCAGGGTTTAGAGCTGTCACGGGACTAGGCATTGTGGGGGGAGGTGTCTCCTAGCTAGGTGACCTGGTCATGGTAGAGGTGGCACCCCGGAATCAATACAGGTAAACGGCAAGACTGAGCTGCAGACCCTCACAGAGCATGTCCTTCCTGCTCTGACTGTAACCTGCAGTTGTTACTGAGAGGAACCTGCATCCCAGCTCCACCTGCACAGTGCTCAAAGTACCCAGCAGGCATGAATGTAAGAGCACTTGGGTGTTGTGTTTTTTTACTGGGATCGGAGACACCTGAATACAGGAAGAGACGCATTTCCATAGGGCAGGCAGGGGCGGGGAGGACTCCTCCCCTGCATGTGTTTGTCCTGCTCTGTGTATTCAGCCAGCAGGCCTGACAAGGAAGCAAAGGGCACAGAGCCAGGCTCTGCAGTCAGTCTGGGACTGGGCAGCAACTGCTGAAGACGCAGGACCCTGAGCAGAACCGACTGTTGGCAACTGTGGGGTACCCAAGATACTCCCACCAACTTACCAGGTAACCGCCCCCAGACCCTTGAAGCTCAGCTGGAGTGTCTGTTGCTCGTGGTGGGGGTCAGACAGAGGGTAGAATTTGACCCCATCTCTTACTCATTTGCTGTGTAGTCTTAGGCATGTGGAGCCTTGGTTTTACTGTCTGTGAAATGGGACTTAGAGACAGCTCTTCCTAAAAAGCATCAGTGGTCGGGTAGACTGTGTTGGGTTGGAGCAGCACAACGCACTCTGGTCTCTGTGGAGCAGTGGAGGGTCATCGCAGGCCAGTGTCAGGTCAAGAATCTCACAGCCAAGCAGACTTCAAATCTGTGGCTACAGGTGTTGTCTAAGGACCCGAGGAGTCAGGGGGAAGGGGCTCTTTAAGTGTTCTCTGTGGGTCTGACTCTTCTATCTAGCATGTGCTAAATTCAAGGCCTTGGGTTTTCCCATCACCCTCTGAACCACTTTGCTGCCTAGAAGAGCCAGGATGCTCAGAGGATGGTCTCCACCCTGTCACAAGCTGGTCAGGTACCCTGGAGTCAGGTTCCTTCAGCTTTGTGAGTCTCTACCTGCTTGTCTGTACAATGGGGATCACCCCAAGTCTGAACTCAGCTTAGATGGTAAATGCACAGGAAAGCCCATGCATGTAAGAAACTTCAGTCTGTGTCAGGTGGCACCCACATTCCAATGCAGAGAACCACCAAGGCTGGGGAGAGGGGTGGGAAACTGGTCCCGAAGCTGCAGGGTGGGTGCTGTTAGATCCAAGTGACAGCCAAAAGGAGGGAACCTGTGTTCACAAGGGACACCACAAGATTCAGTCATCAAGACCAGCTAAAGCCGGGGGTGGTGACACTCAGGAGGCAGAGACAGGAGGGTCACCTGGTTTAAGGCCAGCCTGTTCTACATGGCAAGTTCTGGGCCAACCAGAGGGATATAGTGAGACCTTGTTGCAAACAAACAAACAAAGGCTGGAGTGGCTCAGCATTTCAGAGACCATGTTGCTCTTGCAGAAGACCTGAGTTCTGTTCACAGCATCCATGTGACAGCTCACAGCCATCTCTGTGATAGGATGCCCTCTTCTGGCCTCTGTGAGCACTGCAAGCACATGCATACATACACATACATGCATACATACATTCGGGCAAATACTCATAAAATAAAAACAAATAAATTTTTTAAAGTTAAAAATATATAAAGGTATAAAAAGAGCAAGTACATCTTAAGACAAAATTCACAAGGTGAAAATTAATGCAAGACATCTTTGATTAACAAAATCTCAATTCAGTAAAAATAAGACCAGAGACAACATTAATCCTGATTTTCAAAAGCTGTGTTAAAGGGATTGGGGGTTTAGCTCAGTGGTAGAACCCTTGCCTAGCAAACACAGGGCCTAGCATTCCACCCTCAACAATACAGAAAAATCAAACAGGCAAAAAGGAGGCTAACACCCATAACTTAGCGGCTGAGGCAGGAGGATTGCAGTGAGTTGGAAGCCAGGCTATTACACGGTATGTTTCAACCTGCACAGTACTGTGAGATCCCTCCTTAGAATAGAAAAAGAAAGAGCCCTGCTTCATCCTGATGCCCAGGATTCTCGCCTTTCCTCACACCTGAAGCCACCTCACCCTGGTGGCAGCCCTGCTGTGATCTGCTGCCCTCAGCCCTGGGCCACGTGACCTCTTTCCCAACACAAGACACAAGAAGGTGTGCATACTGCAGTGGCTTCAACCTGAGAGAGAACGGCAGGGAGCCATCTCTGATCCAGGCATTTTTATTTACTTTTTTTTCCCAAAGAACTCTTAAGACCCTCAGGAATGTATCTGGTTTTGTTTGGTTTTAGTGTTTTGACAGAGTCTCACTGTGAAACCCAGGCGGGTTCCAAGCTCAGCATTCCCTTACCTTAGCTGAGTGCTGGGATTACAGGAGTGCACCCCGAAACCATGCGTCCTGGGTGTGTATTCACTTTGAGGAAGAGGATGTGTGTTCTAGGAAGCAGTGTGGATGCCACACCCCATTCTGGCCGGGCTTGTGTCTAGAGATCCAGGGGAGAGGGACAGACAGCTCTGAGAAGGGCCACCTCCCTCCCTCGGGCTCTACTCCTGCTGGTACCCTGAGCAGTGCCTGTCAGTGGCAAAGGCTTGTATACTTCAGCCTAGTACTGTGTAGACAAATGGCTGAGGGCGTACTGAGTCCTCAGGGACTGAGGTTCAAACCCCATCTATGCCTGGAAGAATACAGGAAGGACAGACAACAGGAAGAACAGACAAGGTGTGCCCTTAGAGATCACATGCATATGGGGAGGGACTGCAGAGCTAAGCCTCCGTTTCTTCTTCTACTGAACAGAGACTGAGAGCTTTTGGAAGGAAAGCTGGTGATGGGCTGGGCTAGGTGAGGTGTGTAGATGCCCTCAGTGCGCTGCAGGGGTACACTCCTGTCATTATTCAAGGGTGGCCACCCAGTCTCCAAGAAGGATACCTGCAGGTAAGGGTGCCCAGGTGGACCAGTGCTGGCCCTGCCCAGCGCACAGGAGGCCTCCAGTTACAGCTCCTAGCCTTCATTTAAAGATGTTTGGTTCAGTCCTCAGAGCAAGAGTAGTCAAATCTGGGAGTTCCAGCTGCTCTGAAACATCTGAGGCAGGGGGATTGCAAGTTCAAGGTCTCACTGGGTCAGAATAAAATCAGAGTAACCTAGGCAACGTAGTGAGACTTTCTCTTTAAAAACAAGCTAGGGACCAGGACGGCATAGCTCAGTGATAGAGCTCTTGCCTGGCATGCTTGAGGCTCTGAGTTCAATCCCCAGTACTGAAGAGAGGGGGTTAGGGGAGGAAGAGAGAGAGAGAGAAAGCAAAGGAAAAACCTAATAAGTTGTCCACTTCCAGAAGCAGTCGCTATGCATGCAAAAGCAAGCGAGTGTCCCAGGAACGGGGCACATTCCTAAACCTGCAGCCAGAAGCCTTCCCCTGGACTCCAGGCATTGCATGCAGGGGTGGGATGAGGAGTTCAGGGAGGGTGGGTTCCCATCTTGAGCCCCCAGTACAGGAAGCAACCTATACCACTGTGTATGACCAATGCCCTGGTGCTAGCCACAAATCCTATGCCAGGCCCTTGTTCAAGAAGGTGGGGCTGAGCACAGTAGGTCTACTCTCATGATTCACCTGCAATACCGACCTTGCCTTGGGGGCCCAGAGAGAGGCTGGCACAGCCCAGGGTGCCAGCCTGGCCATGTTGGCACACTCTCAGTGGAGTGGCGGGTGGCCTGTGGCTTGCCTGCATTCCACTGCATTGATCAAAGGTGTTTCTTGTTTGCTGGGTGACTAATTATGTCACCATTCCGCCCTTCCAGGCCCTCCCCCTTGTACCTAACAGTCATTTAGCTTTGGTGGGGCTTGAATGGTATGTGCATTTATCCCCAACCCAGCATTTATCCCCAACCCAGGAGTGGGAACCCAGGAGGCGTTCCTTAGCAACCCTCAGTGTGGTGCATTCACAAGAATCAGAACCCAGAGTGGCTGAGCTCAAGGCACTATGACGAGAAGGAAACAGTACTCATGATAGCGGAGGCTAGAAAAGAATGTCTAATCCTGAGGGCGGGCTTAAAGTCACAGATGGTTCTGAGCCATCGTGTGGGTGCTGGGAACTGAACCAAGGTTCTCTGCGAGAGCATTTTTGGGGACAGAGTCTCTCACTGGTCTGTAGCTTACCTCATAGGCTAGACAGGACAACCAGCAAGACTTTTGATGCTTCCTTCCTCAGGGTTGGGATTAGAGGTGCACGCCACGGCAGCCAGCTGCATACAGAACCACTGGAGCCTGGACTCAGCCTCACGCTTGCGTGGAAACGTTTTACCCACTGAGCCATCTCCAAACCCTTTAGTCTGCTCAGGCCACAAAAACAAGTGTACCAGAGACAGGAGCAAGGAGCCTTAACAACAGAACTATTCACAGTTCACGGGATTGAGACCCAAACACAGAGTCTACCAAGCACCTTTGAGGGAAACTGACCAGAATTAGCGAGAACAGTAACAAAACTGTTCCTGCTTGTGGCTAAAATTTAGGTGGTACTGTTATGTGCCAGGCCCTGTGCAGAGCACCTTGAATATATTAACCAGCTAAATCCTCATCATAATCTCTTGGGATGGGCCTGTTGTCCTATTTAATTAATTAATTTTAAATTAGCATGGAAGTATTAGGTTTCAGTGTGACGTCATCAAACGTTTTGTCGTCATCTCAGATTCTCCTGCCGTCCCTCCTTGCTCACAGCCATGTTCCCCTCATAGTCTCCCACTCCCAGTAGCTCCCTTTCTGCTTCTATGCTATAAGCAAGAACTTTCTGAACTGGGCTCTGACAGCATAGGAAACAGCCCTAAGAATTAACTAATCTAAGATGACATGAAGTTTGATAGTCACTGCGTAGCAAAGGAAACTGTCGTCAGAGCACAGGCTCTGTAGGGAACGGGAGAAAAGCCTCTGTCAGCTATACCTGGACAGAAGATTGATGTCTAGAATATATATATATATATATATATATATGCACAAATTAAACACCAAAAAGGAAATCTCACACATAAAAAAACTGACAAGCTATAAACGAGCAACTGAGACAGGTAGAAAGTTCTCAAAAAAAGAAACCCACACAAGCATTTTGAAAGTGTTCAGGGCTGGAGAGATGCCTCGGTGGATAAGAGCCCGTGGCTTTTTTAGAGAACCTGGGCTTGGCTCCCAGTTCCCACATGGCAGCTTACAAGTTACTGTCTGTAACTTCAGTTTCAGGGGATTCCACACCCTCTTCTGATCTCCTGGGCACCAGACATCTAAAAGTTATTTAAAAAAAAAAAAAGTATTCAGTAGCCTGAACTATGAGACATGTACAAATTAAAAGCTTGTCATTATCCTCATCATATAGATGAGCAGATGTGGGCTCAGGGAGGCTTAGAAACTGGTCCATGATCGTGTTTTTCAGTGTGTGGTGAGCTGACTGTAAGGTCTAGAGCACACTGTACAATCCCGTGCTCACCTGGAGCAGCAGAGCAGCGGTTCTCAGCCTGCCTCATTCTGCAACCTCTTGATACAGTTTCTCATGGTGAGCTCACCCAACCATAAAAGTTGCTAGTTCATAACTTTAATTTTGCTACTGTTACAAACCATCCTGTATCTGTGTTATCCAATGGTTTGTGGGGTCGTGACCTACAGTTTGAGAACCCCTGGCCTAGAGCTCGCTGCACCAACTTGTGTGAATCCCCCAGGGCTATATCTGTTGCTTTATTAGTCACAGCACTGTTGGGACCCAGGGCCTTGTCACTCTCTGCCAGCTGTTAGATGTTCATTTCCAACCATCAAACTGCTCCCTGCGTGGAGGTCATTCGAACCAAGCCGTTTCTGTTGTACTTATATCTGCCAGTAGGGGGCAGTAAACATTGTCCTTTTGTTTGATTTAAACGCTGCGTTTAAAACAGCTGGTGGACAGCTTTTGAGGGACATTTTGATTGCTGAAGAAAGCAGTGTTATCTGGTTCCAAGTGATCTCAACAAAACATGGGTCCCGCATTTCCCACTTTTACTTTGGCTGGCCCTGAAGTTGCAGAAAGACTATGTAGACTGTGGTGAAAGGGTCAGGGAACCTCAGCTCTGTGAGAAGCAAAGGCTTGTCACCTGTCTGTAGTTATCACACATCTCACAGTCCGAGGTATTTCATAATCTTAAACTCGTACTAAAAGTGGTCGCCACTTAAGGGCCCGGGGAGATGGTTCAGGAAGCAAAGTGCTTGCACATGAGTGTGAGGATTCGAGTTCAGAGTCCCCGGACCCAGGTAAAAAGCCTGCCTGAGGGCCTATCAGGAAAGTGGCTGGAGCTTGTCAGCCAGCCAACCCAGCTGAGCTTGGGAGCTTCAAGCCCAGTGGGAGACTCTTTCTCAGAAACCAAGGCAGAGGCAATTGAGAAAGATTCCCAGATGTGAACCTCTTACCTATACACATGCCCACACACATACATGTACACAAATGCAAACAGGTACACATACACTCACATACACACACACTCACATACACACACCCAGCACAGCCCCTAAATAAGATCTAACTTGGACTGAACAATCTGAACTTATAAATTTGCAAAACCCACTGTTAAATTGTTAATTTAACACTGTTAAATTGCAATGTTTAAGTAAAAAGTTGAATTTGGATAGAGACATAGTGAACATGATGTGTATAGATGTATTGGTATACACACACACACACACACACACACACACACACACACACACCTGTTTATGTATGGCCTTATTCAAGATATTCAACCCATGGGCCTCAGTTTTCTCATCTGCAAATTTGGACCATATTCTCATGGTCCTGCTGATTTATTACAAAGAGTCAATGTCACTTGGGGCAAAAGTCCTAGGACAGTGTCTCCACGCAGAGAAAGCCCTCAGCAAAGGCTGCTCCTATTGTCAATTTACCATGACTGTGCTTGTCTGAGTTGTGGCCCATCCTGTCAGCAGTGGAGATGGTCTAGAGACACCACATTCCTCTCTTGGACTCTTCCAAAGGACCTGGGTTCGGTTCCCAGCACCCACATGATGGCTCACAACTCTGTTAACTCCAGTTCCAGGGGATCTGACGCCCTCTTCTGGTCCCTGGGGACACTGCATGCACATGACACACAGATGCCATTCAGGCAAAACACCCATACAGATAAAATAAAAATTAATAAACCTTTTCAAAAATATATTTCTAAAAATGGTATCTAAGACATTGAGATTTTTCTCCCAAGAATTCCATTGTGGAGAAGAAGAAGGCTCAAGTCAGGCACCAGGTGCCAGAGGCCAGGGCCCAGGTACCAGAGGCCAGGGGCTAGGTGCCAGGTGCCAGGGGCCAGAGACCAGGTGCCACCTGGGGCGGAAGCTTGTCTATATCCTGGCTTCACATGCAGGTGCCAAGACTTAGGTTTGTATTTTGATTTTTTTCTCCCCTTTCTGTATTGAAGGAACAATGGGAAACCAGATGAGCGTCCCACTAAAGCCTGGAGACCAGGAGCATGATACGGAAGCAGACACTTACAAGGTGACCCGCTCAGTCCCTGGCACACTGGATACCAGAAAGTGGAGTCAAAAAGGCTCTATTCTGCCTACCCAGGGTTCACTCAAGAGAGACAGGGTGTGAGGGCCACCACTGTGACTGTTGGTTGGGGTAGCCGAAGTCCTAGAGTCCACCGAGGAGCTGGATAAAATATAGGTTCTGTGTGATGGGGGGTGGGGGAGCTCATGGGTAAAGTGCTTGCAGTGTAAGCATGAGGACCTGAGTTCAGATCCCCAGCTCCCATGTAAGAAGTTGGGCGTGGCAGCACAGAGACGTGAGGATCCCCGTGTATACCTCTGACCTACACACACACACACACACACACACACACACACACACACACACATGGGCACATATGAGTCTGCCTTTACCAAATGCAGACTCAGAGACCCCAGGTAAGAGTGGAGCAATTTGAAATGATGGCAGTTTATGGAGCCTGTGTCTTCAGTGACCCCCACATCTACCTGCAGCAGAACCAGTTCAGTAGCTGCTTCAAGGCTGGTTTCCAAATGCAGGCTCTTGTTTCTGGGTGTTCGCTCTAGTGACAGTGGAAAGTGTCTGCAGAGGTCTTTGATAATTAACTCAGGAACGGAATGTTGCTGATGTCCTGTGTATCGAGGCCACAATTGTCACTGACTGTCCTACAGAGAACAGGACACGCACACATATGCACACACATGCATATGTGCACATGCGTGCTCTCTCACACACGCATACACAAACACACATAAGAATTGCCAAGTCCAAATGTCCATTATACTGAGGGTGACAACCTTAGGTGTTTTCCAATGGTCCAAGACCTTACCTGTATGTTGAACCTCTATAATCGTAGTATCTGACTTTCTCCTCAGGACAATTTTAACCAGAAGCCACATGGGGATCAGAGTGGAGGGGAGTGTTTTCAAAGCTCCTTGATAACATCGGGTACAGGTGGCGAATTATAGTTAGGAATATATCCTAAAAGATGTCTGTCAAGATCGGAGGTCAAGGGGCTTGGGAGTTAGATCAGTTGGTAAAATGCTTGCCTTACAAGCAGAAGGACCTGAATTCAATTCTGAGAGCCTAATTTAAAAAAAAGAAAAGAAAAGAAAAGAAAAGAAAAGAAAAGAAAAGAAAAGAAAAGAAAAGAAAAGCTAGACTGTATATACCCATCCTGAGTAGGTCAAGAGAGGCAGGTCCATGAGGTTAACAAGCCAGCTACTCTAGATACTTGGTGAGTTCCAATCCACCATCTCAAAACAGGTGGCTGTAACCAGAGGAACAGCACACGAAGTTGCCCTCTCAACTCCAGAGGCATGCATACATATGTATACATGTGCAAACTTACATGTGCATCTACATACACACAAACACACAGAGTAAGCCTCCTGTATTTGGCAGGTGTGTTCATAAAGGGCTTGGCTAATGGATGCATTCATGTGGCCAAGACAGACAAGTGATGCTAGCCTGGCAGGCCCTGAATCTCCATGTTAAAGACTTACTCAGGCCGGGCAGTGGTGGCACACACCTTTATCCCAGCACTTGGGAGGCAGAAGCAGGGGGATTTCTGAGTTTGAGGCCAGCCTGGTCTATAGAATGAGTTCCAGGACAGCCAGGGCTACACAGAAAAACCATGTCTCGAAAAACCAAAAAAAAAAAAAACCAAAACAAACAAACAAAAAAAAAAACCCTCTTACTCAGGTCCTTATGAGACACTGCTCCTTTTGGTCCAATCCTATTGCAAGGATTTGCCTGCTGGTGTGCGTGAGGCTGGTGAGATGAAGCATGAACCACGGAGTGCTCTTACGATGACAGGGATACGGGGTGCTCTTACGATGACATGGATCTGGCCTGAGAGAGTCATTTAGCTCCTGGAAGGCTGGATAGGAAGCTGGCAGTTTCTACAAACACGGCCTTTAAGTTTGACTCTGGAAGGTGCTCCTGTAGCCTTGAGGCTCTCCTGTGAGTTCCTCCGGTGACCTGACCACCGAAACGGTCTGTTCTATTGCAGGTGACGTCAGACAATGAGTGTGTTCAGAATGGGAAGCCAGTGGTGCTGTCCACTCATGTAATTCAACACTCTGCGGAAGGTCAGTGCTCTGTGTGAAGACCACCCTGCTGCAGGGTGGGGGCTCTCTGGTTCTATGTACAGTGAACAGAGGAAGCGGGAGCCACAGGTTTTCCTCGAAGCTTTCGTATTCATCCCCAGGGATGGCAGAAACCCGGGGCCACACTGGGTGCTTATATGGAAGCTGCCTGTCCTATGGGGTTAGAGCCAGAATCTAGGTGTCATCAAGTTGTCTCCTGTAAGTTCTGGGGAAGACCTGGTTCAGGCTGTCCTGACTCAAGGATGGCTGGCTTTCCCCTGTATCTGCACAGCATCTCCCTCTATGTGGGTTGATCTGTAGACCTAAAATTCCTCTGACGTGAGGAAACAGTTATACGTATCAGGGCCCACCCTGAGGACCTCGTCTTGGTCATCTGAAAGACTGTCTCCAAATGTGGCCACTTTCACAGGGGTTAGAACCTAGGATCTTTGGAGAGATAGAATTCAAGCCATGACAGCACTCATGTGATATGCGGGGCAGCTGGGCAGGCCTTTTCAGTGGAAAAGATGAAGCAACTGAACGAGATCCAAGGACCTGGCTTAGGGGGTCAACATACCTAAATTAGAGCCCCTGCTTGGCAGCTCATTGCCTATGTGACTTGGCACATATCACACGACACAAGCAAGGTGTGAGTCTTTTGCAGTTGATGACCATGTAATGACCAACCCAGCTGTGCCTCCCTGCTATGTGCAGGGTTCCTTCCCTGTGTGACTACAGAGAGCTGGAAGACACCCCAGAGATCATAGACTTAGAAGACAAGCCTTTCCACGCACTTTTAGTCCAGACCCAATCAATTATCCATACAGAAAGATGGGCTGTTATAGGGCTGGAGAGATGGCTCGGTGGTTAAGAACACCTGCTGTTCTTCCACAGGATATGGGTTCGATGCCCGACACTCACATAGTGGTTCAGAACCACCTATGAAGCCAGTTCTGAGCATCCAGTGCTTTCCTCAGGCCTCCACAGGTTCCCAAATGCCTGTATTATATACATGAACTCACACGGTCACACACGCATGCACATTTAGAAGAAAAGTCATTGTACTTTTCCACTTCGTACGTTGTCAGTTACAAAAGTGCCACAGCCCCACCGCTGTCTGGCAATCTCTTTCCACAAGGTAAGGTGGGAGGAAGTTAGCTGCCCAGCTCCCTTGTGCCACTAAAAGCAAGAAGGGATGACACTAAGCCCAGAGATCCCGGGAATGAAAGTCAAAGGGGCTTTTAACCATCATGGAAGACAATTGTTCTCTGGTCTGGTTTGGTTTTGCTTTTGCAAAAGCCCCTACACATCTCCCCTCAGGAGCTGCAAGGCATGGATTCAACTAAAGCCAAGCTGTCTGAGTGGAGATAATGCAGCTGCCGTTTAGTTAACATTCTGTTCCTCAATCACCAAGATGTGCTTTAAAAGACACATCTGTTCTCCAGGGAGGCACCTGAGTCACCTTCACTCTTAATCAGACTTGAAGTTTGGGCAGGAGCCAAAGGAGGCAGGGAGTGAGCGTTGGGAACAGCAAAGGGGTGGGGTGGGCAGAAAGGACGCCCTGGACTCACAGGTGGCTGCTGGGACTCTGGAGGTGATGCAGTCGTCACTTGGAGGATCCTCTCTGTTGTCCTATCATAGAGATGTTGACTCATGCGAGTGTGTGGCTTGCGTCTGGGCTCGTGTGAAAAGAGTAAGGGTTTTTAATCCCTTCATCTGGACAGTTTGGGGATCTCAGAGCTGATCTGCACTCTCACTGAGGATGTATACATTGGGATGCAATGGATATCTTCGAGATGTATAGTCATGAAGAAACAGCATCGCAAGTGTGTGTGTGTGGGGGGGTGCAAAACGATATTCTTCCTCCTCCTGGATGGTGACACCCTGGGACCCGTGAGCATGACACCTTACCTGTGGGTGTCAGAAAAGGCTTTGTGGGTGGGTGAGATGGATAGGTGCTCCTGACCTACTTGTGAAGGTCTTATGTCACTCAAAGTGTCATTAAAAAGAAAGAAGCAAGGGGGACAGAGTGGGAAAAGAGGAAGTGACATTGGGAACAGATGTTAGAGAGAGGGAGGGAGGGTGGGAGGGGATAGTGGAGAGGGAGTTGGGAGGAAGCTTAAAGATAGGGGACCATAAGCTAAGTAGCACACAGCCTCAGAACAGGCATGGAAATTTCTAGAAGCTGTTCCACTTTTACTGTCTCACCATCTGAGCTCTAAGATACCTACGTTGTGTTAAGCCCTGGAATTTGTAGTCATTCAGTCCCACATTGCATGCCCACATTGCGATATAATCAACTTGAGTTGGGAGCGGTGCGGCGGGGTGGGCACAGCCAGCAGGGGTAGCTCTGCTGCTTGCTAATTGTATAATGGTGGAATAGAATTAGCACTGTTCAAGATTTGCCGCTTAAGATGGCAGCGATGCCATTTTCTCTGGCCGGAAGGGGACTGTAAGAACCGCAGCTCTGAAGGAGGGGCCCAACTACAGGCAGCATAGACTGCGCCAACCTGAGTCACTACAGCCCTGGGCGAATCCATCTTACCTGGCTGGGTTTTCGCTCCTGGTTATTTCATCCCTAATACTTCACAGATCTTTGGGGAAATAAAAGCACCCCAATTCCCTCTTTCTTCGATTCTGTTCTAGTAAGTTTATCCTCTTTAAAAGACAAAAGTCTCCATTCTTATGGCCGATGGATGGCAGAGTCCAACAGGTGACTGATCTGCCAGAGCGCATCTCTGCCCCACCCCCACCCCCGAAGTTGATGCCTGTCTGCTGCACACGGACAAGGAGTGTCTTAGAATTGATACCTTCCCTTTCATCCCTCGTCAACTGTTCTTAAAGAAGGAACTGTCTAATTCTGCACCCTTGAAATACATGTGTGTGTGTTTGTCTGTATGCTCATATGTAGAATGAACTTAGCGAACTGAAAATTCTCTACTCAAGTATAAAAGGTTTCTGCTGGTGATACAGAGAGTGAGAATTTGCCAGTTTTGATCCCTGAGAAATTGTTTCGGACAATGCCCTAAATCATAGCTGCCTGACAGTGGAAAAAATTGATGGCCCTGGGGCAGACACTAATAGCTGCTTTCTCTGAGCAGCTCTGACCTGCTCGCTCCAGTTTTGTTGCTCTTGCTCCTTCTGACCATGAAGTCGTTCTTACTGCCTCATCCTACAGGTCCCAAACAGGCTACTCTACATTTTAGAAATGCTTCCATGAGTTGAAAAAAAGTCTGAAAGGGGATTGAGGAACAGTAAAGTACTGGAATCAGGAAAGTTGATCCTCAGAATTCAAGTTTAAAAAAAAAAAAAAATAACAGGCTGGCGTAGCGTCATCTGCTTATAATCCCAGCACTGGAGAAAAGAGCTCTCTGGCCAACCGATCTAGCCTACTTAGCAAGTCTCCAGCCAGGGAGAGTGAGATCCTGTCTCAGAGCAAGATAGGTAACACCAGGGAGATGACGCCCAAGGTTGGCCTCTAGTTTGCACACAAGTTTACAGCCAGACACATGCATCGCCTCACACATAGCTAGACACACATGAACATACACATGAGGTTAAATAAATCGTTTAAGCTTTAGAAGTCTCTGGGAGCAAAGTGCTGGTTTTCATCTGTTCTAACGTGTCCAGAGCTCAGCACAAGCAATGTACTCTGGACCAGCACAGCTTCCTCCAGACTTCTGGGAGATTATGATACCTTGGAAATGCAAGGCTGGCTGAGGACCACTGGAGGCTCCGTGAAACATGGAAGTTGCATGGAGCTAGAAATGTCCTGTCTCCATACCTCTATGGGTAGCTCCTGGGAAGAGCCAATAAGAGATTGGAGGTCCTCCAGGGACGACCTCTGGCTAGGGTTTTCATTTAGGTCCTCCGGGGACAACCTCCAGCTAGGGTTTTCATTTAGAATGCCCCCACTCAACACATCTGCAAGTGTGTTCTGGCCAAACACACTACACAGCCAACTCTAGAGTTGGCCACCTCCACTGCTGTGTTTACATCACTACTCCATATGTCTCAAAAGACAGCTTTCGGAAAATCCATCCCCATCCCCAGCATCATCATTACAATAACTATTAACCTCGCCATCTTTATCAGCCAACATCATCACCATCATCATAATCATCACCGTTAATGAAGATTACTTTCATCTGCTTTGAATCCTGTATCTCTTTTCTATATCTTTCTTTTCCTTTTTTTTTCATTTCATGCAATGCATGTGTGCATGTATGTTGGCACATGTATGCATGTGTGTGTGTGTGTGTGTGTGTGTGTGCACGTGTGGAGGCTTAGGGTTGATGTCAGTAGTCATCCTTCATTTCTCTTCCACGTTATTCTTCAAGGCATGGTCTCTCAGTCAAACCCTGGCCTCACCAGTATGGCCTGCAGCACCACCCAGTTTGCTCTGGGAACCCCTTGGTCTCCCCTCTGCAAGGCTGGGCTGAATTACAGGCAGGCTGCCATGCTCACCTAGCGTTTGTGTGGGTCCTTGAGGTCTGAATCCAATCCCCTTGCTTGCAGTGAAACCCTTTAAATGCTGAGCTATCTCCCCAGCCCGGGCTGTACATTTCAGCAGGATGATGCGAGCAGAGCCAGTTCACTGAGACCATAATCATTTTGAGCAATGTATATAACAAAGTCAAGGCTGAGCTGGGACATAATGTCTCCACTTCTAATTTCAAGGACTCTTAGATCCCATTCCAAATACCCCTCTTCAATGTGCCTGGATTATTTCATGTTTTCAGAGTTCACCTGGCTGTGGCAAGCATCTGTGTTTCGTTATTCTCCTTTAAGGCGATAGATAGCACCTCATTCCACAAGGGCCACATTTTCTTGACTCACTCATAAGTGAGCAGACGTTTCGATTGTGGTTGTTGACACTCCAACACTTATAAATATCACATCCCTGTGCATCGGTGAGCTAATTTTTAATGTGGATATGTTTCGGTGCTCTTGGGCATGTCTATCTAGAAACAGAACTGTGGGCCATATGATGGCTCAATGCCCATCTTTCTGAGGGGCCCCTTCGCTGCTTTCCAAAGCAACTGCCCCATTTCACATCCGCGCCAGTGAGGCACATAAATTCCAGTTGTGCAGCATCCTCACCAGCACTGGCCACTGACTACCTGCTTTGTTACAGCCACTCAGTGGGTGTGGAGTGGAGCTGGGCTGTGATTTTGACTCAGTGGGTGTGGAGTGGAGCTGGGCTGTGATTTTGACTGCGTTTCCACAGTGACAATGACACTAACCATCCTCGGATGTGCTCAGTGACCACCTACATTTGGAATAGTGATGCCACTCTAATCTGATGGCTTTGCTGCCCCTTGGTCCCCTGGTTCCTTGCTTCATACCACCTCCTTGATAATCTTTCCCAGAATCCCAAACTAACAAACTAACTTTGGAAGTCTCCTATATATCGATAACTTGATTTCTTACTCCACCTCCATCTCCAGAGCTCACCCCTTGTTGCCCTAACAGAAGTAGGCACATGAAGAATAACGTATTACCTTCTTTGTCTATCTACTTCCTATTTAAACCTGCTTAACATAGTATCTGATCAACTTTCTCTTTGGTGAGGAGGCCATAACTATATCATGTTGCTATTCTGAATCTCTAGACTGTTTTTGGAAAGAAATCTGACAATGGCATTTTGTTGTTGTTGTTGTTGTTGTTGTTTTAATTGAATTGGTTTGGGGGCAGTAACTCACCATTTGCTCTTCAAGTCTAAAGAAGAAAGAAACACACTAGTTTAGGACTGACCTGTTTGTAAGGGATGTGGTGGTTTGAATATGCTTGGTCCATAGGCAGTGTTACTGTTGGGAGGTGTGGCCTTGTTGGAGGAAGTGCATCACTGTAGGCTTTGAGACCCTCCTCCTAGCTTCTGCAAGACATTCTTCTCCTGTTTGCCTTTGGAACAAGATATAGAACTCTCAGCTCCTCTAGTGCCATGTCTTCCTGGATGATGTCATACTTCCCACCATTATGATAATGGACCGAACCTCTAAACCTGTAAGCCAGACCCAATTAAATGTTATCCTTATAAGAGTTGCCTTGGTCATGGTGTCTGTTCACAGCAGTAAAACCCTAAGACAGGGGAGAGGAAAGAAACAATGTAGAAACTTCTAGAATATTCATGGATAAGGTAATGTGGTGTGTGTGTGTGTATAGACAGACAGACAGACAGACAGACAGACAGACAGAGAAGGTGGATGTCACCTGAGGAACAAGACCTGATACTGTCTTCTTCTGGCTTTCACACCCACTCACAATGATAAACACAGCCACCATGTCCAAATACCAAGAATGCTTGAGGATCTACATCAGTTTGCAGATGTTAGTTGTGAAAAGGGTGGAAGGCAGAGACAGGAAGGAAAATGACTGTGAGAGTCATCAAATTTGGTAGAAAGGCATGTCCGATGCATGTTATCACCTGATTTAAACAAAAACAAAAAACAAGGAAAATCCTCACGACTAACTCAGCCACCTGCTGTTTGAGTGGCAGTGCTGGAGCAGGTGGCTTTGCACTTGAAGTAGCCTTGCGTACTCCATGGTTTTGCAAAGTATACACACACTAGGAAGGTGGGGAGGAGGGAAGATGGAGGGGACAGTGTGATGTCGCTGCACCGGTGTTACCCCCGGGAACTGAGCTTCATTGTGGCCTCTTCAAAATGTTCTGGGCAGCACAGGGTTAATAGTCCATTTGGATCTCATGACATCACTCAACATCAAGGCAAATCAAGCTGGTAATCAAGACTCCATCCCTCATGTCCAAAAGCCCACACTGTTGTTTGTGCTAGGGTTTCCTGGCCAAGACATTTTGGCTCTTGAGAGCGGAGAAGAAAGCTTGAAATCTGATCCATGAGTGAAGTTCCCTGAGTCTCCCATCTTCCTCCAAACCACAGGGATCAGCATCAGGAACCTTGACACTTCAGAACAAACGCATCTGCCCAGTGCAGAAAGCCACGGCTGTTTGAAGTGTCACTTGACTCTTGCTATTCTACCCGACCCCACCCAATCCAACCCGCAGAGGGTCATCACTGTGCACCCTCTGAGCACCTGATCCAACCCGCAGAGGGTCATTACTGTGCACCCTCTGAGCACCCGATCCAACCCGCAGAGGGTCATCACTGTGCACCCTCTGAGCACCCGATCCAACCCGCAGAGGGCCATCACTGTGCACCCCCGCAGAGGGTCCTCACTGTGCACCCCCGCAGAGGGTCCTCACTGTGCACCCCCGCAGAGGGTCCTCACTGTGCACCTCCGCAGAGGGCCATCACTGTGCACCCCCGCAGAGGGCCATCACCGCGCACCCGCAGAGGGCCATCACCGCGCACCCGCAGAGGGCCATCACCGCGCACCCGCAGAGGGCCATCACCGTGCACCCCCGCAGAGGGCCATCACCGTGCACCCCCGCAGAGGGCCATCACTGTGCACCCGCAGAGGGTCCTTACTGTCACCCGCAGAGGGTCCTTACTGTCACCCTCTGAGGTTTTTATCACTTTCCCAAGGGATTCCCGTAGCCCTTTGATATTTAAATAGAATGAGCTTTTGAAGAACTCAACATCTGCCTCCTCCCTCCACAATGAACTGTTTTGCCCGCTGCATGTGGACCCTGATGGGACATCAACTGTGTGCCTGATCCAAGAATTTTACCCACGCAAACTCCCATAATTCTACACTCCCGTTGCATCTTCAGGATTTGTAACTTGTGATTGCTGAATGCTGTATGGGCACTTTGTGATTTATTCTGATAGATCAGGATATCAGTGTATCAGGATGTCAGTGTAGAGCAAGGCTGTGTAGGAAGTGATGCTGGAGCAGCTGGAGAGATGGGGAAGTGCTTGCTGTGCAAACAGGAGGGCTTGGGGTTGGAGCCCCAGCACTTACTTCACACATACACACATACACACGCACTCACACACACAAATACACACACGCACACACAAACACACACACATTTGAACACATACATGAACACACACACACACACACACACACACACACACACACCAAACCTAATATCACATCTATAGTTCCAGTGCTGAGACAGGAGGATCTCTGAGATTTGGGAAGCCATAAGTCTAAGTAAATCAGCACACTCCAGGTTCTGTGAGAGACCCTATCTCAAAAAGTAGAGTGACTTCGTGTGTACCCACATATACATACATGTGCCCCGAACACACACAACATGTGAACACAGCACACACACACACACACACACACACACATGGTGCTTGTGGGGAGCCCAGGCCTCATGAGCAGACAGAGTAGGCTTCAGAAACAGGAGCTTTATTGGCAGAGTGAAGATGGGGCGTCTCAGCTTTCCTTTTGAAAACTTCTGGGAGGACTGAGACAGCGAGTCTCAGGAACAGAGGATACTGTCCCCAGCAGCTTGTTATAGGGTGCCTGTTCTGCTGTAAGCATCACCGTCTTCTCCTGAGTGCCTGTAGGGCTCTGCTCTGTGCCTGACCCTTGTCACCAGACTTGGCCGTACTGCCTGCCAGGCATTCCTAAAGCATGGGGCTGTAGTTTGACATTCTAAGCCTCTGTTCACTAGGGGCTTAGATATAGTGGGGAGCAAACAAGAAATTCCAGTAGTTGCCTCTTTTCATGTGGGGGTCCACTGTAGGACACCCCCCCAGGGGTTGTCTACAATGTGCGGCATTACCGAACTTGTGACGCTCTGTGTTGTTTCCCGTCCATTTGTGCCTGCAATAATGTTCGTGGGCCAGCAAGATGGCATAGCAAGTGCTTGCCGCCAAGCCAATGACCTAAGTTCAAGACCTGGAACCCACATGGTGGTAGGAGAGAACGGAGTCCTGCGAGTTGTCCTCTGACATTCATACACATGCCAGGGCACTTGCCCCCCTCCCCCACCCTGTCCGGCATCCATAATAAATAAGTAGAAGTTTAGTAAGAAATGTCCCCCAAAAAAAGACTAGAAGAAAAATACAAACCAAGAAGTGTACACATCATGGTAGAGAAAAGAAAAAAAAACTGTTAAGGAAAAGAAAAGCAGCAGGACTTTTACAAAAGCCAGGGTTCCCGACTCCCAGGGCTCCTGATTCCCAGGGTTCCCGACTCCCAGGGTTCCCGACTCCCGAGCTCAAAGACACTGAGAGGGTGAGATGTCAGGGAGCTTCCAAAAGCTTTCCTTTAAAGATGTCTGATATCCTGAAGAAAACACAAAGCAGCCAAATTCAGGAGAGGAGCGTCAGCAACACCAGGGGACGGTTAGACCAGGGGACAGTTAGCCCAGGGGACAGTTAGCAAAACTGATGAGAAAACCAGCGACCTAGGAAAACATGGCCAAAGGAATTGGGGTTTCAAAAAAATAGGAATGTTGGAAATAAAAAATTCTATGAATCATATTTTTTTTAAAAAATGCACACAGTGGAAAAAATCGATTCCATAAAGCAGAAGAAAAGAATGCAGAGATGGGAAATAAAGTTAGTGATAACCCTAACAGTGAACGGTCTCTAGCCATCCTCCATAGAGACTGGCTAGATTACAAACGCTAGAACCAACTGCGCTCGAAGAAGCACTCTGTGCTAGTAAAGACTCCCATGGACCCAGAGGCCAAGGATAAAAATCAATTTGTACAGCAAATAGGGGCGAGAAAAAAAAACAATGTAGATAATCTGGCCTCTGTTAGACTTTGAACCAAAAATAGTCAGAAGAGATTTAAAAGACTACTACATAATAATAAACAAATCAACTCACCAAGAAGATATAAGCGCTATAAACATGGTGGGTGGGTGACAACTTCATACAATAGACACTAGTGATCGGAGAGGTTGGACCCTGAGGGTGGGCTGGGGACAGGTGATCGGCCATGTGAGCCTTGATTGGCTCATGCCCCAGTGTGACTATGTTGACTAAATCTCCTGTGTCTGCTCTCCACTCTATGCTTTTAGTCAGCTGTTGAGGATGGTTGGCCAAACCAAGTTTGTCGGGCTTCCAGAGCCCAAGCTCCGACCCTAACAACCCTGCTATCAGTATGAACCACACAGCTTCCAGAGTGAACTTCAGCTGCCCGGAAGGGGGCCCATTCCAAACTTGGAGTTCTTACAAGTCATTGAGTGGCTTTACCTGATCTCTGACAACAAGCATATCACTTCTTTCTGCTTGGGATTTATACCTTGTGTTAGGTCATATTGGCTATCGAGCCTTTTCAAAGCAAAATCCTGGCACTTTTCCCTGTGGAAAGTGTCTTGTTTTCTTCTGGCTGTAAAGACCTTTTTGCTCCTTTGGTATCCAGCCAGGTGGTAAAGGGGGAAACCAATCGATGCTCTCAGGGGGTTGCAAAGACCGCTCCCTGTTTTCAGTTTCCTCTCTCTGGCCTGGGCCACGCCCACACTGACAAGCCTCGCCGCTCCTTTGGTGCCTGGTCTGCTTGCTTCTTTCCCTTCCTGTGTGAATCCCTGAAGCGGGGAGAAAAGCAAAGGAGAGCTAGCCCAGCTAGCCCAGGTTAGCCCAGTTAGCCCAGGTTAGCCCAGTTAGCCCAGGTTAGCCCAGTTAGCCCAGCTAGCCCAGTTAGTCCAGCTAACCCAGTTAGCCCAGTTAGCCAACACACTGGCTGGGGACTTCCTCATGAAGCCTCCCTGGCTCCATCATTGCCCTCATCTGTGTCGCTTCTCCTCTGTCCTCTGTGCCACTAAGAGATCACAAAGGCACACAAGAAGACACTCTCCTCTTAGGCTTGTTCCTGATTCCAGACACTGTAAGATACTAGAGCCTGGCACAGCGTCTGCTGATGGATGCGTGTACAGTGGGCATGTGCTTGTTGTCCCGTGTTAACGTGTAATGGAACCAGAAGAAAGGACCCTCAGATCCTCCCCTGTTTTTCCCTCTCCTTGACTTCTTATAAACAGATGCTAGGATATGCCTGTCTAGATGTATACTAAACAAAAGGCCACGTTGGCAGGGATGGGGAGAAGCCTCAACACTGCCATGCTGCCTGTCAGTCACTAAGTACCTGCTGGGGGAAAGCCTCAGGACAGGCCCTGGCTGAGCTTCTCCTGAAGTACCACGGACAGTCATACAGGGAGCAATTCTATTCCCCGCGTTTACGTGTGTGCACTCACACACTGCAGATGTTTATATGGGTTCACGTGCATATGCACACATGGACGTGTGAAGCACAGACCAGAGGATAACCTGAAGTGTTGCTCTGGGGCAGTCATACACATTGTGTTCTTTTAAATGAGACGGGGTTTCTCGTTATCTCACCAGCCTCAAACTCCCCAGTTAAGTTAGGCTGGCTGGACAATATGGCCCAAGGATCTCCCCGACTGCATGTCCCCAGGGCTGGAATTACAGCTGTGACCACGACACCCAGCTTTTTCTACATGGGATCCAGGGATACAACTCGGGGCCTGGTGCTTCCGAGGCAAGGGCATTAATGAATGAACCATCTCCCCAGACCAACACTCCCATTTTATAAATGAGGGAAACACATACTTGTTAGGGCTTTCCCCAAGTCCTCCAAGCTTATCAGAATAGGATCTTCAGAATGAAACAGGATTCCAAAGTTCTTCCCCACCAAAGGGCCTTAAAAAGAAGGCAATTTAATCGACTCAAGGCAAGAAGCGGTGGGTGTTTGGGAATGTGGCTCCCAGAAGGTTGGGAATATCACATACACACACAGAATACATGAGCTGGCCATATATGTGCTGCTGTCTCAGCCATCCTATCTGAAGACACACATGTTCTTCAAGGCTACAGAGTATCAGCTTTCTGATTATTGCAGTTTTCGTCTTCCTTATTCCCCTAGAGTCTATGCTAATAGATGTCTTACATTAAAACAGACAGAGCATAAACTCAGGAGTTGGCTTCTGTCTGACCCTCTCCTTGGAGACTGGAGGGAAGGTAGCTAAGAGCTCAGTGTCATGATGTATACTGAGCAGTTAGTGTATCTCAGCCACTTTTTTGTATACTTTAAACATTTTAACATAACGAGTGTCGTCTCCTAAATAGTGAGGAAATGTCTACTGCTTCTTCATTTTTACTGAAGAATAAAGGCAGAGAAAAATTAAAACGCTTGGATTTAAAAAAAAAAAAAAAAAAGAGCCGGGCGTGGTGGCGCATGCCTTTAATCCCAGCACTCGGGAGGCAGAGGCAGGCAGATTTCTGAGTTCGAGGTCAGCCTGGTCTACAAAGTGAGTTCCAGGACAGCCAGGGCTATACAGAGAAACCCTGTCTTGAAAAACCAAAAAAAAAAAAAAAAAAAAGATTTTTGTGTGGTGTGTGTGTGTGTGTGTGTGTGTGTGTGTGTGTGTGTAAGTATGTGTTGGAGACAAGGTCTCACTGTGTTCCTCTGGCTGGTCTGGAACTCGCAGAGATCTGCCTGCCTCTGTCTCCATAGTGCTGGGATTAAAGGCGTGGACCACCACTCCCTGCCAGAGAGGACCTCCCTCAGTGATCCTCAAATACGAGTGCTTTTTCTCTCTAAAGGGACATTTATAAGATATGTTTGATTCCCACAGCATTGGGATATGAGGGGCATTCAAGAGGTTGGTGCCAATGGGACTGCTAGACACAGGACAGAATCCCATGATAAAGAGTGGGTTCCAAAGCCCAGACATGAGGGATTGAGAGATCTCCCAGCTCCAGAGCTTCGACTAACAAACACACTACGATTTCTATTGGAAAAATTTTAAGTATACACTTCTCTGGATCCCAAGGTAGTAGAAGATAACAGCGGACATTGGATGTCACTTGCATAGTGCCTGGCAGGTAGTGACTTCCCAGTCCTTGGCTTTTCTGCTTCATCAGCCTCGGAGGGTCTCTCTTCCGGGAAGAGCAGGGTCAGGAGGTGTCTACTGCGCTGACTGCAGGGAACAAGAGTGCCCCAGTCTGCAGAAGGGACGTTGTGTATCAAAAGTTGGAGTCCATTATTCACCCTTGAATTTCCTGGCTTGTTGAATGACCCACTGTTTATGTTTGTGTTTACAGTCGACTTGGGAATCAGCAGCTCGAAGGATAATGTGGCTACTTCTTCCCCCAAGACAATGGAGGCCCAGGCTGTGGGCGATGCCAACGGAAAGAATCTTGGGAAAGAAGCCAAGACCAAGGCACCAGCTGCTAGATCCCATTTTTTCTTGACACTCTCTCGGCCTGTACCAGGACGTCCCGGGGACCAAGGCACGGATTCATCGGCTGCGGGGAGGTTTGATGTCACCCCAAGCGCAGCGCCTGAGAACAAAGACCCAAGTGAGCACGGGGTACTTCCGGTGGCAGCTGCACCGGGGCAGGCTCCAGATAAAACCCCAGGGAGCACGGAGGCCAAGCAGCAGACCCTCCCTGCCACCGGCCCATTGGCACCCTCACCACCCGAGTCCCGGGCAGAAGCCCCCGTCCAGGCCAAGGATTTCAGCTTTTTGAACAGATTCTTTAAACTGGACAAGGGAAGAGAAAGCGCGCCGGTTGACAGCCAGCCCGAAGAAGCCAAAGGCTCCAAAGACCCAGAACAGGCCACAGAGGCTCCTGCCGTGCTAGGGAATCCCCATGGTGTCTCTGCAGGGGAGGTAAGTGTGTGGAAGGCTACCAGCTTCCTCTCCAATGCCTGCTTCTGTGGGAGGTGCTGTCGGGCGAGACCATTACCTGTCACCCTACAGTCACCCAAGGTCTAGACAAGGTAAGCTTCCTCTACGTTTGTGTAGGCAGAAACATCCAAAGAACAAAACCTCTGTAAACCCTGTTTTATGTAAAGAAAAAGAGGTGGTAAGTGACTTACACAGAGACAAATCTTGTCTCCTAATCCAAGCCCAAGGTACAGGATGTACCTTTATGAACCCAGAAAGAAAGGCACGGGGTGGTTGTGGGGGGTGAAGGTGGGGGTGGGGACATGACTTCTACCAAGCCTAAACACCAAGCTGCGGATGTAGAAGGTGACCACTTGCAGAGCAGATCTGAAGCCCTGGGTTTGAGCAGACCTGAATGAAGCCTTGGGTTTGATCCCCAATGCTCGTACACCCAAGGAATGAGGGTATTTTAATCCCAGCACTTGGGAAGTAGAAACAAGAACATCTAAAGTTCAAGGTCATCCTTGGCTACTTAAGGCTAGCCTGAGCTACATAGGACCCTGTCTCAAGGGAAAGAAAATAATTAATCATACAGTGACGGAGTCCAGGCAAACTTTCCAGACAGTTGAAACTGTAAAAAAGACAATAAGACTAATCTATTGAAGCCTCTTGCTACTGATATTTTTCTACGCCCATAAATTTGGACTCACAGTTTATTTTCAAAGGTCTTCTCCGTGTCTGCTCCCAGACTGTGTTAGCTTGACATGTAGTTCAATGAGCAGCATGTGGGGAGGGGTCTGCACTCAGGCTGTCAGCCTCACTGCAGAAAGCATCATATCCTACGCATAAGCCCTAAGCTGCTCTCCTTGGGGCTATGAACTGGTCACCGATAGTCATGATGATTCCACATTTACGCATTTTGCCAGTGTAGAGAAACTCTGGCTGGGTTTGCTTCATCGCCCATGGGTGTCGAGAGCCATTCAGAGGTGGTAAGCTTCTTTAACAGTCAGAGGCTTTTAAGGTGTCTGCCTCCAAAGCCCGTCCATCACCTGAATTAGGGAAAAAGAGTTATTTAGAGAGAGAATGAAGAGCTCTGTTCTGCTCATCTTTGCATGGTTGCCTAGTGACCCAGCCAAATCCTCCATCTTAATCAAACAAATAAAACCAGCCGTCACCAGCTATTTCTCTAGTCACAAACCCTAGCACACTCATCCTTTCTTTCTTTCTTTCTTTCTTTCTTTCTTTCTTTCTTTCTTTCTTCCTTTCTTCCCTTCTTTCTTTCTTCTGTTTTTGGCTTTTCGAGACAGGGTTTCTCTGGAACTCACTCTGTAGACAAGGCTGGCCTCGAACTCAGAAATCCGCCTGCCTCTGCCTCCCCAGTGCTGGGATTAAAGGCATGCGCCACCATGGCCGGCTCATCCATTCTTTTGAAGTGAGCCATCAGGGTGTGCTGTTTTGAAGTGTTGTTTTGCCTGCCTTCTCCTCTGTTGGGCAGGGGTGAGGGACACCTTCGGAGAAAACAGGGGTGAGGGACACCCTCAGAGACAGCAGCTAGACTTAATGGCAGTTAATGGGTTTCCAGATGAAAATGGCTTCAAGACACAATCTGGGTTAGAAACACGGGAAGTGTGAATGTAGTACGGCCCAGGGGGATGTTCACAGTTAAAACCATCTTTCAGAGTGCCCCACCCTCAATTATAACACGTGTTTCTTCCTGGATAAAAGATCCCTCTTGGTTACACTTGCCAAGGAAACTTCTGTGCTCAGCTGGGCTACACTACAAATGTCCATGCTTCGGTTGGCAGTATCATTGAAATTTGAACTTTTGTCTGTCATGTACTGTGCATGTCTACAACATTTTTATACATAGTATGAGATAACCATTTTGCCTTCAGCCTACAAACACATGGATATTTGAATGCATATATATGCACAAGGATTTTTTAAAAACTGAACAGGAAAAAAAAAAGTAGCCCTCTGATCCGTTAAGGTTTTACATCTGGTCCCTATGGCCTACTTCAGTGTTTGGGGGGAAACCATTGGTTTTTTTGTTTGTTTGTTTGTTTGTTTGTTTGTTTTTTAGTGTAGTGAGAAAACACAGCCCCCAGAAAATAACATGAATAAAATTTCCCAATCAATAACATTCTCTTGGAGCTAGGGTATGGCCAGGAAGCAGTTGAACAGCATTAACTCAGAATTCTTCGGGTAAATTAAGCCTTGGGTTCTGCCGAGTCAGCCATCCCTACCCCTCTCCCATCCCCCACAGTTCCCTGCCTCCACCCCCACTACCACTGAGTCCTCCTAGCTGGGTTTGGAATTCCAGCCACAATCCCACCAAGACGTGAATCAGGACAGAGGTAACTCCCCCCTACCCCTCAAATCTCCTGTGGGGGGAAAACACACAAATCTGTGTTTCAGAATGACAATCTTATCTGTGTGGCTTATAAAACTACATTCAGACCATAGCATCATTAAAACAAGGCGAGAATTCATGGACAAGTGAGGCATTTACTACATAGGCCAAAGAAAAGATAAATTATAGGCCTGAAAGCTGACTGAGCTGTGATTCACACAAACCAACTGGCTGGCAGGGACGGGCCTTTTTTTTCCTCTCTCTCCCCAAGTGAACCAGGGTTCTAAGATAAACATTTAATAGATCTCATCGCACGTGCGCAAAATGATCCTACAATGGCAATCTGGTTTCACTGCTTATAAAAGAAAACACTAGGTGTCTGTTTCTCTCTCGGTCCTTCCAGGGGTATCTTTGTGGTGGGCTCGAGGAGGAGCAGTCGTTGCCAGGAATGGTTCCTTAGGAACTAGAAATGCTTCTTTTTGCTTTATGAATTTATTCAAGTTCTGCGACGCTTATTTAAATAGGAACCTTGTACAAGAAGAGAAAGATGGCTGGCTTTGGTAGTTCTAGTGTGATCTCATCAGTAACCGTCTTCACCGGCCCTGAAACTTTTCATTACATTTGTTATTTATTACATTTACATTTTTATTTATTTGTGGGTTGTTTGTCTGTCTGTCTGTCAGCATGCATACATGCACACATGTAGGTCAGAGGACAGCCTGTGGGAGTTGATTCTTCTCACCATGTGGGTCCCTGAATTCGATCTCTGGTCATCAGACATGGCAGCAATGCACCCTGACTTTCTGAGCCCTCTCGAAGGCCCCAGTAGACTTTCTCAAGGGATGCCAGCCCTGAGCCCCCAGGTCACTCCAGCCACAGGAGCAACAGTCTGAAGAGCAAGCCTGCTGTTTCTGCTCCCTGCTCCCCTTCTTTCCAGCACTACGCTCAGAAACGCTGCTCACCTGGGGAGAAGACAGGCGGATAATAAACTGGATGTGGTGGTGCACGTCTGCAATCCCAGCACTTGGGAGGCGAAGGTGTTCAAGGTTATCCTCTGCCTACATAGTGAGCAGGAGGCCAGCCTGGACTACACAAGAGCCTGTCTCAAAACCAAACCAAACCAAACCAAAACCAACAACAACAAACAAACAAACAACAACAAAAACTGTGGATAAACTGGGATCGGAAATAGATTAAAATGACTGGGAGGAGAATTTGGAAAACCTTATCTAAAAAGACAAAATGTGTGTGTGTGTGTGTGTGTGTGTGTGTGTGTTTCTTTGCATAACACCAAGCAGTTCTTAGTAGGAATTCTTAGATTTCCCTCAGAAAACATGGCAGAAGAGAGTGGAAACACACACACATATAAATGTATATATATTATACATATAATATGTAATATATAATATATTAAACATATAATATGTAATATCTAATATATATATATTAAATGGCAGAGGGAAGTGGAAACAAATAAATATACATACATACATACATACATACATACACAGGTATGCACGTGTGTGCATGCATGCATGCGTGTCTTTCTATTTTACTTGTCTGGGTGTTTTGTCTGTGTACCATGTGCATGTGTCACCCTTGGAGCCGGAAGAGGGCGTCAGATCCCTGACGCTGTAGTTACTGGAGTTTGTGAGCTGCTGTGTGGGTGCTAAGGACTCTTAACCGCTGAGCCATCTCTCCAGCCCTTAGATTTTTACATTTTATGATTTGTTTGATTTCCACTTGAAACCTGATCATTTCCCAGTTAGGGGAGCAAGGATACCTCTAGGAAATTTGTTTCAACCCTGTGCGGTGACAACACAATTTTAAAAAAATTCAGTACACTTGCCTTTCAAATGACCCAGTTCATAATTAATTATTTACTGAGGCACTGGACAATATTTTATCCATAACATTAGTTACTTTCTGCTGATGGCATCCATCCGGGGCTTTGTGTGTGCTGCACAAGCACACTGCGTGTGTTACACAAGCACACTGCATTTGAATGATCAATCCCCAGTTCGAGGAGTTTTTCTTTTTATATTGTAGCATCCTTTGCAAGAGTTTAGAATTGAGAAAAACCCACTAGGTTGTAACTCTCCACCACAGCCTCCTGCACCCACTTGTCCACAGTGAAAGGGGAGTGAAAATATTGAAATTAGTAGTAGTAATTTCTTTTCCATGATGGCTCAGTGGATGTGAGTTTTCCCCATTTATTTATTCCTCTATATTTTGTCTTAATATTTTTTAGATTTTTTTTTAATTTGGGAAAAGATTGAGAAAGGGCAATGCAATATAGCCTAAATTGGCCCCAAGCTCGAGGCAATCCTCCTGCATCGCTTCTCAAGTGCAGGGATTACAGGCGTGAGCTGCCAAGCCTGGTTTGTCTGTTTCACACAAGAAAAACACAAAACAGAAACAGAAACACAGCCAACATTTACCCTGTTCGTCCAGTAGGTGGCGCCGTGGGACAAGAGCATCCCGAGACGCACTGGACATCTGCAGGCCTCCCTTGCTGATCACTGTGGTACCCACAAGAGATGATCCTTAGTTCCCAAACTCAGCGATCCAGACCTTGTGTGGCAATTCCTTGCTCTGAAACAACTCTGGCTTTTCAAACAAGCCTGTCTCCAGCACTGTGCGACAGTGGCAGCTTTTGGCGCCCTTTCCTGATTGACATTTTCTGGATTGCTTCAGTTGCATTCTTTCCCAGTCCCGCCCTGGGTTTAAAACATGGGAATGCATTTTTATTAGCTGTTGTGAATCGGGATAGGAATCGTGGGACGAATAAAAGCATCAAGCAAGCAAACAAACAAAAATCCCTACATCGATAATACGTCTTTGATTTCCTTAGTAACTCTGAGCTCTGTGGTTATAGGAGAGGCACGGGGGTGGGGGTGGGGGGTGGGGGGGCGTTAATCACAATAACAAACCACCAATGAGACCCACAAAATTATATTAGTATCTTCTTCCTGCTTGTTACTTGTCTTTCTTTTTAGGCAAATAAGCATCTGAATTGTATGTCCTAGAATGAACCAAACGTCTTTTTCTTCCTGACTCTAAGGTCTCCGTGTAGGTGCCTCTGCTCTGGGGAGAAGAAAGGGAAGTGAGAAAGGCAGACAAAACCTACTGCGCAGTTGTAGCATCCGGGGGAGAGGAAAGCTAGATTCCTCACTTTCCTTTGATCCCGGGCAGCACCCGGCTCGATTTCTAGAGATTGAAAGAATGGAAAGGAGCTGGTTGCCGGTTTCTGCGCCTTCCTCAGGTTCCATTCAGAAGCCCCTGCGTTCTCAATCCTGGTTCTTGGTCTAAAAATTCAAAATGAAGTCAGCTCTAGTGCCGCTTTGGGCTGCTTTGGTCCTGGTCCCAAGACCCTGCTGTCGAGGAAACTGAGGATTGATTGGCACTTGTCAGAGGGAGGGGACGGCGAATCACAGATGGGTTTCCTCATCGAAAACCTAGTTCCAGCGAGGCAGAGGCAGCTCTCAACCCAACAAATTAGGATGGCTTATCCAGAGCTCATTCCTGTTTGCTCTTTGAAGCCAACAGACAGGGAGGAAGGAAAATGCATAGGCTTCTGACACAAGGAATAATTACCCACACCTGTTTGCTTAAAAGGAGTTTCTGGGCATTTCCTGAAGAACACTTCTAGCGTGTCCTGGAATCTTACTAGTGCAATTAATTGTAGTGAAGACATAGTTGAGAATAAGGACAAAGACGGTCCTGCAAGAAACACACAGCTGGTGACCTGACAGCTGGAGCCAACCCCCAGCCTCATTTACTTCGACCCTAGAGATAATTATTATGCTTTCTCTAGTTACACAAGTTATTTAACCTTTGCATTTTATAGACTGCCCTGGTTATACTTCTGTTGCTGCACTAAAATATTCTTGGGGGCAGGGGGGAGAAGCAACTCAGGAGGAAAGGGTTTTATTGTAGTTCACAGTCCTGAGTTACATCATCATTTTCAGGAAGTCTGGGCTGGAGCTCAGTCTGCTATTTACTGATTTAAGGGAGTTTTCGAGTCTGAACCGGTCCAGAGCTCAGCGTAGGGAATGGTGGCGCCCACATAGAGCCATGCCTTCCTACATCAATCAACCATCAAAATACCCCCCCAGACATACCCAAAGAGCATCTACGTCTAGACAATTCCTCATTAAGACTCTGCTCCCAGGTGATTCTCCACTGCATCAAGGTGACCCTTAAAGCAGCAACGCAGTAATGCACTCTCCTGGCTCAGATCGCAGTAATGCACTCTCCTGGCTCAGATCGCAGTAATGCACTCTCCTGCTCAGATCGCAGTAATGCACTCTCCTGCTCAGATGCAGTAATGCACTCTCCTGCTCAGATCGCAGTAATGCACTCTCCTGGCTCAGATTGCAGTAATGCACTCTCCTGCTCAGATCGCAGTAATGCACTCTCCTGCTCAGATCGCAGTAATGCACTCTCCTGCTCAGATGCAGTAATGCACTCTCCTGCTCAGATGCAGTAATGCACTCTCCTGCTCAGATCGCAGTAATGCACTCTCCTGCTCAGATCGCAGTAATGCACTCTCCTGCTCAGATGCAGTAATGCACTCTCCTGCTCAGATCGCAGTAATGCACTCTCCTGGCTCAGATCGCAGTAATGCACTCTCCTGCTCAGATCGCAGTAATGCAGGAGGTTGCCGTCCATGCAGCCTGTCATTGCCACTGCTGAGTTTGCATTTTAGTGTATCTTTCTATCATTTCTTTATACATACACACATGCATATATATATACACGCATACACACACATGCACACACATACACATATACACGCATGCACACATATATACACACATGTACACACATAAAATCTGAATTCTTATTTTTTTTCTGTCTTCCAGAAATAGTAACATAGTATATACACTGTACCATGCTTTTATTTAGTTAACACACTCTTTGCCTGCACATAAAGCGCTTCCTCATTCCTCATGCCTATGAAATGTCCTACTGAATAGACAGACATACCATGATGCATTTCACCGTGACTTACTCATGACCTGTGACTGTCTCCCCATCTCTTCTTGTCACCCTCCCTACAGCATCTTCTTCCAACTGGTCATTTGGCCTGTGTGATGTTAGGTTTAGAATAAACTCTTAGAAATGGAATTACTAGGGTATTTCTTTCTATTTATTTATTTATTTTGGTAAGCAATACCTACTTGCCCTTCATTCAGACTGAATTAATTTATACTTAATCAGCAATATCCAGGCACCTATTACTACAGCCTGCTTAATGAAGGTTTTTGCAAACATTTGGAATTTTTACTTTCTACTCTCTCTTTTCATGACTTTTAGGTTTCATGTCATAGATATAACTGTAAGTCCAGAATTGTAAGATTTCCTTCAAGTATTCTTCTAGTGATTTTATCCATTTGAATTATTCCCTTGAGCTTGGGTGGATCTAGGATACCAAATTAATCCTGCATACACACATACACACTCACACATTATATACATACACATATACACACACATATACACACATACATATATACACATTCACACATATGCACATACACATACACACATGTATATATACACATATACACACATGCACACACATACATATATACATGCATACACACAAACACACACACATACATGTGCAATGCATACACATACACATACATGCATGCACACATATATACACACATGCACACACATACATACACACACCTACACACACACTGAGTGTTATTTGTCCCTTCTGTCTCATTAGGATGTTCTTCACCTTCATGGGTTTACAGTCCATGCCTTGGACTCAGGTCCCATACATCTTTAGGCAAAACAGATTGCGTGGGTTTTGGACACATAGGAAAACACACAGCAGTGAATACAGTCAGGAGTGGACTTCAGTTCGAATCCATTGCTGAGAAGATACTTGTGTAAACCTGGAGCAGGGAGATGAGGCAGTTAAGGCATGTGGTGCCTAATGCCTTTCACTGCGGGTAATATGGGATGGGGCTCAATCCCAACTCTACTCTGATTGTTGGCAAGTGTTTATTCTTTTCATACAAAATTTTCTCCCTCTTCAAAACTGGAATTGTAAGTAGAACATCCTTCATCAGTCCTCCTGGGAACTAGTGTGCCAGACTAGGGTTTGGGGTTGCTACTAATATGATAGAACATATTGTTCCTTCCTTTGCACATTCCCCAGTAAAATCAGTGGCTACAGAATACCCATCATGTGACTGGCTGTAGTTTAATATCACATCATATGGCTGTAGTCTAATATCACATCATATGGCTGTAGTCTAATATCACATCATATGGCTGTAGTCTAATATCATGTCATATGGCTGTAGTCTAATATCATGTCATATGGCTGTAGTCTAATATCATATGGCTGTACTCTAATGTCACACGTTAACACTCCTTGCAAATTCATTTGACTTTCCTGGGATCATCAGGATTCTGAAGGGTTCTTCACCACTCCTCCAGCTCCATCCCATGAACTGTCATTCCCTGATGTGGACACAGAGAATATTTCCATCCCCACATGTCTAACCTCACCTCCTCCCCTAACTCCCAAGACAATGTCTCACTGCAGTGCAGGCTACATGGGCATCACTGTATGTCTCACTGTGCAGAGCAGGCTACATGGGAATTACTGTGTGGCTCTGACTGATCCCAAACTCACAAACCTTCTTCCCCAGCCTCTATGGGTGGGACGGCCACCCTGTGTGAACCTCCGGACCCCTCCATTCCTCCTAGCAACCACTGATCAATATGTCCTCCATTCTTGTTGCGTTCCCATTTCAAGACTGTCATAGAAGCAGGGCCATATGCCATGACTGGTTTCTGATAGACATTTTCCCTTCATAGGTTTTGCTACAGATTGATGCCTGTGTCTATAGATCAATAGCTCCGCCTCTTCCCTCCTTTTCCTCTGCTGACTAATATTCAATGCTGTGGGCTTACTGGTTTGTTTAACCATTTTAAAACTTGTTTGCTCATTTCATCTTATCCCAGTTTGGAGCTGTTATTAATAAAGATACTATGGACATCAGTATTTTACGGGGTTTTGTGAATATAGGATTTCTTTCTCCAGAAGAAATGTCCAGGAGTATAGGCAGTGCTGCTCTCAACCTTGGTCTGAGAAGTTTCTTTCTGCATCAGAATGCAGAGACAACAATGCAGAGATTCACAACTGCTCAACGTGTAAAGAATGACTATTGAAGGATCAGCCCTAAACAGGACGTCTACATCACCCCACCCCAAGCCTCAGGGAACTCGGAGGAAGACGGGGAGAGAGTGTAAGAGATGAAGGGCCAGGAGAATGCCATGAAATCCTGTGTTATGACATGACGACATGACCTCGCCCTCACAAACTCACAGAAACCATGGTTCCTAGAACCAGACCCTCAGGACAACGGCAAGATCAGCGAACATTCCAAAAGGCAGCTGGACTCAGCGGAAACAACTTAAAAGAAGGAACAAGGAAGAGGGAAGGCGGTCTGTGGTGGGGGGCTTAGGGTAGACATCTCAAGATATATTGTGAAGATGTATGATGTTGTCAAAGAATAAATACAGATATTATTCTTTAAATTGCATTTATTTGTGTATGTGTGTGCTCAAACACATGCATGTGGAGGTCAGGTAAGTGTGTATGCAGACAGACAGACAGACAGACAGACCAACAGACAGATCTAGGAGTTCTGATTCAGTTCTTCTACCAATATGGGTCCTGAGAATCAAATTAAGGTTGACAGGCCTACTGACAAGTGACTCTACCTAATGTGCCACCTGGCTGTCCCAATAAAAGATATTTTTATAAAGTAGAAAGAGGGCTCAGCAAGGGAGGATGGGAGACAGAAGGCAGAAGGGAGGAAAGGCTGGTTCAGGAGCAGGTTGCTGGCTACACTTGCTGATGCTGACAGCACTAAAGTTGAAGGTTCTCTTGTCCTCGTAGAGAAATCGCTAAGAGATGCCTCCCACCATGACTGCTTTGTTTTGCGTTTCTATCAACCATACATGAGCACCCAGTTTCTCTCTTTCCTTGTCAGCAGCCAGTATCATCACTGTCCTGGTGGGGACATTGCACTAACTCATTGTGGGTTGTTTCGTTTTGTTTGTTTTTTTTAATTTGTATCATGTATATTTGTGTGTGCACATACATGTACATGGCATGGAGCATTGTGGAGGACATCTATGGAAGTGACTTCTCTTCTTCTACTGTGTGGGTCACAAGGATTGAACTTAAGATTGGGCTTAGCAGCAAGTGGTTTTGATTTATATTTTTATTCTACTTAGATGCATGTTTTGCCACAAAGGCCAGAAGACAACACCAGATCCCCTGGAACTGAAGTTAAAGATGGTTGTAAGCCATCATGCGTTTAGAAACCAAATCCAGGTCCTACGAAAGAGCAGGCAGTGCTCTGAACCATGTTAATAATTTCTTTTATATTCTAGATATTTCCCAGGACAGAACTGTGATAGTGTTTGTGGTAGTTTGAATAAGAATGCTCCCCATAGATGCATGCGTTTGAAATCTTGGTCACCAGGGAGTCGAACTGTTTAAAAGGATTATAAGGATTAGGAGGTGTGGCCTTGCTGGAATAGGGGTGGCCTTGCTGGAGTGGGTGTGGTCTTGCTGGAGTCAGTGTGGCCTTGTTGGAGGAAGTATGTCGCTGGTGATAGGCTTTGCGGTTTCAAAAAAAACCACACCAGGCCCAGTAAGTCTTTCTCTTTCTGCTGCCAGTGGTTCAGGATATAGAACTCTCAGCTGCTCTCCAGCACCATGTCTGCCTGGAGGTTGCCATGCTCCCCACCGTGATGATAATGGACTAACCCTCTGAAACTGTAAGCCAGCCCCAAGTAAATGTCTTCTTTATAAGAGTTGCCTTAGTCATGGTGTCTCTTCTGAGCAATAGAACAGTGACTAAGATGGTGTTGTTAACTTAACAAAAGTTAGAATCACTTGGGAGATGATCTTCTAGGCATGTCTGATAGGAATTGCCTTGCTTATGTTAGTTGAAGTGGGAAGAACTGTCCAGTGTGGGTGACACCATTCCCTAGGCAGGTGAGCCAGGTGAGTTTCAGTATGTATGTGCTCTGCCTAGTGTGGGTGGTACCATTCCCTAGGCAAGTGAGTTCTGATGTGTGTGCATTCATTACCCTCTTCTTCTGCCTTCATATTTAATAGGATGAGCTGCTTCAGACTCCTGTTGCCTTGGCTGCCCTGACATGGTAAACTATGATCTGGAACTGTCAGTTAGAAGAAACCCTTTCTCCTTTATGCTGCTTTTGTCAGAGTGTTTTTTCACAGCTACAGGAAAAGAAGCTAAGATGACATCTCTTACTTTTGGTGAAGTCCAATGAATGGACTGTGATTTTGGAAACTAGCCAGATCACTCCTTACTAAAAAGAACGGTGCTGATATTACTTGGACCAAATCATTCATTTGCTCATTCTTTTTGAGCATCTGCAGGTGTAAGTTATGAGCACTGGAGAAAAGAACAAAGCTCCCTTCCTTTTCTTGGGGGAAAAGAGGCATAAGGGAATGAATGAGTAGTATTTTTAGTACAGTGAGGGATTTCTCCATCTCCTTGCTCCTGTGAGATGCCTAGGCTGGAGAATCCCCTGTCCTGTGTACTGGAAGATATACTCAGGAGTTCTCCCTGCGTCTGCCTACCAGATGCCAGGTGGACCCTCCGTCATGATAATCAAAACTATCTCCAGGCAGGATTATTACAAGTCCCTGACAGGAGGAAGAGCCAACAAGAGAATGAAATGTTCTGGGAAAATAAGGAAATTAGTACCCGAGGTGTACTGGATAGAGTTGTGTCGATTTAAAGCAGGGCAGTAAGGAAAGAATTCAATGGAAATATAACAGTTGGCAAAGACTTGAAGGCAGTGAGGCAGAACGTCCCTGGCAAGCAGGAGCTCATGTGCTACAATCCAGGGCAGGAACCTGCCTGACATGTTCCAGGACTTCAGAAACACCACTAAAGCTGCAACTTGGAAGCTTAAGGGGAAAATATCCAGGTACAAAAGTGTCAGAAGAGAGATGAGAACAGAAGGCGTGAGAACAGAGGGCATGAGGGATATTCGGGTCCCTCTGTCACAGGAGGCACAAATAGGAGGCAGATACTCAGTGCTACTGAGAGCACGTGGTCACTGCGTGGCCTCAGTTTACTCTCCTGTAAAATGCTTTAGACCGTTTCTGGGAGATGGAGATGATAGGGTTTGTGATAGTCTTGACAACTGGGAGACTATCTTCAGCATAAAGAAGCTGTGTTCAAGAAGTCAATGTGATGTGGCATAGACAAATTTGAAGTGCAATGCGTAAAGCATGTAAGGCACAGTGGGTTGCTGGGGGGACTTCAGAATTGAGCATGCATTTATGGACGCTCTTAGTGAAGCTCTTGGTCTCCCACCCCCTGGGTTTTGTTTCCATAGAGTTGAGTTTTATTTACTGCTTGAGTGACATCAGTTGGGCTGAGCTGGTAGAGGCAAAGGTCTGTAATGTCAAGGGTGGTGAATTCTGGACATCCGTGTGACTTTGGGCCAGCAACCTCATCTTCTGAGTCACTGTCTGAACAACTGTCAATTGTAACATCTGGATTAAATGGCCCGAATTCAGTGCACTTATTTGTACAGTGGTTTGTATACTGCAGTATGCATCTGTCTTAGTTTTGCTTCCCGTTGCTGTGATAAAACACCCTGACAGAAGCAGCTTAGGGGAGAAAGGGTTTGTTTTACTCACAAAGCCAGGCAGGTTACGGTCAGTCCATCACTTCAGAGGGCCAGTCAGCAGGAGCTTTAAGTGACTGGTCATGCTAGGCCACAGTTAAGGGAAGGAGCGGTGAATTAAATTAACATCAATTAAGCATGCACGCATGCTAGTGCCCAGCTTGCAAGCTCCCCTCTTACACAATCAAGGATTCCCTTTGCAGGGAATAATGCCGCCCACAATGGGCAGGCTTTCCACTACTAAAGTAATCTGCACAGACATAACCACAGGCTGAGCTAATATAAGGCAGTATCTCATTCAACACTTCTTCCTTAGGTGATTCTACATTGTGTCAAATTGACAATTAAAAGTAACCTTGAGGGCCAAGAGAAATAGCTCAGCATTTAAGAGCACCTGATGCTTTTCCAGAGGGCAAGGGTTCGATTCCCTGCACCTACATGACAGCTCACAACTATTTATAATTCCAGTCCCAGGAAATCTGATACTCTCTTCTGACCTCCCTTGGCATCAGGCATGTGGTACGCATGCATACATGCATACAAAACACTCATACACACAAATAGATCTTTTTTTAAAAAAATCATATTATTTCCATAATGAATACTGATGTATTATAACTAGTAATCTTGACTAAGAGATAATAGCTCATAAGATACAGAAATCATTCCATTCCTCTACCTAAAATGCTTTCCAGGTTTGAGAACTTCAGACCATGTCAGTTTGTCCTGGGTTTCCAGAAACTACCAAGAGGAAGGACCAAAATCTGATCTAGGGTCAAGGTTGTTGTAGTTCACCCTCCACTAGAGAAGGAAGTGGTCAAAGCCAATAGAAATGGCAGGTCTCCTGTGGGCNATACAGAAATCATTCCATTCCTCTACCTAAAATGCTTTCCAGGTTTGAGAACTTCAGACCATGTCAGTTTGTCCTGGGTTTCCAGAAACTACCAAGAGGAAGGACCAAAATCTGATCTAGGGTCAAGGTTGTTGTAGTTCACCCTCCACTAGAGAAGGAAGTGGTCAAAGCCAATAGAAATGGCAGGTCTCCTGTGGGCTCCTGGCAGCTCTCACCCTGGGCCCTGTGAAAAACCTCATGTAGAAGCAAAGGGCTCCTTTCCATCCGTTACACAGCAGAAGGCTGGCAGCATTGGCAGGGGAAAGAACACCTGGGGATGAAAGAAATGATTTTACACGGACACGTGTGTGTGTGTGTGTGTGTGTGTGTGTGTGTATGTGTGTGTGTGTTAGTGTGTGTGTGTGTGTGTGTGAAGAGTATGGGTGTGGGTATCTGTCTCTGTGAGTATGTGCATGTGTGTGGGTGGGAGTAAGTGTATATGTGTGTATCTCTGTGTGAATGTGTGTGGGTAGGAGTAAGTGTGTATGTGTGTATATGAGTCTGTGTGCATGTGTATGTATGTATGTGGCAGTGAGTGTGTGTCTCTGGGTGCATGTGTCTGTATGTGTGTGTGTGGCACTGAGAATGTTTGTGTGTCTCTGTGCATGTGTCTGAGTATGGGTGGGTGGGTGGGAGTAAGTGTGTGTAAGTCTCTGTGTGCATGTATGTATGTGTGTGTGTGTGTGTGTGTGTGTGTGTGTGTGTGTGTGTAAGGGATGGTGATAAAGGGAGATGATGTCTGGGCCAGGTAAGTGTGGAGTGAGACACATCTTAGCCTGCTATTACAAACTAAGTTTCTGCCTCTCTGTCCCTTCTCAGGACCTCTGCCCCTGCCTGTCCTGGGCACCTTACAGGTATGCCGTGCTCTACCAACATGCCAGGCACAGGGCTGCCTGCAGGATCAGAGCTGCAGGGAGCCTGCTGTAACCTTCCACTCTTTGGCAGGCATATCAGTTTATAGAGTTTGCTTAACTTTTGACCTGTAAATTTCACTCTGGTAATTTGCCAAAGGAAATGGAGCAATGGGGGCTTAAAAATAAAAGTGTGGCTAAGGAGACGGCTCAGGGGGTGAAAGTGCTTTACACAGGAGCTTAACGACCTGAATTCAATTCCTAGATCTGTGTAAAAGGTGAATTTTGCAGCGTGCATCTATAATCTCACATTCCTGTGAGAAATAAGAGGCTAAGACAAGAGAATTGCTCAGACATCCACAGGCTGGCTAGCCTGGGGTCTGCAGCCCACCCCCCCAACCCTGACACATCAAGTCTCTGTGGGTCTAGGCACATCCTCTCCCACTGAGGCCAGATGAAGCAGCCCAGTTGGGGAAATGTATTTCACAGACAGGCAGCAGCTTTAGGGCCAGTCCTGACTCCAGCTGTTGGGAAACCCACATGAAGACTGAACTGCACATCTGCTACTTATGTGTGAGGGGAGGGCTAAGTCCAGCCCATGTATGCTCTGTAGTTGGTGGTTCAGTCTCTGGGAGCCCCCAAGGGTTCAGGTTAGTTGACTCTGTTGGTCTTCCTATGGAGTTCCTTCGCTCTCAATCCTTCCCCTAACTCTTCCATAAAAGTCCCTGAGCTCCATCCACTGTTTGGCTGTGGTCTCTGCATCTGAGTCAGCTGCTGTGTGGAGCCTCTCAGAGGACAGCCATGCAGGACTCCTGTTTGCAAGCATAACAAAGTATTATTAGTAGTGTCAGAGATTATTGCTTGCCCATGGGATGGGTCTCTAGTTGGGTTGGTTATTACTTGGCTATTCTTTCAGTCTCTGCTCCATGAATTTCTTGTAGATAGGATAAATTTTGGGTCCAAGGTTTTCACACACCTAATTTTTTTACACTTCTTAAAAGAAGATGTGGAGAATGAATGAGAATTACCTCCAGGGACCGAGAGGGGCAGAAGAGGCCACCTCCAGGCACCGAGAGGGGCAGAAGAAGCCAGGAAGTTGGAAATAATTTGTAGTGTGGTGTGTTTGAGAAGCTCTAAGAAAACAGACCAGAAAGAACAGAGAGCGAGAGAGGAATCAGCGAGAGGCCCAGCAGGCCTGATGCTAGGAAGGCCGAGTCAGAGTTGGAGCTGTCTCTAAAGTCATGGGAGAGATGGGAGGGAGCTGGAGGCTGGTGAGACATGAAGCATAAATCCATAGGGTAAGTGAGGCTTCTGGGGAACTATTAAGCCAGGCAAGAGTCGAGGCTATAGTGGCACAGAGTGATGACAGGATCTTGGCTCCAGGTCACTGTGAAAGCTGAGCAATGAAGGAACCCAGTCCCCAGCCACTTCCCAGGAACCAACCAACTCCACACCCAAAGCTGAGCCATTACTGGGAAATGATCTCTTGTTGTTGTTGTTGTTGTTGTTGTTGTTGTTGTTGTCAAGATTTGACTGTGCAGGGATTGTGGGAAAATCCTACAGAGCCATCTCTGGCCTAACATACAGAACATCAGGCAGAAAGACTGCAAAGATGGAAAACACTGTCTTCTCTGACACCCTCCTTGCAAACTTGAGAGAAAGGGGTTTTGTTTTGGATGTAATATGCTCTGCTCAGTTTGTCACCCTCTGGCCCCAAACAATGTCCCTCCTACCATCTGTGATGAATGTATTAGGGAGAGGGGGAAGGGAGGAGAGAGAAGGGCTCTCATAAGTTCCCGATTGTCCTGCCTGGCCGTGGGCAGAGAGCTATGGGTGGAATTAGGGAATAAGGAAGAGGGGGGTGTGTACTAAAAGGAAGACGCTTGAGAATCCACATCCAAGAAGCTGCAACTGTGAACGTCTGTTCTGTTCCCAGGACATAGTCGACAGCGAGGAGAGAGGACAAGAAGTTGACACTCTGAGTTATTCTGTCCCTGGGGATCCAGAGGTGCTGGGGACCACGAAGGAGGACCCCCAGGAGGTCGATACCACAGAGAACAGTAGCTCCATCATGAGCTTCTTCAAGACACTGGTAAGTAGTGGCCACTGTTTTTCTTCCTCAATCTCATTGTCCCCGTGTCTCATTCTGAGAATCAGGCATAGCTGAATGCTGTGGTACCAAGATTATCGCTGGGGTCCCTTCTACGGGAGCTGCATTCATCTGGCTGTCAGTGAGGAAGGTTTAGAGAGGGAAGTCATGACAAGGGGGGGGTCCTCGCTGTGGGGGGTCCTCGCTGTGGGGGGTCCTCGCTGTGGGGGGTCCTCGCTGTGGGATAGGAGCTGGGCTCTGGTAGGAGCCATCAGTAATCTGTCCCCAATCAATCTGCTTGCATCATACGCAAATATCACTCTGACTTCAGAAGGTCAGCAGGATGTGGCACAGGTACTGTGTCTGGACAAACACAACATAGGTTGATTTGGAATGTGGCCAAACCTTGGTGGATACATGAGATCTAATACATGACAGAATGTAATAATAATGACTTGAGATGCTCAGGTCTCTGCTCGGCTGAAGGTGCACTTTAGTTCCCACCTCTCAGAGTGATAAACTAGGCCATTCTAAAGAGTCTGCCTGCATAAAATAAAAGTCACCCTCAAGGGACAGCTTTCTTTTAAAACATCTACATTTCTCAAACTTTTCAGGTTTCGCCTAATAAGACTGAAACAAAGAAGGACCCAGAAGACACGGTAGGCACCCTGAAGTGTATAAATGTTGGGGTTTATGCAGAGAATTTGGTTCCCGTTTGTGTGTGAGCATCGGTTGGATGATATACATATCATGAATAGTACGTGTTAATATATGCACATATATAAATCTACTTAGAAATTCAATATGTATTTTCCTTAAAGTGTCTTGGGTTGTGACTGGGGTTCTGTTTGCTTAGATTCTGTAGTGTTGTGGGATTGGATCCAGGGCCTCTCGCCTGGAAGGCAAGCCCTCTACCCACTTAGCTACCCTGCCGTGGTTAATGGTATTATAGTAAAAATTTTAGCTATATGGGCATAGTGGCACATGCCTTTAATCCAGCATTCAGGAAGCAGAGGCAGGTGGATCTCTGTGAGTTAGAGGTCAGCCTACTCTACAGAGTGAGTTCCAGAACAGCCAGAGCTACACAGGGAGACCCTGTCTTGAAGGGGGTGGGGCAGAAAATGATAGACTAATTCTTGCTAAAGAATGTCACAATTCCCAATTGTTTAAAATGCAATAGATACAAATTACTACTAACTATACCATCATTGTCTTTTTTACCCATTGCGCTTAGAAAATGAGAAAATATAGTTTTGTTTTGATTATTTTGTGTTTTGTTTTTTGTTTGTTTTGTTTTGTTTTTTGAGACTTGCCCTGAAGTGGAAGGCAGAAGCTCTAGATCTGGGTGGTGTTAATGTGTTTTCCATTTTCACATCACTTGAAAAGTGGATCTCTACTGCATAGCAGTGTTGAACTGAAATCGTTGCCCCTGGACGCCTGCCGTGAAAGGCCTTGAAAGGCCAGGCAGAGTCAGGGCCCTGCTGAGCCTGGAGGTTTACAGCCTACAAGTGTAGACCAGTCCTCTCTAAGTAAACTTGGGCTGAAGTACCCATCTTTCTGATGTTTTTCCTTCCACGTGGTAGGGCTGGTGGCCTGTAATAGAACATGTGAACAGGGATGCAGGAAATGGCTTCGCCAGCCCCATCTGAGTTAAGCTGTAGCGGGGTGGAAGGAGCGTCCTTTATTTTACCCTGGGAAGCTTGCAATTGAGCTCCAGGTCCTCAGTGTGGTAGCTGTGTGATCCTAATTTATCCAAATCCAAGTCTCCACCTCTGTAAAACTGGGTCCAGTGACGATTCTGTCTACCAGACGCAGGCTTGAGGGAAGGTGCCACCATGCCTTGCAAACTGTAGCGTTCTGTTCCGACATAGTCAACCTTGTTTCCCAAATCGCATAGTGGATTGACCAATGTTCTTCTCCCATTGAAAAATGGATTCCTTAGAAGTACTCATTTGCCATGAGGCAGCTAAGGTCAAATTCAATGAATGGTTGGGCCAAAATGTTTCTCTTTTGTTTCTGTGTTTTTCAGTCCTTGTTGCTCCATACTTGGCACACTGGGCTGTCAGCTGTAGAGGATGTGGGTGGCTGGGTGGCTTCCCAAGTGACCTGATGCTCTCTTTTTGTTTAGCTGGTCTGTGCGCCAAGACCCATCCACAGTGCAGATGTGGTCCCCACAGAGCATACCTTGGTGATAAAGTCTCAGTGTCCCACCCAGGGAGCTGTGAAGTCCCTACTGGGAGCCTGGATTTTAAATGAGGGTCATGAGTACAGGTTGTTTATGATGCCCAGAAGCCAGCCTCTCCTGTTCTGTATGCCTTTGGGGCATCTTTTTCTTCCAAAGTTCCCCAAGTGCTGTTGAAAAATCTCCATCTCTGTCCCGTTCCACCCTAGGTCATTTTTATATATTATATAATTATTATTTATATATTACATCATTATATTATATTATTTTTATATGTTTATTTTATGTGTAGGGGTGTTTTGGCTACATGTATGTAAATGCATCACATACAGGCAGTGCCCACGGATGTCAAAAGAGGCCACCTGATTCCCTGGACCAGGAGCCGTAGGAAGTTCTGAGCTCCACGTGGGTGCTGGGAACTGAACCGGGGTCCTCTGGAAGAGCAGTTGGTACTCTTATCTGCTGAGCCATCTTTCCAACCACCTGGGTGATTGCTAACGTCCTATACGCCTCATGAAAAGCCTCACAGTGTTTGTATTGAGTCAACAATTTGTGGTGGTTGTAGCTGAGTCACTTTGATTCCTGTCCCCTCCCGTTTTGGCCCAATGAATTGGTTCACACCAGAAACTTCCTTTGTCTGGGAAATCTGCCCCTGCAGAAGGCACTCAAAATGTTTGTGGGTGATATTTCTCCCATAAAGGTTCAAACACAGATTCAAAGATGATTGGTTTGGGGATGAAAGTCATTTAATGGTAACATTTAGCCAAAAAAAAATCAAAATCAAGACACAAAACATCCCTTGTCAGCGGGTGGTTTGTTTTTGTCTCTTTTCCAGGTTTACATATTTAAAGCTGTTAGTCAAGATTGCAGTGTGATCTTTTTGGTTGTGGTTATATTTCATTTGATATTTTAAGTCATGTGGTCACAGCTCAAAAATATTACCATCTTAAGTAAATAGGGATAAGGGGGTTGTTTTGGACTGGAGGATGGGGTGCTGAGATGGGTTGATTTGGACCATTTATATAGACAACGCTGTTAAAAACCAATGTGTGCCTGAGATTGACTACTGTTTAGCGTGTTGTTTTTGAGAACTTTAAAAAGGTAAGTATTCCCATGATGCTTTGCAGTTGGGAGATGTGAGTGACACGCCAGTAATTAATTGTCACAGTGCCTGGATATACAGAAGAGATGAGTGGGTCTGTTTAAAAGCAAATCTCTAAGCTGTGTCTGATGTTGTCCAGAAGGCAACCAAGGCAGACAGTGTCTGTGATGGACATGCTGCTGGCCAGAAGATGTCGGAGACGCAAGCTAAAAGCAAGAAGAAGCGCCTGGACAGCCCCAGGCTAGGACTCTCCTTTAGAAAGTTCTTTAGGCACAAGGTCTGTACCTCCTCACACCAGGAGGAAAGAGGACCCTGTTCTTCACTCTGTGCCTACTGGTGCCTCGATCCCAAGCCTTGCGTGCCTGTGATCAGTGAGAGGGACTGAAGATGCTGGGGCCTGACATTTAAGTCCCCATAGCTGTAAACAAAAGACTGGCTCCTGCAGAGTGTGGAGCGGGGTTCTGAAGTTCTCATCCAGTGTTTCCCAAATGTCAGTTGTTGGCATACTGTCATCAATTTTACTAAAACATACTATTAGTCACTTGGTATTTTTATACTAAGATTGACTATTCCTTTTTATATGTGCCTTTAAAAAATAAAGCTTCATATTCCACCATATGAGGAAACCCAGAATCATTTTTCGTCACAGGAAAATGACCATGAATGTGGTTATTTAAAGTCACACTCTAGCTCATCTCTCTAGAGCTTTGACTCCAGTGTCCTCCAGGCTTGGCTTAGGGAGGCACTGGCCTGTGGAGATTATTAGATCCATCAGACTTTTCTGCAAAATGTTACTAAATGATTGGAAAGTCAGAAAGGGGAAAAAGACGCTATTTGAGTTTTGCTTCATATCTAGATTGTAAAGTTATGGTATGCCACCCACTCTTTGGGAAATTCTCTATTGACCTCAAGATAACAATATTACCTTTCTGTCATCTGCCTCACCTGCTCACTCTGCTGACTGCGTTCATACTGAGCCCACATAGATGTGTTTCCGATCTTCAGTGACCACACATACATATGAAGACCAGGCACTGCTTTAAAAGGGTTGGCCACTGTCCTGCCTCTCAGTGAGGCAGCTGCAGGTATTTTATTAGAAGCCAGCCCTCAGGCCTCTCCCTGTCCACATCGCCATAGTTTTGTGTTCTTGTTCTGATGTTTGTTCCTTACTGAGCCCTCCTGTGTCCCACACCCAGAAATAAAACCAAAGAGATCACTTACTAAGAAGATAGTCCCCAGAGACATTAGAGTCTCGAGAGTAGGGTCATCAAATAGAATATAGTATACACACTGAAATTGAGACTTCAGATACACAAGAAATAATTGTATGTCGTCATGAAATCCATTCTTTATATAGTAACTTAAAATTATTACCAAAAAAGAAATAATTTTAGTATAAATTTAAGTATAGTCCATGCAATGTTTGGGGGTATACTTATACTAGAGAATTATTATTTGCTGGTTTGAAACTCAAATTTAATGGGAGATTCCTTTTTAAAAATTGTGTGTGTGTGCATGTGTGTGTGAGAGACATGTGAGTGCAGGTGCTCGAGGTATCCAGTAGAGGACGCCAGGTCCCCTGGAGCTGGAGTTACAGGTGGTTTTGAGCTGCCCCATGTGGATACCACAAACTTAGATCTTTTGCAAGAGCAGGATGCTCTCCTAACCACTGAACTATCTTTCCTATATTGTCATTTTTAATTGCAGTCTGATAACCTTCTAGAGTGCCCTGCCTTTGAGTCAGGCTGGAATCTTTACTGCCTCCTACAGAATCCAGAGAAAGGATAATAAATTATCTAATGGAAGCAGAATACCCCATGGGGGGATGGGGGTTGGGGTGGGGTGAGAAGGTGGGCTGGCAGGGAAGGCAGAGCAAGTGAGGCTTTGCTGGGTACTGTCCCAGGAATCAAGGACTGGATGGAAACTGGCCATGGCAGGATCTGGTCCTCTCTCCCTCTTTCTCTACCTGTCTCAGTTTGGAGTTGGGCAGATCACAGGCACCAGTGTCCTTATCTGAAAATGTAAACATTGGAAAGATGGTTTTTAAGACTCTGATCGTCTAGAGTGTCTTGGTGCACACCCGTATATAATCCCAGCACTCTGGAGGCTGAGGCAGGAGGATAGCTGCTTCTGGCCCAATCAGAGCTACATAGAAAGTCCTTCTATCAAAAACAAAACAAAAACGGAAAAGAATCCGGAACCAAAAATATTCTGAAATATCCTGAATTTGTTTGAATCCCATTTTTATTGTTAGATATTTTTCTTTTAGTGAGAAATCATCTGGGACTTTAAAGGGATCCTGTCTCGAAGTGCAGAGAGCAAAAAACATGGAATGAAGATGGCTTGCTGTAGTGGAGTCGGCTTGAAAGAATCTGATGCTAAACCTTGAATGTCAATACTCACTCATGTTTAGATATATCTGGGATTCGTGAGTCCTTATCCAGTGATATAAGGGAAACAGAGACTGGGAGTTAGTGGTAATTTACTGGGGAAAGAAAAGGGGTATTAAACAGATATGTTGGTGTAGAACTGTTCCCGGATTGAGATGGTGTGGTAGAGGCAGGAGGGTCAGAAGTTCAAGGCCAGCCTTAGCTGTGTAGGGAGTTGAGGCCAGCCTAGGCTACATGAGGCCCTTTGGGGATGGAGAGAGAGAAGAAAAATAGAGAGGAAAGAAACGAGAAAAGAAAGGGAAAGGAAAGCAACATGAGATACCTTCAACTGGGCTTCGGCACAGCTGAGGGGGGAGGTGGGAAGGGGAGGAGGGATGACAGGGAAAGAAGAGGGGGAAGGAGCAGAACCAAGGGCTACCTTCCAGAGAGGCTGTGTGGGGGCTGTGAACAGGGTAGAGTAGGAGTGTGGTCTGTGGCTCTTCACCAGCGTTCAGACTCCTTTCTGCCTTCTCCATGGCCTGGATCTCCAAAGCAGAGAGTGGGAGAAGAAATCCAGTACTCCTGTGACCAACATATTATCCCCACCCTTCCTTAGCTTCCAGTTTGGCTTTGGAAGGTAATAGTGTTTATACAAATAAACACAAGCTGCATGGCATGCAGGATTGTGTGCAGAGTCGGAATATGTCTGTGTCTGTAAACCATTTGGAGACAGGGGCCTTGGCAAAAACCAATTCATTCTCTCTCTCTCTCTCTCTCTCTCTCTCTCTCTCTCCTTCCTTCGACTGAGTGAGTGTGTGTGTGTGTGTGTGTGTGTGTGTGTGTGTGTGTGTGTGATGTGTATAGGCACATGCAAGCCACAGTAGACATGTGCAGGTCTGAGAACAGCCCTCCGGAGTCAGTTCTCTCCTTCTGCTATGTGGGTTCTGGGTTTTGAACTCAGGTCATTGGGCCGTAGGCAAGTTTCTTTCCCCACTGAACCAAGAGTGAGTCCAGAACTCCACTTTCTAATAACACACCTCCCCTCTCTAAAACCTACCCCCTAAGTTACTTACATAAGCACCATCACTAACAAGCCTCCCCCTTTTTTCCTTCTTGAAAGGAAAATATCTGGAAGACAAAAAAGATTTTGACATAGAGCTACACTCACAATGGAAACTTGCATAAAACAAAAGAATTTGAAAGAAAAAAATTAACATCATGCAGGACCCCAGCTCATGCTTATATTAACAGAGAACCTTTTACTTTCAAAAGCATGACATTTTTCAAGTGCTTTGCTTTTTAAAAACAAACCTTTACAGGATACTGAGAACTCACCCACGACTTCAGCCAATCTCAAGTCAGACAAAGCCAACTTCACACCCCAGGAGACCCAAGGGAAGACAAAGAGTGCCAAAAGCTGCAGCCCACCGCCACCGCCACCGCCTGAGATGACCAGCGAGGCTAGAGAAGGTGGCAAGGAGAAGGCGGGGCCCACCTCCCTACCGCTGGGAAAGTTGTTTTGGAAGAAGGTGAGTCTGTGTGGTGTTTGCCCGGTCCTTGGGGCTGAGGTGGCTCAGGAGTTATTTCCGGTGGGCCAAATGGATGTTGATGATTCTCAGAGGTTATCTTCTTCTTCCTCCTCCCCCATGATTCAACTTGTCACTGAATGGAGGACTCCTAATGTACTCCTGGGTGGAATGAGTTGCGGGTCTTGCCCTACGTAGGTGCTTTGTGGGGGAGAAACAGAGACAAACGAGCAACAATTTCATTCTTTGAATGGCCTGGGTCAGGCACAGAAGGCTGTGGTGTGGTGTGGCTACATTGTCCCTCTGTGATGGTCAGTAACCTGGGCTTCCACAGCACACACCCTGCCTGGGGAGAAGGCGTTCTGTCTTCACCCCTCCCTGTCCATATGCAACTTTCTGAGCTGATTCTTGATCCCAATTTTAAAAAATAAGGGTGTCTACCATATCAACAGCAGGGGGAGGTCTGTGGTGGCTCAGAAATGGTGGCTGGGCTGAAGTTTCACATTGGCGCAGAACAAACCCCACTGTAACACATGTTCAGAACCTGATCTGGTTCAAATTTCTCGAATGAGAAGCTAGGATGGATTTGTACAACTGGAAGCACCTATCTCAGTGGCTTCTTCAAAACCTGTGCCGTTGGGCTCGCTGCCCAGAACAGTGGCAATAGAGACAACACTGCCCGGTCCGCTTCACTGCCCGGTCCACTTCACTCTCGCCTGAAGAATCCAGCTGGACCCAGCCCCGAAACACTTTCTGGTTTATTTCTTGTTGTAGAAAGTTTTTCTTCTAGATGCTTCTCAGGACACTGGTTCCAGTCATTCAGGAACACACTGGAACATGTCACCTTGGAACATGTCACATTGGAACATGTCAACTGATAGTTTTTAATCCTCTTTCTGCCTATACTTACTCATTTAGAAGTCTTTCGCCAGCAGTATAATGTAGAAGACAGGTTCTAAATGATTTGCATGCACATATTGGTGACACAGGAAATTACTCCAGTGACCCATATTTGATATTCACGTTTAAAGAATGATTATATATTCATATGTGAATGAGACATTTATGTATTATGTACATATATTTATCATCCATATAGCTATATACCATATGAACAAGTACATATGATAGTTATAAACATATCCAGCCAGGTATGATGGTTCACACCCTTAACTCCACCACTCAGGAGGCTTGGCTTGAGACTGGTGCTGGTAGATTTGCAGGGGAAAGGTTACAGCCCAGACTGTTCATGCCAAGAGTCCCACACTGGACAGGAATACGTGACCCAGGACCCCTCTGTGCTCTCTCAGTGATAGAGTCATCAAAGACAGCACCGTGGAGCACTGAAAGTGTGACAAGTGGAATTTGTCCTTGCAGGAAGTCTGACACCCTCCCTGTCCCAGCCATCTGGGCTGCTGTCTCACTGACAGACCTTTCCACCCACTTGGCCCACTAGGCAAGGAGGCCCCAACAAAAGGCGAGATGTTCCCAGATCCACCCCATCCCACCCACCCAGCTGTACTACCTGTTTTTAAACTTCTTCACCCTGTCAAATCTATGTTCTGCCACCCGTTTATTTTTGGATGTATGGCCTTCCATTGGAGTGTGGCCGACTTACCAGGGCCTACTCTTTAAAAGAAAACTGATTCTCAATCTCCCTGCAGCTGTCAGTTGCCAATCATACCTTGGCTAGGGTGGGACTTCCTGTCCATCTTCCCTCTCCTTGTGAGTGTTTAGTCTGGCTTATAGCTCCTTGTTCTCAGCAATTTACAAATCTTCCATGGGATTCTGCCAGGTGTTTGTTTGTTTGTGTTTGTTTTGTTTTTTTAATGAAAGTGTTTACTGTTGTTAACAGGCTGGGCTACTTTTTAGATTAAGCAATTAAGAGCCAGGGGCTGCTGGGGGAAGCTGGGGTAATCCTGTTTTTCAGGTTTGAATGATTCATAACAGACATTCCCTATCACAGAGAGGTTGAAAAACTGAAAAATATCCCCACATATTACTAAAATTATTAATGAAAAAGAAATAACTTTAGTATAAATTTAAGTGTGATCCATGCACTGTTTAGAACATAATTATTTGCCAATCTGAACTTCAGATTTAATGAGACGTGAACTCACTTGGCTGCTCCCTTCTAGGAAGCCTCCCGGGATATGTCTGGTCTCCGTCTTGTTTATTCCATTTTTAGTCTGGGCAGCTTTGTATCTTACCTTCAAAACACTGCTGCAGGCTCTTCGTTTGCACCCAAGCGAGCCTCTCTCTCCCTCTCTCAGCCACTCTGTCCAGTTTTCCTTCTGGCCTCTGCAGCACCCTCACAGAACATTCTGAGTAATCAAGCTGTCTCTGCCCTTCCTGATGTTATCTGGAATATCCGCTCACTGGCCGAGGAGGGAACCCAACTGTCACCTGGTCCTCCTGGTCTCTCAGCCATAGGCGTTTCCTAAGGACAGGGAAGAGGGGCAGAGGCTTGCGTTAGGCTCTCATCTGCCCCTGTGCACTGAGTTGGGGCAGATACAGGTGAAGCACAAGACCAAGACTTGGCTCACCACAGGCAGAGCCATGCTCTCAGAGAGGGCGAGAGACGCTTCCCATCCCCGCCATAGACAGACAGGCGTATGCACAGGAGCAACACTCACAAATGGCAGAGACATCTTAAACGTGATAAATGACTTAGGAAAGGGAAGTGCCTAACAGGCTGGTGTGGGCCGTTGCCACCATTTTGATTCCATCCGTAGATATTCTGTGTATTTTGAGCTCTGTGGCTGCATCTGATTTGTCAGAACACAGTGGAAGAGTAGAAACCATACCTCGTGGCCGCTCCCTCTGGGGAAGCCTGTGCAATCTGGACTTGGTCCTGACTTTATTTGTTTATCAGTAGAAGAAGTGTTATACAGCTAAAACACGGCGCATCAAGCTCACCAGCTTAGTGACGTCATTAATGAAGTCTGAACGGTGGAAGGTAAAGACCTCAAGGAACCAGGCTGAGGTTGATAAGACCTAGCACTCAGTGTTACAAGAGTCAGTGTACCCTGTGACTACAGAGTACCCCGTGTACCCTGTGACTACAGAGAATGAGCCAATAAGGTTCTGAGACCCGCATCACACCCTGCCTACCCCATTCCAATTTTGGAGTCGCCGTGTAATTGAAGCAGTGTTTACAATGACTCTTTGTTATTGGGTTGTTAGGGTCAGAGCCTGGGTCCTGGTAACTATTAAAGCTAGGCTACTCATCCTCAATCCATTAATAGTGAAAGGGACAGAGGTGTTTAATGGGGCCACATTTGGAAGAGGAACAAATAAAGAAGCCCAGTGACCCCGACTCCATCGTCAGGGGCTGACGTGCGTGCGGTTTATGATTACATTGAGAGCAAGAGGTGTGTTGGGTTGTCTTGATCAAGTCGTGGCCCTGCCCATCAACGACTCATCAGTGTGCTAATTGCTTCGCAAATGCAAATTAGCCACATCAATCTCCTTGAACTGATGGATAGAAACAAATCTGTGTCCCACCCCCACTTGTCCTGTCTGTGTAGGTCTAGGAAGCTAAGACAGATGATTGATCATAAATTGTTCTGGGTTGTATGACCACAGTGTTTGGGACTTGGGGTCTGAATTGATTTTCTCTTCCTTGGGGTATGAAATGGTGGGGGGACTTGGCCTCTTGGCCTTTCTGAATCTTTATGTTAGCTGGATGTTTCAGTAGCTGCTGGTGAGGAGGCAGAACCTTCTGGCGAACTTAGGAACTTATACAAAGTTCAGAAAGATTTCGTGGTTCTTCGGTACAGTCCTAAACACACAAACACACACACACATAGACGGGATTGAAACTTGGCAATTACTCTACCACTGAACTACATCCCCACACCTACCCCTTCCCCCATCCCCGCCCCCACCCCTGCCCCCAAACCCAAACCTGCCCCCACCCTATTTTGTTAGATTGTGTCAGGGTCTGGACCAAGCTGCTGATGGCATGGCTCTCACCTCAGAGTGAGCAAAGGTTTACCCTGGGACTAACTGTTAGTGATCACGGCCCAGCAACAGACTCAGGTTCTCTAAAACACCACATCACAGCAGTAACAGTTTCGTGAACTTTTCATCTTAGCAGAACAAAGAAAATCATAAATCAGCACACTTTTGAAATCTACTGGTGGAGACCTCGGTGCACAGCAGTGTGGAGCATGGTCTCAGATGCTATCTCGCGACATCCTTAGCTCTGGGGTTAATGGAACATAGGAGTCCGTTTTCGAAGACCTCAACAGCCAGTTGTGTAGCCATGGCCCCTCTTAGCAAATATTCACAATTAGAAGCTGAGAGCTTTGTTTCCTCTGTTTGCTTTCATGTGTGATACTGTTGGTGCAACAGAGATGCTGACATCATGTTGACTGAATAGATCTAAGCAAAACTAAGGTCAATATAAAGAAAAAAGAGTATAAATTCAAGTGGTATAGGACAATATTGAACTCAAAGACACTGTCAAAATTGTTCAAGTATGAGGGACGCTCAATTGGGCTAGTTCTCGAAATAAGGACTGTCAGGGCTGATGAGAACACTCGGTGGGTGAAGGTGCTTGCTGCCAAGCCTGATGACCCGAGTTCAGTTCCTGGGACCCATTTGATGGATAGAGAGAACCCCTGCAAGTTGGTCTCTGACCTCCAAATGCATGCTATACCACACATAAAGAAACACAGAAATAAAAGTAGTATAGCTTTTACAAGTGTTACATAGCAATCTCGGATTGGTCACAGACCCACTAGGTAGCTATTCTTAACCTTCCATCCTTCCCCCCAAGTGCTGGGATTTTACAAGCATGTGCCACCATGCCAGATTCATGTGATGCTGGTTATGGAATTCAAGGCTCTGTGCATGCCAAGAAAACATACTACCAACTGAACTACATCCCGAACCCCAAACACACAGAAGGGTCTGGAAATCTAAAGCCACTGTGAAGATCAAGGGAACATCGGTGCTCATTCTGAACACCGCTCATTCTACTCTGTCACCTATGCCCAGCTGACAGTGTCTGCTGAGACTGACAAGCTAAGAACTTTATGGACAGAAACGTCCAAGATACAGACTGGCCTTGCTGCAGGAAGCTGGGGCGGGAATGAGACTTGAAACCCTGTGTGCTCTACTCTCAAACAGAGGGGCTGTTTCCTTGACACGATGTAAACAGTATATTGACTCCTGAAACCCCTGTGGGTTAGGCTTTTAAAAGTATCCTTTGAGTCTTTGCCTGTGTGTAATATTAAATAGCTTCCCACTGGCCTAGAGAGAGGGGTTGGCTCTGTCTTGATTACTTTTCTATTGCTGTGATAAAACTCTATGACCAAAAGTAAGGCACAGGGGAGTTTTCTTCAGGTCACACTCCATCACCAAGGGAAGCCAGAGTTGGAACTCAAGGCAAGAACCTGGATGCAGGAGCTGAAGGAGAGGCCATGGATGGATGCTGTTTACTGACTTGCTCCCCATGACCTGCTCAGCCTGCTTTCTTATAGAACACAGGGTCACCTGCCCAGAGGTAGCCCCACCCACAGCAGGCTGGGCCCTCTCACATTGATCACTAAACAATACCCTACATACATGCCGACCCACCAAGGTTATAAGAGGTATTTTATCAGCTAGAATCCCCTCTTCCCAGAAGTCTAGGTTTGTGTCGAGTTGGCAAACACCAACTAGCCCACATGCCAAGACCGCATCATTCCTTGTAAATAGCTTCTGACTGTAGCATCATTTTCTCACTGACAGAGGATTCCAGAAATGTTATGTTCTTCTGTGCCCAGGATATGACTGATATGGAAACAAGATGAGCAGAAAGAAACAGTCCAAGCTGATGATCCTAGCTAGGCAGACAGCTAGTTCAGTCACCAGAGACTTGGCCTTCAGTATGGCATCCTCACTCTCTAGCTGTTTAACCCCCAGCAAGTGACTTGGCTTCTCTGTGCGTTTCTTACACTGTAAATGGTAGTCATATACATTCTGCTTGAGATGCTTTAAGGAAGATATGATATGGCAGGTGTCTGAGGGACTAGTGTAGATATCCCTTCTCTACTTCCCTCCCTGTTAGTACTAACCAGGACTAAAGTCACTTCCCTAAGTGGTTTTAACTTAGAATCCAAGAAGACACAAAAAGGTCTGTGAGCATACTGGTGTCATTTGTGATGTGTTTTGTTTCTGGAAAATTCTCAAACTAGTCTGTATCCACCAACACTCCACACACCAAGTTTTAAGAACCACTGAAGGAAAGATATCAAGATAAGCTCCAGTGTCATAGCCAATTGGCAGAAGATAACATTGACCTTTGGAAGAATCAGGATGCCCCCTCTATTTGAGGTAGGACTCCAGATGCCAGGAGACTCCATAGTATAAAACAGTGTCTAAATCAGAGTGTGTGTAGAACCCCAGGGCTTGGTCTTTCGTGGACTTTTCCAATCAGGTTGAACTTGAACAGGGCAGAGTTGGCCCAGACTGAGGGCTACTGTAGGAAACGGTCTCCAGTGCTGACCAAGGACTATGGTCAGATAGGGCTGGGATCCTCTTTTGGGGAAGGAGTGCCTACTTGCTCCATAAAGACATGGGACACATTTCTCTAGTTCTCTCATAGAATTCCCCCAAGAGGTTTATGTTTTCCCTAACAGTAGCTTTGTTTTTAGGGGCTACATTTTTCTCTTGGNGCTACTGTAGGAAACGGTCTCCAGTGCTGACCAAGGACTATGGTCAGATAGGGCTGGGATCCTCTTTTGGGGAAGGAGTGCCTACTTGCTCCATAAAGACATGGGACACATTTCTCTAGTTCTCTCATAGAATTCCCCCAAGAGGTTTATGTTTTCCCTAACAGTAGCTTTGTTTTTAGGGGCTACATTTTTCTCTTGGGTTAGGGAGGTAGCTCAGTTGGTAGAATGTTTTGCCCAGCATGCAGGGAACCCTTGCTTTGCCGCCCAGCACCACATACGTGAGTGTAGCAGTACACACTTGAAATCACAGTCCTGGGAAAGTGGAGGCAGGAAAATCAGAAGCTCAACGTCGTCTTTGACTACAGAATGAGTGCAAAGTTAGACCAAAACATGATATTTGGGAATAAAAATAACTATTGTTACATATTATCATATAGTTAATATTGTTGTTCTGATTTTATAGGCTACTAGAAAATGTGAAACAAATACATTCTTTCGCACAGCCACAACTCTATGGCTCTCATTTTCTGTGATGTTCCTGTCCATGCACATTCTACCTGTGACATTGTATTTAGTCTCTGTTTGTTGCATTTGAAATATACAACTAGCTATATTTGAAATATACAACTAGCTATATTTGCTATACTGTTGGCCTTTGTGGAAGCCTCCTTTCAGTTCCTGCTTGAACAAGGTCCACATTAGCAATTTAGTATCTGAGAACTGCCCTACTGGACTGGTAGACCAGATAGCCCAATTTAGTATCTGAGACTTGCTCCACTAGACTGGTAGACCAGATAGCCCTTTGCTTTCACATGACTTGTGCTGGTAAGACTTTGACTCTTGCTTTTGTTTTTATCTTCCTCTAGTCAGTTAAGGAGGATACACTTTCCACAGGTGCAGAGGAGAACGTAAGTGACTGGGTGCCATCTTAAATCATTCCACTGTCATCTTCGGTGTGCCGGGCCATTGGGTGCTCAGTGTGGAGATCCCTGATTTGCACATCCTGTGTAGACTCTTTCATCCCTTTTTATTATTAGTGACAGAAAAGGGGGGGGGACCAATACTGGATCAATTTTTTATGATTACCAATGATAAGGAAAAAAGTAAGAGCACTATCAGCACATTCTCTTTTCTAGTTTGTCATCCTTTGGGGCTGAACGAGTCTACTACTTTGCACATCTGTAAGGGATGGGGTTGCATCTTCTGCTTCATTCGGCATTGATTGCTCTTTCACCTTCGTTTCCATGGTTATCCAGATTCTTGCTAACTTTGGGTGGTACTCAGGTCCAGTCTTTTGGTTTGGTCTTGCCTTTTTTTTTTTTAACTGTTGATATGTTTATTATGTCAGTACTATTTATTATGTCAGCACTGTAACTGAGGAGGAGCCTGGACTGCTGGCTCATCTCCCCTTTGTATTTGTATAAGGAGCACTGCACTCCTATAAAAGATTTTAAAATACAAAATGTACAAGAAAACACAAGCCCAAGTGCTGTAAACATAACCAAGGACCAATTTCCTCACCTACACATCTGTTCTATAAACACAAGGTTTCAACTTGAGCCCATGTGTTTTACATGTTAAAAACTGGGCTTCTTGGCTAGGCCCAGCAGAGGTCTGGTGTTACTGTCTGGCCCTGGGTGTTGATGGGTTACAGGATATCACTTTAGATGATGACCAGTGTATATCTGACTTGCAACACCAGCCATCAGGTTCAACAGAGAAATGGCCTGATCACAGTGAGTTCTCATGTCCAACTCCTTTCTGGAGAATCTAGAGGTGAACGAGATTATTGGGAGAGACACGTCCCAGATTTCTGTTTCTCAAATGTACCTTTTGAAAATGTCAACCCCGAGCAATTAATCGATGGGGCCTCGGGAGCTTCAGCCCCAAGACAGCAGCTCTCAGTGTTAAAAGCAGTGCAGACTTTGAACATTTTTTTAAAGATTTATATATTTATTATATGTTGGTACACTGTAGCTGTCTTCAGACACCCAAGAAGAGGTCATCAGATTTCATTACAGATGGTTGTGAGCCATCATGTGGTTGCTGGGATTTGAACTCATATCCTTCTGAAGAGCAGTCAGCGCTCTTACTTGCTGAGCCATCTCTCCAGCCTGACTTTGAACATATTTATGATTGGCATAAGTGACTTCACAGCTTCTTAAGATACAATAGGATGTGATCAAGGATTTGCCCAAGGAAAATGTGGCTGGATCCTTTTGAAGTCTCTCATGTTCACTTACTATGAACAGTATGTAAACATTCAGTTACTGGAGCCAAGTGGATTCTGGGAATCCAAATATTTTCCCTGAGTGTTAGTCATGATAGGGGTGGACATTGGAATGGCTGTATATAATTCCTTTTATGTACTTTTTATTTTCATTGGCATATATATATATATATATATATATATATATATATATACATACACACACACACACATGTGTATATGCACTTCACATAGTATAAAATTACATAAGGACATTTTCACGCAAGCATATAGCATACTTTGAGCATGCTACCCCCCACACTCCTCTCCCCCCCTCTCTTCCCATTCCCCTCCCTAGTTTCCATTGTTTCTCTAAATGTGTTATGATTCTTATAGTACAAAAACCCTGACAATCTGTTGGTTTTGTTACTTATTGTTCTTCCCCTCTCTTCATATGTCCTTTTGTTCATTCATCAACTCTTCCTTTCCTTTCGTCTTTCATTTCTTGAGTTGAAGTTAATAAGTCAGCCAGGTTTGGGCCTCTCATGATTCCAGAAAGTTCTAGTGAATTCACTGGATATTCTAAGAACCCAGAATCTTCTTACCTGAAAAACATTAGTCAGCTTGGAAGTTCTGAGTTCTCTACACTTTGGAGGAGAAGCCAGTGTATCCCTTCATCCCAGGAGCCCCATAGGCCCTGTGGCTCAGGTGTTAAAATCTGGAGTTGATCTGAAACAGCACCTGAGCCAGCTACTCTCTGCCCCGGTACAGTCTCTCCGCCTCTGGCTCTAGGCTAGCCCCAGCAGTGAACAATCTTGGTTTTTTCAGCTCAGGTTCTCTTGTCTCTGGAGCCACTAGTTCCTTCTCAGCCATCTACTTCCTGTGGTTGGCAGTCACAAATCCCCCTCAACACAGCAAATTAAAACTCCAGAAGCTTATAATTAAACAGTCAGATTTATGTATCAATAAAATCTTAATTCACAAGATGCCCACACAATAAATTCAGAGCCAATTGATAATGGTACAAGCTTCCCATCTAGGTTAGAGAAGTTACCCCAACTATTTTATCCCTATATGATATCATATCTACCTGTGGCTATTTAAAACCATGCTGGTTCTGAATCATCCTGTCCAACATCCTCCTTCTTGCTTCCTTCTCTCTCTCTCCAGAGTCACTCCCTCTCTGTAACTCTTAGCTCTGCCTCCCTTTTCCCTGTCCAATCACAGGCCTCCCGCTGCACTAATATTTAAATTAATTAGACAGAACCTTCCACAGCAGTATGGCAACAGCTCTTCTGTGGCCATGAAGTAGCAAATGTAAGGATGAAATCTCAGGAGACCAAGGACAGCAGAGCCAAAGGATGCGGAGGGTCCAAGTTCTTAGAGAATAGCAGAGCCTTGGATATACTCAAACACATTTTGCTGTCGGCCATTCTGTTTCACTGGTCAGTAGGAAACCCCTCCCCCCATTTTCCTCAAAGTGGCTGCTACCCTCTGGTATGACTTTAGTCAAGTTAGCCAACTGTTCGTAATCCTTGTTTGTAATGTGGAGATAACATTACCTTTGTAACTTTGTCCCAAGCTATTATGTAAGAAGGATACTGTATGACAGCAGACATGGGAAGAGGTCTAAATGAACCCATAAGCATTAGGTGCTCCAAGTCATATATGGCCATGGAGTAGACAGGTTTAATAACACGAGTGAGAACCGCTAGTGTTAGCTGAGTGTTTATGGTGCCTATTACAAGCCTAAGACCTTGACACATGTTGCCTAATTATTAATGGTATTCCTTAGTTCCTGTTCTATTGCTGTGACAAGACACCATGACGAAGGCAACTTATGAAAGAAAGTGTTGAACTAGGGGCTTTGCTAATAGCTTTCGTGGGTTAGTCCATGACCATCACGTGGGGAAGCATGGCAGCAGGCAGGCAGCATGGTGAGCGGGAGGTAGCCAAGAACTCACATCTCATCTACAAGCAGGAGAGAGAGCTAATTGGAATGGGGTATCTCAAAGCCCACCCCATTAACACACCTCCGCCAACAAGGCCACACCTCCTAATCTCCCTCTTTAATAGCTCCACCAACTAGGAGCCAAGCATTCAAACACGCTAGCCTCTACGGGCTGTTCTCATTCAAACGACCATGAGATCTCTACACAGGCTGGATGAAATTTCTCTGAGGCAGACCAAAGAAAGCCTTACTAGAGTGGAGGGGTAGAAGAGACTCCTGTCTATGCCTGTACCTTCATCGGGAAGGGAATTTGCCAACTCCATTGCTGTTTGTCTGTCCATCTGTTTGTCTGTCTGTCTGGTTATCAGCAATCATATTCTGTGAGCTCATTATTTGCATCCTGAATATTGCCTCTTGAAGATTTGCCTGCATAGAAACTAGTCACAGGTTCAAACCCACGGCTACTCTGCAGACAGAACAACCAAGACTCCTTCATAAACCATGCTTTGGGGGAATATTTCGCTGTGAGGGGGTTGTTTTGTTTTGTTTTCTTATTACCTGGCAAAATAATCTAGGCGGTGTGTGAGTCGCCAGTAGAGACCGTAAGGCTTGAGGAAGTAGAATCCAGCTTACAAACTGTGGATCTCAGTGAAGAGACCCAGCCTGAACCCACAGACGTAAAAGTCAAAGAAGAAAGCAAACCCCGGAGGACCCCTCTGATGGCGTTTCTCAGACAAATGGTAAGCCACTTCTGGTCCCTGCAGAGTGGACATGCCTGCCCATCTTCTGAGAGTAGGGGGTCCATGCATGAGCCTTCACTGGGATGAGGCATGGGGACTCTGGATGGGGTCACCAGAAAATTCCATTCACTCTTCATTCCATCCTAAGGCCTGCTTCTTGCTAGCATTCCTTACCTCTGGTAATTCTCTTTTTAGTAAATTAAGAGAGAATTTCGGTTGTAGGTTCTGAAGACAGTATCCACCCAGAAGTTAATTTCATTTCTAGCTTCGCTCTCTCTCTTTCTTTGATGTTTGCTTCAGTTGTTGGTAAATGATTCTGTTTTCTCACTGTGGTAATGAAGTGAGCTTTCCTCTTATTCAAGTGAATTGTTACATAAAGAACATAAGGATATATAAAGATGGGGCTGGAGAGATGGCTCAGCGGTTAAAAGCATACACTGCTCTCCAGAGGACCAGGGTTCTGTTCCCGGTGCCCTGTTCTCCAGTTCCCAGAGGACCAGGGTTCTGTTCCCGGTGCCCTGTTCTCCAGTTCCCAGAGGACCAGGGTTCTGTTCCCGGTGCCCTGTTCTCCAGTTCCCAGAGGACCAGGGTTCTGTTCCCGGTGCCCTGTTCTCCAGTTCCCAGAGGACCAGGGTTCTGTTCCCGGTGCCCTGTTCTCCAGTTCCCAGAGGACCAGGGTNCCAGGGATCCAATGCCTTCTTCTAGCCTCTTAGGATACTGCACACACATGGTGCACATACAGTCAAGGAGGCACACACACACACACACACACACACACACACACACACATAATTTTTAAAAAATTAATATATATACATATATACACACAAATATATATACATATACACACATACATAAAAGCCCTTAAAAGCCATATAAGGCATTTTCTGGATTAAATATTAAATAGTATAACTTATAGCCAGGCATAGTAGCTTACACTTGTAATCCTAGCACTTAAGAAGCTGGAGTGGATTCCTATGTCAAAGATACACTGTACTACACAGTGAAACTCAGTCTGCAAAGCAAAAAAGGCCAAAGCCGTGGACTGACATAAAGAAGTCCTAACGTAACATATGAGATATAAATGACCTAGGTCATTGGAACACAGCCATGTTGCCTGATATTCTTACAGCAGATGTGTCTGGTTACATAGCTTCCTTAGTGAACTTGCCAAGCTGTTAATCTCTGTGGAATGGAAAGAATGTGGAAAGATACCTTTGGGTCCCCGTGACTTTCAATCTAGGAACTTAAATGGGCACAAGAAAACTAAAGTCACAGGGCGAATGCCACAAAGCCTGAGCAAAAATGCCCTTGCATAATTCTCTGTTAACGAAAAGCAAGACCTCCACCATCCATCCCACCATCCGTCCCACCATCTGTCCCACCATCTGTCCCACTACCTGTCCCACCTTCGGTCCCTCCATTCCTCCGGCACCTCAATTTTTATATTCAGGAGTCTAATCAACGTGCAGATAAAGAAAAAGGCAGCCGAGCCCTTGCAGCTGGGACCAAGATGCATTAGCAGGTGTTAGCCCGAGGCTGTGTCCTTCTCTTGTTGGCTCCTTGTTGGCAAGGAGCCTGTAGAAGCAGTGAGCAGGCTGAGGCTGATCCCACCTCTCTCGTTGTCCATTTGCTCTAAAAGAGAGTTTGAGGCCAGTGAGATGACTCCGAGGGCAAAGGCACCGGCTATCAAGCTTGACAACCTGAGTTTGATCTCCCAAACTCAAACAGCAGACAGAGAGAAATAGCATTGGCATTGTCCCCTGACCTCCATACTTGCACTGTGGCACAGGCACACCTGCACAAGCCAGATGATCTGGGTTCCAGCCCCAAAACTTGTTTGAAATGCTGCTGCTGTGGCAAGCATCTGTCATCCCAGCTGTCATCCCAGCCCTCCTATGGGGGAGGGGAAGTGGAGACAGAACTTAAGGGTTCACAGGCCAGCTGGCCTGGAGGGCCGCTACAGCGGCAGAGACAACGCAGTAAAAGGCAAGAACTGACTCCCAAAGCTTGTTCTCTGGTGTCCACATGGGTGACATCCAGCCTGAGAGCCTTCTCCCAACACGTGTGTGCACACAAAGGGGGGGGGGAGGCATTTAACACAGTCATTCCCTTGGGGAACAAAGCCCAGTAAAGGGGAAAGAAAGAAAAAAAATCTTCATTGTTAATCTGGCTCACACTCAAGGAGCAAGCTTCTGTATCTCACACGCAACCTTGCCTGCCTGAACGATGTACTCGTGTGTGTGTGTGTGTGTGTGTGTGTGTGTGTGTGTGTGTGTGTGTAGAGGTCAGGGGGCGACTTGTAAGAGTCAGTTCTCGCCCTCCGCCATGTGGGTCCTAGAATCAAACACAAGTTGTCAAACTTGGTGGCAGACACGGCTAGCCAATGGGCCACTCTCCAGCCTTTACACCCATTCTTAATGTATGTGTATTAGTGTCCCCATTGGGGAGATCCCGGGAAGGCAGGTCCAGCAATTACTTCCTGGAAACTTATTTTTATATTGTACTCAAGGCCTCAAGGTTGATTTAAAATCTTTAGATTTATACAGGGCACTGAGGCAGGGGGCCTGCGCCAAGGCATTGAAAATGGACCTGACATGTGACCTTCTGCTAAGGGTTAGGACAACTTGTTAAGGCCAAATAGCCAGATGCTTCAAACTTATTTTAGCATAATTAGAAAATTATAATTTTATTTAAAATAATTTACCTAATAGAGAACCCAATAGCAAAACCTCTGGTTTGTATCCAGCTTCACTAATCAGAGAGTTGTCTGTCTGGCGTCTACACTAGACAGAGGGTTGACTGTCTCGCCTTGTCACTAGCTGGATCGTTGACTGTCCAGTCTCTGTCCCACCTCTCTGGCTCTCTGATGATGCGTCTCAGTGATCTGTGGCAAAGTCTTCTTTGCTGAATACTTTTTTTTTTCAAACAATGTAACTGCTCCACTCGTGACTCTGCTTTTATGGCCTCTTGGGTTTTTGTCCTTGGTTTTTGTCTGCTTGTTTTTGGTTGGTTTGTTTGTTTGTTTGTTTGTGATATTTAGGACAGGCTTTCACTCTAATGATTGAAACTCACCATGTGCCCCAGTGCCTCAAACTCCTAGCAATCCTCCTCCTGTCTCACGCCGCCGAGTACATATGTGAACCTCTGTGCCCCACTTGCCTGGAGTGGCAAGTTTTCCTTCCTTTCCTTCCTTCCTCCCTTTCTTTCTTTCTTTCTTTCTTTCTTTCTTTCTTTCTTTCTTTCTTTCTTTCTTTCTTTGAATTATTTTTTTATTTTATGCATGTGAGCACACTGTAGCTATCTTCAGGCACATCAGAAGAGGGCATTGGATCCCATTACAGATGGTTGTGAGCCACCCTGTGGTTGCTGGGAATTGAACTCAGAACCTCTGGAAGATCAGCCAGTGTTCTTAACTGCTGAGCCATCTCTCCAGCCCTGCCTAGTTCATTTCTTAGTTCATTTCTTAAGAAATCATTTTCTTTCCAGAAATCAATCTCTAACAAAGTGGAAGATCTTCATTTCTAGTATAACTTCATTCCAGGTAAAAAGAAAATAGAGTAATATTGCATTCGACAATATTACTAATGTTGCATTTGACACAGATGGCTGGACTAAACCACCAAAGACCCACAGGCTCCACAGGAACCCAAAACAATCGCAAGGAATCGCTCTGAGATCAATCTCACAGTGAAGAGACATGGACTCTTATACACACAGCCAGCTGCAGGTCAAGAAAATGTTTGAAATGCTAGAATATCTTTGTGGCATGGGGAGGCAGAGAGCTGTGCTCATGTACCTAACAACCAGATAGGCAGATTCAAAACCAGAGATAAAATATGTTGATTTCTGACTTATAACCTCCCAGCATACAGAGCACCTGCTCCTGGAAAGCCCACACTCTCTCCACGCTAGCTTTACCTACATTATCCCATCAGATCCTCCCGAAGGTCTCTCACTGGACCACTGGTTCATCCTCAGGCTGAGGGAAAGACTGTGAGATTGAATAGTGGGCCAGCTAAAAGCCCAAATGAAGATGCAGCCCAGACACCTGCTTTTCTGTTAAGCACATTCAATCTAATAGGCTAGTAAAAAAACTTCAAAAAAATGAGTATCTGCAGGGAAAGGGAGGTGGTTTGAAATTGGAAATTAAATAACAAAATAGAGAAGTCTTTCGGCCAAAATTCTGGATCTCAAAATTCCCTTCAGGTATTAAAATCTTAATAAGGGGGTGATGAAGAGATGGCTTGGTGGTTAGGAGCACTTAGCACTCAGATTTGTTCCTGTAAATGTTTGGGTTTTTTTAAGCCGCACTGGGCCCAGCTGTAAGAAACACTCTTCTCCCGAGTGAGTTGCAGGACTCAGAGATTAGAGAGAGTCTGAGCAATTCAGAACAAACTCAGAGTTCAAGTCCTATTTTCTACTTTCTATTTCCTATTATTCCATTTCTATTGTTTCTATAGCTGCCCTTTGACACGGGTACCACGCTGCTTCCTGCTAGGTTCCTGGTGTCTGGGGGTTTGTGGGAGTGCTGTGGGGGTGCTGTGGGGTGCTGTGGGGTGCTGTGGGGATGCTGTGGGGTGCTGTGGGGTGCTGTGGGGGCGCTGTGGGGACACTGTGGGGGTGCTGTGGGGCTGTGGGGACGCTGTGGGGATGCTGTGGGACGCTATGGGGGTACTGTGGGGGTGCTATGGGGGCACTATGGGGGCGCTGTGATGCTGCTGAGCTCTGTTTTGCAGCTTCGCTGATTAACGTTTTCTGTACCAACATTGTCTTTATACCTTGGGCTACTGGTTTTTAAATCCAGTAAAAGAGGCCAAAGAGGAAGGCTAATGCTTAGCATATGTTAAGCTTGGATATAGCATTCTTGAATATATTTGTTCTTACAATGAAAGTTGCTTCAGACAGCTCACTAACCCAATTCTATTGCAAGTGAACATCTCTGTGAAGTAGAGAACTGAGATGCAGAACCTCTGTGGACCTGGAAATTTCTTCTAGGTTGGTGTCCTTGGATCTGTGTTAATGAGATTGAGTCAGGAAACTTTGTTACTAATCTCTCCCAGTATGAAAGTTTCACCTACAAACTGAGAGCGATGGCCTACATCTGTAATCCCAGCATTTAGAATACAGAGGCAGGAGGATCACAAGTGCAAGGTTATCCTTGGATACATATTAAGTCTGAGGCTTGCCTGGGCTGTATGAGACTCTGTCTTTAGATAGATAGATAGATAGATAGATAGATAGATAGATAGATCACCCTACTTGAGACAGGATATTCCCATGTAGACCTGGAACTCACTATGTAGATCAGGCTAGCCTTGAACTCACAAATATCCACTGTGATGGCTAGTCTTGGTTGTCAACTTGACTACATCTGAAATGAACTACAAACTAGAAATGGAGGGCACAGCAGTGAGAGCTTATTTTTGCTTGGGTGAATCCACTCTCAGTCCAGACCTTTGAGGAAAGAAGACACGTGGGAAGACTCATTTTTCATCAGGACCACACCTTCGGCTGGAAGCCTATAGAAGGGCATGGAAGAAAGAAGCTTTTGCTCTTTGCTGGTTGTCCTCATCTTGCTAGCAAGTCCATCCCTTCACGGGCATGAGAGCCTACTTCTTTGGAATTCCAGCCTTGGGATTCCAACATACACTAAAGACCAGCTGAGACAGCCAGCCTTGTGGATTGAGCAACTACTAGATCCTTGGACTTTCCATTCACAGTCAGACATTGTTGGAGATCCATGCATAGCTGGAGATACATAGATGAGATACATAAATACATAGATGAGATACATAGATACATAGATGAGATACATAGATACATAGATGAGATACATAGATACATAGATACATAGATGAGATACATAGATACATAGATGAGATACACAGATACATAGATGAGATACATAGATGCATAGATAAGATACATAGACACATAAATGAGAAAGATATTCAAGCTGTAAGTTCTGTGACTCTAGAAAACCCTGACTAACACATCCACCATGCCCCTGCCTCCCCAGCACTGGAGCCAAAGGTTTGCACCACCACACCCATCCACTTCTTTTGACTTTTTAGCTTTGGCTGAAGGGTCAAAATCCATTTGCATTCCTTTCCAAACAATACGTGAACTGATCACCAAATGTTTTTGCTCAAATGCTGACCCTCTGAGCGACCCGCGTCAGAGGCGGCTCCAAAACTTTTGGGAGTATCAGGTCATCAAAATGCAGGGCACCATGCATTTTAACCAGCATCGTTAACATGCAAGAAGGCTTGAGACACCACCGCTAGAGTCTAAACTGCAGGCTGAAACGATTCACCTCGAGTCTCATGAATAAAACCACACATGAAACAAGTTACTTGGCAGAGAGCAGGAAAACCTCAAAGACTGCTTCTGAGCCTCTAAGCTTGTCTATGGGCGCTAAAAGTCTCTGAAAGACTTTGAGTGTACTCAAATAGTAAACTGCTGTTTTTGACAGCTGGTAAAAATAAGCCTCGGCGGTTAGGGTTGTGTGGATGGTAAAGTCCAACCTGGATTATCTGAGATGTCACTGAAACAGGGTTCTGCAGACTTCGGGGGTGGGGGCGGGGAAGGAGCAGGGTGAGAAAGGGCCGGTGGGAGGGACTGTTCATCATAAAAGGGACTATTACGGAAGCGACCTCAGATGAACTTCATATCTTTATCTGAAGCCAGCAGTCAGTTAGCCTGAGGTACACATGCCTTCTTATGCCTCAAAATTAATGGAGAAAAGCCATCGACAGGATTGGGGGACTCTCCTGCTTTTCCTTAAGAAGGACAGAAATGGCAGGGATCTTCCCAGGAGAGACGGGGTGGGGCTGGAGCTCTGCTCTCACACTGTCAGCAACATGGTTCCCGATCCCACCCAATTCTCCTCCAAGACTATCGCAGAGATGGAGGGAAAGGAAAATCATCCAAACCCTGAACAGGAGAAGCATCTGTTGAACACCAGCTTGAAATAAGGAAAAGTCAAGTTCAATAGTGCTCTCTTAGGACACAAAAGAACATCACTGTCAGGAAGCTGTGGAAAGAGCCAGAGTGGTGGCGCACACCTTTAATCCCAGCACTTGGGAGACAGAGGCAGGCGAATTTCTGTGTTTGAGGCCAGCCTGGTCTACAGAATGAGTTCCAGGATAGGCAGGAAAAAAAAAAGGCTGCGGAAAAACTAGTCCCTGGCATCCACTATTGTTTTGGCTTTAAAGGCTATTGTGCTCATACATGTGTTGATTGCTTTTCTATTGCTGTGATAAAACACCGTGACCAAAGTAATGTATAAAAGAAAGTCTACTCGGACTTATAGCTCCAGAGAGATAAAAATGCACCGTGGCAAAGCAGAGGCATGGGGTTGGAACTGGAAGCTGCGAGCTCACACCTTTCTTTTTTTTTTAAGATTTATTTATTATTATATGTAAGTACACTGTAGCTGTCTTCAGATGCACCAGAAGAGGGTGTCATATCCCATTACGGATGGTTGTGAGCCACCATGTGGTTGCTGGGACTTGAACTCAGGACTTTTGGAAGAGCAGTTGGTGCTTTTAACCACTGAGCTATCTCTCCAGCAAGCTCATACTTTGAACTCAAAGGAGAAAGCAGAGAAACGGTAATGATGAGAGCCTTTAAATTCTCAAAGCTTCCAGTGACAGACTTCCTCCAACAAGGCCAACACCCCCCAAGCCTCCCCAAATAGTGTCATCAACTGGAGCCCAAGCGTCCAAATAGTGTCATCAACTGGAGCCCAAGCGTTCAAATGACAGAGCCTCTTGGGACATCATACAAGCCACCACACATGTCTGTATTTTGCAACTGAACATTTTCCCAGGGGGTAGGGGGAGATTGGTGGCTCATTTGGAAAACTGTTTGACTTCCAAGTGTGAGGACCTAATTTTCACCCCTGGAGCCCATATTTAAAAGGCCAGATGGCATATGCTTATAGTCCCAGCACTGAAGAGACAGAAACAAGCAGATCTCTGGAGTTCACTGGTCAACCAGTCTAAATCGGTGAGTTCCAGGTTCAGTGGACTCTCAAGAGGTGAATGCGTCCTGGGGAATGTTTCTAGTGTTCTTGAGCAAGATCGAGCCTCTTAGAAGATCACAGGAGACCCAGAGGTTGGAAGAGCCACTCTCCATGCCTGAGGTTCTCAGTCCCCTGTAGAGAACGCACTGATCTGTACTTGGAAACCTTGGTGAATCCCACTCTAAGGACAGTACATGGACCAGGAATGGTGGTCGTCTTAGTCAGCGTCCCATTGCTTGTGAAGAGACACCGTGACCAAGGCAACCCATAAAGGGAAGCACTTGACCGGGAGCTGGCTCACAGTGTATTAGATGATTAATCTGTAACCATGGTGATGGAAGAGTGGTGGTACACAGACAAGCATGGTGCTGGAGAGGCAGCTGTACATATCCACAGGCCTCAGGAAGGGAGAGGGGGAGTGGGAGAGACAGAGAGAGACAGAGACAGAGACACAGAGGGAAACAGACAGAGACAGACAAACTGGGCCTGGCTTGTGCTTTTAAAACCTCAAAGCCCATCCTACTGACACACTCCCTTCAGTAAGGCCCCGCCCCCTAATCCTTCCCACCTTACTCTAACAGTTCACTCCCTAGGGACTAAGCATTCGACTCTATGAGCCTATAGAGGCCATTCTTATTCAAACGACCACAGTGAAACAGGCCAAGATGGAAAGATGGCAACTTCAAGGCCTGCCTGGGCAAATGTAACAGATCCTGTCTCAAAAAAAAAAAAAAAAAGAAAGAAAAAGCAAGTTCTCAGAGCCTGGCAACACCCCATTCTCCATTACTAACCAGTCAGGAGACATCAAGACTGTACCCTGTACTTGGGGTGTACTGGGATGTGGACTTCCTTGGGGCAGTAGAATGCCAAAAGTGGCTTAGAGTTTGGGGCCTGGAGTCACTGCCCAAGGTCACAGCGCAAGCCTCTAACCAGCTAGCTCCACGGCTCTATCTAGAGCCTCTGGGCGTTCCTTTTGTTAGCTCATAGAATGAGAAAGATGATTACCTTCAGTGAAGGTTCTGCGGTGGATGATCATTCACACACATCTTCCTCTTCCCACTCAGTGCCTGCACTCAGTCAGAGTGAGCCTTGAATTCACCTCTGACGGAGTGTCATCTCTCAGACTGAAGAGCCGCATGTAACACTAATCCCTCAGAACGCATCTGAGCTCCTGTAAGGATTTTTTTTTTGTCGTGCATGTTTGGTATGTGTGCTTATATATATGTTTGCCTGTAGCTGGGTGTACACTGAGGGTGTGTGCGTGCACATGTGCACATGTGCACCTGAGGCTGATGTTGAGTCTTCCTTACATGGTCTCTTGGTTGAACCAGGGGCTCTCAGATACAACTAGCCTATGTAGCCTGATCTCCAGGAATCCTGTCTCCACCTCCCTCCCGTGCACTGGAATCACAAATGGCCGCCATGCCCACCCGGCTTTCTGGGGTCTGGGGTCTGGGGTCTGGGCTCTGTCTTCACACCTGCTGCTTGCATGGAAGGTGCTTTAGCCACCGGGCAAGCTCCCAGCCCGCCTCTCATGTTATCAGGATGAAGTGTTCTTAGCTGTGCGCTGTGAGTGTATGTCTACCAGGAGAACATCCCAGTTGATAGCGACGCAGCTGGGAGGCGATGATGCTAACCAATGAGCACTCATCCTCACGTCACGTGGGAATTTGATCGCACCAGCCACAGTTTGATTTGACTGGCCAGTTAGAACACTGCTCAGAACCCAGAACCCCGAGGGGCTTGTTAAAACACAGGTGGCTAAGCCCCGGGCCCAGGGTTTCTGATTCTGTGGATCTGGGTCTAAGCAGGTGTGAAGAACGTGCATCTCCTAACAAGCCCCCAGGTGAGTCTGGTGCCTCTGGGCCTGTGGCCACACCTTTGGAACCGGATGCTCAGTTCGCCTGATTGAAGAAATCAAAGATGCATTTTCCACTAGATACCGCCCTGTTGAGGAAGCCACTGCCTCTAGGGGGCGCAAAAGGATGACGGATGGGTGCTCATTAACTCAATTCTCAGCCACTGCCTGAAAGTAGCAAAAAGAGCCAGCAAGTTCATTCATTCATTCATTCATTCATTCATATCTCTAACCACCTTCTCCTTCCAACATTACTTTCTTCCCCTCTTCCTTCTGAAAGAGTATCTCATTTAGCCTAGACTTTCTCATAGTCCTACTGCCCCAGCCCCTAAATGCTGGGATCACAAGTGTTTTCCTGGGGAGACAGGAGCAAACGTCTATTTAGCCTGTATATAATTTTTATTTCATTTATTTGTTTGATTGATTGTTTGCTGTTCCTTCGGGAAGCTAACTCTTGAATTCATCAGACTCTGATGACACACCCCCAGCTCTCCAAGTGACTCCTTTCCAGTTGCTCTTTTCCTGTCTGTATCCTAAATATCAAGGATAAATGAAAGAGGTTGTTGTTGTCGTCGTTGTCATCATCGTCGTCGTCGTGCGCGCACCTGTGCACCGTTGCTGTGGTTACTGAAAGGTTACTGTCTGTTTGTTGTTGTAGTCAGTGAGATCGAGCGAAGGGATCACCCGCTCAGAAGAAAGTAACACGAAAGATTCCAGCTGCCAAGTAAGTGACCATGAACTCAGCCTGCGGGCGGGTTCAGCCTCGCGACCTGGAAGTTCTCAGCCACTTGTGAAACATTGCCTGGTTAAGCACCCACTGTACACCCAGCAGCATTGGGCTCTACAGACATGTTATGGGGCCAGTCCTCAGCGCTTCTCTCTCCATGTGGAAAGTTTCTTCCTAGCCTTCGAGTTTTAGCAGAAATGTCACCTCCTCAAAGAGCTCCTGTGCCCTGCGGTCATCCCTGTCCTAGGGTTTGCTCACTTCTTGATACTGTAACGATTCTCCTGTCTCTCGTGATCCTTCTCACCCATATCTGAAAGCAAGTAGATGTGTCTGGTTTTCTCTCATCTTTTGTGGTGCCTGGCACAGAGGCAACAACGCTCATCTCCTTACTTTCTTTACTAATGATGATCAGAACGCTTGACATCTGCGCAGGTTTCCTCCTTTAAAAATGAGACCATAGGCTTGGTGGTGGCCTGCAGCTCTCTTCGTACAGGGTTTGCCTCACACATGCGAAGCCCTGGGCTCCATCCTGACACTGCACATAACCAGGCATGGTAGCACACGCCTGCAATCCCAGCACGTAAGAGGCAGAGGGAGGAAAATTAGCCGTTCAACATCATTACTAACCCCCTATTTTATAATACAGCACTCCTTTTAATTTAAATAGATACTTTTATAAAAAATATCAGAGCTCTTGTGTTAACTTTAATAATACAAAGAAGTGCTTAAAACCCTGTGTTTTAGACTCAAAGGGCCTGGGTCTGATCCCAGCTTAAAGGGTTTTTTGTTTGCTTGTCTTTGTGGGGTTTATTTTGCTATAGTTGTTTGGAAAGATCACCAATCTCCCAGTCCCTCAGTTCCCTTACCTAGGAGGATGTAGGGGACGCAGACTCGATAGAGCGTCCTGCCTAGATGAATCAGTACTGGGCAAGCACTATGAACATCCCTGGTGTGGAAGCTCAATAAACAATATAATGTCAGGGTAGGCTGCCAGAGTGAAACACCATAAAGTGAGTGACTCAAACCACAGGAATTTCTCTCTCACATTTCTGTTGGCTGGAAAGGCTACAAGCAAAGTATTGGCGTGGGTTAGTCTCTACTGAAGGTTCTCTCCCTTGCATGCAAATGGCTGCCTTCCACCTTGCAGGGGAAACGGGAGGAAAGAGGAGAAAGGAGGGAAGAAGAGTGCCCCCTGGTGTCTCTTCCTAGAATGACGCTAAGTCTATGGAATCAGCTCCATCTATCTGTATGACCTCATTTACCGTGAATTGTTACTTTGTTCCAAACATAACCACAAAAGGAATTCATTTCAGGGGGTGAACTGGAGTTGCATGATTCAGCCAACTGCAGGTGCTCCTTGTCATTATTGTCAAGCTGTTAGTAGGGATTCACCATCCTATTTTTCTGCTTATATCACATGAATCTACAGCATAATTCAGAATACAGTCTAGATTTCTACTTCTATTAATAATTATGAAAGTACATGTTTTCATGTGTTATAAATATATTAGAAAACATGATGCTTTCCATTTATTTTCTTTTTTATACCTATATTGGACCCCAAATCTACATACAATACTGGCCAAACTTTCAAAGGTTCACAGTAAACTTATTTTATCCAAAAAGGAAAATACAGGCCAGTGAGATCCCTCAGTGGGTAAATTCTGGTCATGACACCCTGCCAACCTGAGTTCACCACAGACCATACAAAAAGCTGGATATAGTGATACACAGTTGTAATCCCAGGTCTCCTATAGAAAAGGCAAGACATAATTACCATAGGCCAGATAGCCTGAAGGACACAGCACGGAATCAAAAGCAAGCGAAGACCCCAAAAGCAAGAGAGACCTGACTTAACAGGTGGAAGGAGAGAACTGACTCTGAAAGGTGTCCTCTGACACGCACACACGCACATGCATATGCACACACACATGCACACACACCATGCATACTGTATACACATGCACATATATACACACACGCCACACATGCAGATACACTACACATACTACACATACACACACTATACATATTGCACACACATACATACACACATAAGCCATACACACACAGATACACTACACATACTGCACACACATACATACATATATGCCATACACACAAATACACTACACATGCTGCATGGGTACAAACATATACATATACACATAATCCACACATACATACCACACACAGATACACTACACATTCTGCACACACATACATACCACATGCACACTGTACATACTGCATACAAGTACGTGCATGTGCACACACACACACACACACACACACACACACACACACTTGTTTAAAGGACAAATCCAGTAGACTGTCTAGTTCATCTGGACCCTGCAAAGGGACAGCTATACCAATAATTTTAGTGGCTCTAAAACGGCAGTGACATTGTGGCACTGATTGAGCAGGAAACCTCCTCCTATTTATCTGGAGGCTCGTAAGTCAGTTTGAGAACTCTGTTTTCCAGAGCCTTAGACCTTGCCTTGAGAAGTGACATGTCCTCATCAGGAGATGACAGAGGCTTTGTTTCATTTTAGAAGGAGAAGGGAAGTAGGCACCCTGTCCTCTGAGATTTGTCCTCTGGTGGGTGTTTGTAGAAGCCCGAGCGCTCCTAGACTCAGGTGGCCTCCAGAGTCCAAATAAAATGAGACACCCAGTAGCTGTCTTCTTCCACTTCCTGCTTAGATGGTTCGCATGTGAATATTTCTGGTGTGGATTTTGAAAAAGAGTCAGACTCAAGGTAGACCAGTCAAGTCTTCAGTATTTAATAACAAAGGCATTCTTGCTCTCGAGTGAATAATCAGATTAAACCAGGCTTGGTGACACAGACTTGAAGAGCTGGAGCAAGAGGGTTTGAAAGTTCAGGGCCAGAGAGAACTGAGGGAGAGAATGGGTTCCAGGACACCCTGGGCGACTTAGTAATCAATCCCCCTGCTTTAAAGCTTCAAATGGTATAAAGTATGGATGTAGCTCGGGGACAGAGCACCTGCCGAAATTAGAATAACAGCCGGGCACTGGTGACCCAAGCCTTCAATCTCAGCACTAAAGAGGCAGAGGCAGGAGGATCTCTGTGCGTTAAAGACCAACCTGGTTTACAGAGCAAGTTCCAGGACAGCCAGAGCTACATAGAAATCCTGTCTCGAAAAAAAAATCAGAATAATAATCAGATTATCTTTTAGATTTATTTTCTTTTAAATTATGTGTCTTTTAATTGTGTGTTTGTCTTCATGTGGATATGATCATGTGAACACAGATGCTTGGTCAGAAGAGGGTGTCAGATCCCGTGGAGCTGAAATTACAAGTGTCTGTGCTTAATGTGGTCTGGAGGATTAAACTCAGGTCCTCTGCAAGAGCAGCAAGAGCTATTAACATCCAAGCCATGTCTCCAGCCCAAGAAACTAGGGATGCACTAGGAAAATAAACAATACACACATACATATACACATGTATACATTAACCATGCATACATACATCCTTATACAGTAATGCATATATACATGCATATACACATACCTATATGCACAAGTACACAAATTCATTTTTAATCCATTAAAAAGAAAATGTAAACATGGCAGGGAAGAGCAAGCAAGGGCCTGCCCGAAGTTCTCTCACAGAAACCCACTGGCAGTTTAACTGCTGGTCCTTGGTACAGCCCAGTCCTGACTCACAGTGATGTAGGAAGGCTTCAGGGTCACGGAGTGTGACTTGCTGACCCAGTCATTTCACACATTTTAAGAAAATCCGCCGGGCGTGGTGGCGCACACCTTTAATCCCAGCACTCGGGAGGCAGAGGCAGGCGGATTTCTGAGTTCGAGGCCAGCCTGGTCTACAAAGTGAGTTCCAGGACAGCCAGGGCTATACAGAGAAACCCTGTCTCGAAAAAAAAAAAAAAAGAAAGAAAGAAAGAAAGAAATTCTTTAAGAAAATCCTTCTGTGGCCACTCTTCCCTGGTACTGGATAGAGTGGAAGGCCATGGTGTTCCCCTGCACTGGAAGGAGGCAGAAAGAGAATATCAGAGCAGTGTCCCAAAAAAAGAGAGTTGGGGAACAGGAGAGGATCTCCAAGAGCCAGGACTTGACTGAACCACAGTAGCCAGCACCCAGACCCTAAGGAGAGACTGCGAAGAAGAAGAAGGAAAAACCCTGTCCCCAGAGAGAGTTTTTCCTGAGAAGGGAAGGGGAGTCCCTGTAGCGGGGCAGTGAGTGGTGCGCCCCTAGTGTGCACCTCTAGTGTGTGCCCCTAGTGTGCGCCCCTAGTATATGTGGCTCTGGCCCACTGTTTCCCATTCCCTAACCTGCACACTACAGTCGGAGCCTCACAGTTTCTCAGAAAGAGGAACTGCAGGTGGTGGATGGGAAGAGGCTGGTCAGATCTTCTGTTAGCCAGGGACTTTCCTAAATGTCAAGCTGTCAGTTCCTTGTCCTGGAACCTCCTTCCTCTAAGAAAACCCAAGCTGATCTCCACTCTGTGTCTGACATTCCACATGAGCCGGATGTGGTACTTTGACCCTCAGGTGACCTTCCCCAGAAGAGGTCATGAAGAGATTCTTGGATGGCTGTTCACACAGCAAGGACGTGACAGAACTACACTCAAGCCAGGTCTCTGGCTCCAGAATGAGCTTTTGAGTCACTGCTAGATGCTGGCATCTTCCACACAGTTTGTGGAAGGAAGCTCAGGGCTTTGCACAAGACAGGTTCCTAGTCATTCCAAGGGATGCTGTGCTAGGGTTCCCTTCATCCAGAGGAGCCAGCTGCTCTGGGCTTCCTATGCTACTCAGAGATTCTCCTCAAGTCTTGCCACTGCTAGGAAATGACAGGATTGGGGATCTTTCTGCAGAATAATTGGAAGGGTACTGGCTTCATCCACAGGCATCTGTGTCCTGGGAAGCTACAGTCTTCATGAGCTTGGGCTCAGAGCAGCCACTCCGATTGTCTTCTGCAACTTTCTCAGGGCTGTTCTGGCTTCACTGATGCAAAACTGCTAGCTTCTATTCTCCCTCAACACTGCGGATCTGCCGTCAGACTTCCTGCCTGGGTACAGGTCAGGATTTCATGAACCAGAGTTTGTAGACCTGTCTCAAGGGGGTCAAACATACCTATGGGTAGTAGTTATACTTGCAAGGTTTACTGTGACTTTCAAAGCTGCTCTTTTAAAGCTAATATGGTTTGTGTCTCACAAGCATTCACTGTCAAGGTCTCAGAAGCCTCATGTGGAGCACAGGCCCGCATTTCTAACACCAGCACTTGGGAGGCAGAGCTAAACCAGAAAGACCTCAAGGTTGAGGCTGGCACTGGCCATGTAGCTGGCCGTGGTGTCTCCCAGCTGGGATTTAGCTGAGCATCCACTAGCCCATGGGATGATATGTGAGACAATGAGTTCCTCAAACGTCTCCATCTAATCCCTTGCACAAAAGCCAAAGTTGCTAAGGCCTGTGTTCATCTGACACCAGAGAACCTGCTTGGGCTTCAGTTCGATCACAGCCGGGAGTAAGATTTTACTGTGGTTGCTTTCCCTTTTCTGCTTTTATATTGTCTATATGGGTGGACCTTTGAGTTCAAAACTGTGATGAGAAAAAGGTTTCTACATACTACCACATTTGGGGGGTTTTTTTGGCTCTATGTAGCTATATTTTTTCCAGAACCTTCTAGGAATGGGTTGGGTTTGTTTGTTTGTTTGTTTGTTTGTTTTTTACAACCTTCACATTGTAGGTACCCTGTAGGGTGTCTCATTTTGGTATTGAAGGATGTCCATCCAAAACTAAAAATGAGGGTTTTTAAATTTTTTTTGGTTTTTAAATTTTTTTTGAGACAGGGTTTCTCTGTATAGCCCTGGCTGTCCTGGAACTCACTCTGTAGACCAGGCTGGCCTCGAACTCAGAAATCCACCTGCCTCTTCCTCCCAAGTGCTGGGATTAAAGACGTGAGCCACCATGCCCGGCTTAAAATGAGTACTTTTTAAACTACCATTTCATGAAGTAAAAGAACAGTTTCACATAAAAATATAAGGCATGTGTAATTATAAATTTTAAAATGAGCACCCTCAAGGAAGAAGTCCCTTGTGCTAATTATGGGACACTCTCTCCACACGGTGAAAGGGCTCCAGTAACGGCTGGATCCAAGGGCATACGCTCAGCCGTCTGAACGGATTTCTTTCACACATTCTCAGCTCTGCTTTTTTTTCCTGTGTTGATTTCCTGTCCAGGCATATTTTTTCTCTTGAAACGTAGTCTTAAAGGCCCAGGCTTATATTTTCATAGCTTCAAATCTGATGGGACTGAAGCCAGACCTCTCGATTAATTCTAGCAAAGCTCTAGTATCAGATCAATGGCTGTCTTGAGCTATCCTGAACCAGAGCTGTCTTGAGCTATCCCGAACCAATCAGAGCTGTCTTCAGATATCCTAACCCAATCAGAGCTGTCTTCAGATATCCTGAACCAATCAGAGCTGTCTTCAGATATCCTGAACCAATCAGAGCTGTACATGTCCCATTAAGCACACTGCTGATACTGGCCAGGCTGTGGCCACATACCTGGAGTAGGATTAATTTGCCTAGGTGTCATGGGGTAGCTGTTAATACTGCCTCAGTTTACAGATGGAGAAACTGAGGTGCTGGGAGTTAAGTGGCTCGGCCCAAGTTATACATGTAGTTTGCCAATGAACGGAGAGAGTCCTTGCAGGGAAACTGTAGCTAGTAATGGATTATTGCAAGATAAATATATAAATAAATGCCACCTGTTATGCACGGCTTTAATTTCTTTTTTCTTTTTCCCGAATTTTACCTAAACTCATTTCCAACATCTGAGCATCTCTGCTATTAAGGATCATCCTTCAGACACTAAACAGGGCCTTTGTTTGGAATTGTTGTAGACATCAAACTCCGTGGACAAGACGCCCTCACCCCCAGAGCCAGAGCCCGCGGGAACAGCCCAGAAAAACAAGGAGACCTCCTCCTTGAAGGACAAGAAATCAGTGGACAAGAAATCAGCGACTGAGAACAACAAGCAGAAGAACGGCAAACAGGAAGTCAGAGAGCCTGTGCCGAGTGTGCAGCCGCCCACGGTGGAGGCAAACGCAATGCAGACTGGGGACAAGACCCCAAAGAAGTCTGAGAAGCGGCGACAGTCCCTCGGGGGCTTCCTGAAGGGCCTGGTAAGCAGATGGGGTGTTCGAGGCTTCTTTCTCGGTTCTTGGTTAAGGGGTGTGGTATTCAACTCCAAAGTGGGAGCTCACCGGAAACCTGGCGAACAAATGACTCTCATGCACCTGCTGGGTACCAGGCACTGTTCTAGGCACAGAGAGCAACAGACACAGGCTCTTCTGGAGCTCAAGGTTAGAGGCAGGAAGGATGAAGATGCCAGGTGTTGGGGACAGGATGATCTAAATAGCATCGGGGACAGCGTGGAGGAGAGCAAGACCAAACACCTATGCTCCCAAGCCACTCCACTGCTCTGGCTTCCTCCTAGCTCTGTGTCCTTGGCTGAGTGACTCAAGCCAACCCCTTCGTACCTCAGTTTCCCCCGTTGTCAAATTGTGGTCCTGTTCACAGCTGTGGTTCTGCCTCAGTTTGTTTTCTATTGCTGCGATAAACACCAGGACCAAAAGCAACCAATGGAAGAAAGGGTGGGGCAGTAGTGGCACAAGAGTGCACGCATCCACCTGCCACACTGGGACACTAGTGAGGTGCAACCTCCAAATGCCAGGCTCTCAAATGGCCCCAAGGAGGCAGTAGACTGAACCCACAGAGGAGGAGGATGTCAGGTAAAACCGAGTAAGGTCACTTCAGACAGTGCTGGGTAACAAATCAGGCCACCATTTTGTTAGAACCTGAAAGAATGAGCTATTGACAGAGACTAGGAATGTAGAATGAACTAGAATAGCAAGTCCCCTGACCCCTGACCCCTGACCCCTGACCCCGTCCCCGACCCCAATACTGCTCTATATGTGTCACAGCTTGAGCACACTTTATCTGGGAGCACCCCTCGAAGTTGGGTTTGAGCACTCCCATTTTAAAATTAAATCATAATGTGTCTAGGATTTCACAAACCCAGGAAGCAATGTCACTAGGTATTAAAACTAGACATCCGTCCATGAACACCGTCATATTTACGTAGAATAAGCACGTGGTAAGTCCCTCTTTGCTGCTGTTGGCCTCATGCTGGTTGCTTTATGTTTTTCTCCAGGGACCAAAGCGGATGTTGGATGCTCAGGTGCAAACGGACCCGGTATCCATCGGACCAGTTGGAAAATCCAAGTAAACAAATCACCCAGTTCCCACCGGGTTCTCCTCCCACTCCATCTACTGTTCAGACCCACGCTGTGTATATATATACTTTTTCTTCTTCTGGCCAGCCAATGAAATTCTGCCTACAACTTCAACCTGAATTGTTGTAGATTGAGGTGTATTATTTATGTCTCTGGCCCAGTCTTTCCTGACATATAAGTGTAAAAGTGGCTTAGCAGGTTGACCAGTTGACCCAGGGGAGCTGGTGAATGCCAGGTGTGGGAGGAAGTAGATAAAGGCATTTGTGTTAAGTTATGAAAAAATGGCAGGTATCCAGTAAGGTGCAGAAGAAAAGTGCTTATGAGACAAAGAATATCTGGATTTATAGCCACTGCTGCCGAGTCCTCTAAGCCTGAAGAGGGCAAGGGAAAACTGGTTTATTTCATTTCACACTTGGGGGAAGGAAGACTCGGGGCAGGCTCTACATTGGGCGTCTGCCAACTTTTGGAACAGGATGTGTGGGCTATAAAGAAGAATGGGTAAGAATTGGTATTCAGACAGGGTCCCTGAAAGTCATCGGTGAATGGGGAAGTGATTTGCTGGAGAGGGCTTGCTATGATTTGGGGGAACAATTACTTCTGAGGCACAGGGACAAGGGCATGAACTCCCAACTTCAAAAGTGAAACAGAACAAAATGAAATAAAGTTGCAGGTTCATTTTGCAACACAAGGGGGCGCCAAGATCTCCTCTTTCCCTATGCATCCGGTACCCCTAACAAAGATTTGTTTCTGCACTATTTCGTTATTAATGTTTCTCAGATGGCTGAGGGATTTGCTTCATCTGTTCCGTCTGACGCTTATCTCACGCCTGTCTGTAATGTCCTAATGTTTTCATAATGTGCTCTGATTAAAAACCCTCCCCTAACCCAGTTAATAAAAATTGACAGATTATGCGAATACTTGACGTGTTTTTTAAATTCTTGTACAGAGAACTGAATTGGACTGTGAGCCCATTAAGATGGAATTGCAAAGCACCATATGATTGACTGATAGTCATCTGTATTGTACCTTCCTTTTCCCGATTTAATAAAAAATATTGCATTTTAGAAAAGCTTTTGATTCTTAACTTCAAATGCAGCTCGCTGACGACGCTCTCTACAAGGGCTGCGTCTGTGTAAGCAGCTGAAAAGCAGTGTCCACTATGAATGCCCACACACATGTTCAGATATACTCTTACACACGACTCTGTGTTCGTGAACATTCATACTCACTACAAACTCATATAGGCAGGAATAGATTGGCGTGCACATACAATCTGTTCACAGTCTCTGCCCTAGCAAACCAGGTTTGGCCACCAGTCCTTCATAAGTCGATTAAAAGAGCCAAATTAATGATAAAAACCAGATTCCTCCACATGGCCACACTGGGAAGAGGGAGAAAGAGACCAAGAGTCTCTCCTGCCTCCCTCGGGCATCTTCAAGGCCCTTCAAGTAGAAAATAGGGCTGCAGAGCCAAGCAGTCCAGCCCAGGGGCGGTTCCCTGCCCACCTCTACCTCAGCTCCAAGTCTCTCCTGCAAGCTGTAAAGCTTTCTCAAGTAAACACCTCCTCCAGCCCTCTCCTCCCTCCCTTTCCATCCCCCACCCCCACCCCAGGGCTTCAGCCTTTTCCTTCTCCTCCTGGAGACTCTTGGGGAAATTTTAACTTCCTGAGGTTGGTTGTTTCCATAGTCTATAGTCAAAGAGGATCACAGGTGTCCCTTTAGAATATATTCATTCTTGCCATACTGGCAAATTTACACACACACACACACACACTGCAGGTTTTACACACGCATGTGCGTGCATGCACGCACACAGAGAGAACATGAGAACTGTCTCACAGGGGTCAGAAATAAACATTGACTATCTTGTGCTAGCATGAATGAGAGCACAGGAACCACACCTAGAACAGACTGGAAAACTGGTAAATGTATCCAAAGAGCAGACATCTGGGGGCATCTGTGAGGCCCCCAGATGTGGAGGAATTAAGGCAGTGTGGCCTGTGGCCTGTGGCCTGTGGCCTGTGGCCTGCCAGCACATTTACTGGATTCTAGGTTTCAAATACAGATCAGAAGTGGTTTCCTTTAAGCTAAACTTGTTTCCTAGATCCTTAGGACCTGATTTGGAAATCACTATCTGTTCCTTGCTGAGTTTAGAGTCCCCATGTCCCATGTCATACCATGCTAGAAGGTTTTGCTGGAAAGATTGGGGGTGGGGTGCTAAAAGCACTTTGGGAAAACTGGAAGAGTGGGAGAAGTGACCACACTACCCAATCCTTCTGAGTTGCCACCAATGAGACCAGCCAGCTGTCAGTCCCTTTGTCTGTGAAGCTCTGGGGGTGACTCCTGCTGTGACCTTTTGCCAGCCTCTGGGCCAATGTAACCTGTAGAGGAAGTTGGCCCAGAGTCCAGTGCAGCCTGTAGAGGAAGTTGGCCAGTTTCACCTTACAGGGCACTGGCGCCTCAGGCTCAGATGAGAGACAGTTAACAGGCAGGATAGGGAGGTGCAGAAGCAGTGGGGCCACCAGGCAATAGCAACCTCCCATTTCTAAACACAGGTTGGGGTGGGAGAGGGGATCTCTGAGAGAAGCTCTGCAAAGCCCCTCCCAGGTGTTTATCCCTGGTCCCTCCCCTCTCCTAGGCTGAAGAAGAGGGCACTCTTAATGAAATTGTGGTTTTGCTTTTGTTTTTATAAAGGCCAGGAAATTTAAGCCACAAACTCAATGATTTATTGCAGAGACCGTAAACCCAGCTGCAGTTTAAGAAGCAAGTTTTGTGCCTCCTGTGAAAGTTGCAATTTCAGTTGCAATCCTATCTCTCATGCAGAGTCCACTAACTGCCCCAGCAAGGCACTCCCTAAATTGCACAGAGAGTCCACAGGACTCAGAGGGGCAAGAAACTGAGAGCTCGGCCCACAGAGCCCAGCCAAGCTCTGGCAGGTGGGGTGAGTGAGAAGCAAGCCTGACAGGCCCCAAAGAAAACCAAGTAAAGAAGTATGGGAGGAGAGGGACAAAGGTGCTCGGTGTCACCATGAGTCGGTTAATGATTCGCTGATTTATTTGTAGGTGCTCAGGGAAGTGTCTCCTCTCTCTTGCCAAGAAGACGTGCCTTTCCCAAGGATGGAGCTAGTGAAATGAGATGCCCGCCCGGCATTGCGCGTGCAAGATACACACAACACACACACACACACACACACAAACACACACACGTGCATGCACATTCTCAGTGATGCCTTCCAGTTCCCGCTGACAGAAACTGTTTGCCTGATATCCATAAAAGAGTTCACTCAAAGGAGCAGTTGTTCCCAGCAGCCCCAGGCCACTCTTGGATTCATCCTCTCGGGGAAGGAGCCATAAACCTAAAGAGCTGCCAAAAAAATAGGAGGGGAAAGAGAAAGGCAGAGAGAGTACTGTTTTGTTTGTAACTCATTAAACACAGGTATATCTCTCCCTCCCTCCCCCCCCTCCCTTCCCCCCTCCCCCTCTCTCAATCGCTACCCCCAAGCACAGTCAAACAATCCAGATATAGTCCAGCCCCCCCCCCACTGCCCGTGGGGGGGGGGTCTCGTTAGATTTTAAAAGTCCAGAACGTACCCCTCTGGCTCCCCCCAAAGATCCAGGAAGCGGCTAGGTGTCCACATCCAGGACTTGCAGGTGTGGTCTCTTCTGTCCCAGAGCCCCAGCCAGGTCCTGAAGCAATAAACTGGAGCTTGGCGTGTAGCTCAGAGCTACAGTAGTGGCCCAGCACAAACGGGGCCTTGTGTTCCATTTCCAGCGGTACGGGGGAGGGGGGGGTGCAGCAGCGGTAATGAACACAAATGGAAGAGAAAATCCCTCCCTGTCCTGCCTGTGAGGAAGGAGAGGGAAAGGGCAGCAGTTACCCACTTTCCCACGGTGCAAACCCCGAGATTAGGGATGGGCTGCTGGCGGGGCTCAGTTTTAACCACTCTCTGTGTTCTCTTTAGAGCCCTTAAGTAAGCAGTTTGGCACGGTGTGTAGAGCGGGGTTTGTCCCTGGTCAGGACTGTGTTTACTCTATGGATAGTGGAGCAGCGTGGGCCCCTGAAAGACCGCCTGTTAGCAACAAGGGAAAAGGACAGCAAGCAGCGTCCAAACATCGATCCCTCAGTCTGCAGTGGAGGCAGAGACACTGGGCCAAGGGTCGCTTCTCCAGAGGTTAGACCTTTTTTTTTTTTTTTGCCTTCTGTATGGCCACCCATAAAGCTACCTCTCGCTCCTCTGCACCCTGGGGCCTCTCACTTGCCAGGCAGAAGCCAACCACATGATTTAACAGAAACCAGGATACAGGTCACGCTGCCTGACAGGATCTCACACACAGCCTTCCCGGTGCGTTATATAAGTTACAGCTGTGTACCCCCCCCCATCCCCCCTCATCCCGCCCCCTTCGTCTCGCCCCCTTCGTCCTCCACCTCCCAGAGCAGAATTTAAGTGCTTCCTTACATCTTCTTAAGAGCTGATTGGCAGGACCCTGTATGCATTTGTTTCAGATTTCCAAATAGGTGCTTCCTAACAAAATGGTCCCAGCTGGCAACTATTGCCTTTGAAGGAGCTCATGCCTTGGGAGTGACACTATCATTCAAACGCCTTTTATGTAATCGGACCACATGGGGGCGCCTAGGAACCGGGTTCCGCAGACTAACCAAGCTGCTTTCGACTATATTACCTACCCAGGAAATTGAAGAGTCTGTCTGTTGACTTACTTCCAGAATACTGTCAGGTTTCACTAAGAGAACAGGAAGAGTTGAGAGAAACCAGGCAGGTCCATTGCTATCTATGATCCCCACAGCCCTCCAAATAAGGATGAGCTAGGTGGGATTTCTGGTCCTATCTGTCCCACCTTGCAAGAAGCTTTAGGGAGAATGTGTGATTGCCAAGCATTCGAGCAGCCTTGACTGCTATCATTTCCCACAACCTGTGCCCCCCCCTACACACACACACACACACACACACACACACACACACACACACGCTCAGTTAGCGGTCGAGTGAATTAGCATCTGTTTCTTACTGTAATAAGGAGATAGCAATAGTGGGCTTACAGTGGTCACCGCTAAAAGTGCAGTGGTGATCACACAATCAGTACTCAGTAAACGGCAGCCATTCCTGCACGGGAAAGCTGGAGCCTAAGAAACAGAAGCGCCCTACTCCCATGAACAACTAATACTAGCCAAAAGGGTATTTATTTATCTGACGCACGGTGTTTGCGACAGCCTTGGCTTTGGTTCTCAGAGATTGTTCTGACTTGACAATGAAATGCATCCTTACATATAACAGGTGTTGTGCCACAGCCTGGCTCTGGTCCCGAAAGGCTTTGCTCTGCCTTGTTCTGTGGGTTAACTTTGGACTACAACTAGTGACAGGTGATAAGTGCCCTTCTAGGCAAGGGGATTATGGGATTATTAGAATCAGTTTCACCTGAGTGTTTGAGTGAACTCGGCCTTGAGAAGGCAACTATGATGACTGCAGCAGCTGACAGGAATGCCCAAACCAACCACGCCTATGAAGTCTCTGGACCGGTGTGAGCCAAAGCTCAGCCGCCACAGCACCGGAGTTAGGCACTGGGCTTCTCCAGATCACCATCTCTCTGTGCTTCATAGACACTGTCCCGTGATCTAGCATGAAGCCTGGGCATGGCAGGTGCTCAGTAAATGTCATTTGAGCTGCTAGATTGATAGGCAGATATTCCACAGCCACTAGCCCTGAGAGTGGGTGAGCATATGCGCATGCTAATCACACCTACCAGGTGGCCAGCTCAGTGGCTCGGAACCAGCAGATGCCTTACTGATGGAGAAGCTTAGTAGAGATACAGGGCCCTCACACTCTAATCCAGACACTCTGACCAAAAGTCCCCAGAGTGGGACCCAGCCACCGGTGTCCCTAAGGAGCCTCCAGGCGGTTCCAATGTAGGAGAAATTTGGAAACCCCCTGAGAGACCCACACCACGAAACACCCACTGGGTGGTTGTCTGAGGATGAAGATACCAGAAGCTAGCATGGACCCTCACTAGAAGTCAGGTGCTGCGCAGGCAATGCTTTGTTTACTCCCCCATTTTACAGATAAAATAACTGAGCTCACAGAGAGTAAGAGAGGTGTTGCCCCAGGCTGAAACCCAGCCAAAACCTTTACTTTTATGCTTCAGAGACAGAGTCTCATGTATACTGGGCTGGCTTTGAACTCATTACGTAGCCAAGGATGAGCTTGGACTTCTTCCTGGCTCTGCCTCCTGAGTGTAGGGATTACAAGCGTGTGTCATTGTAGCTAATTCATGCGGTACTGAAGATCAAACCTGAGATCTTGTGTGTGGCAGGAAAGCCCTCTGCTACAGCCCCAGCCAGGCCAACATCTGCTCTTAAAAGCCTACGGGAGATGCAGGAAGGAATGAGAAAAGTCGTGAGGACTGTGTGAGGATGTGACATTGTGGGACTGAGAGAAAGCACGGCTCCAGGCCACTTGGGTGGAGGGTGGCCCTCACAGAGGGAACAGTTGAGCTCATTCAAGAAGAATGAAGAAGGCTTGGCCAAGGGTTCCCAGAGGAACAGGAAGTGCCAGACTATAGAATCCTCCCAGAGTGAAGGGTAAGTAGTTCAATATGGCTGGCTGGGTAGCGTGCCTTGGAGGCCAGAGGCCAGGAGGCAGCATAGAACTCATCTTCCAGGATGTGAAGGAGTCCGCTGTAAGAATCTGAAGGCTGGCTGGGTATCGTGCCTTGGAGGCCAGAGGCCAGGAGGCAGCATAGAACTGATCTTCCAGGATGTGAAGGAGTCCGCTGTAAGAATCTGAAGCTGTCTATAAGCTGGCAGTACAGTTTCTGTGGCAGACAACGTCTCAGTGTGAGGGGGACTGATCCCCAACAGACACCCACAATCTCTCTCTCTCTCTCTCTCTCTCTCGCTCTCGCTCTTGCTCTCGCTCTTGCTCTCCATCCCTCTCCCAATAGGTAGCCATAGAAGGTGACATAATTAACCTGGCATTTTGGTTTCAAGTAGGGTCTAATAAAACACAATTCAGGCAATATCTGCCAAGTGGCTGACTATCCATCAGATATTAATTACAAAATGTATCACGTTCTTTTTAAGCTTAAGTAATGACTATAAGAAATATCCACAGCGGGGCTGGAGAGATGGCTTGGTAGTTTGAAGCACATACTGTTCTTGTAGAAGATACAGGTCATGTTTTTAGCACCCACACAGGGCAGATCACTACTGCCTGTAAGTCCAGCTCTAGAGAATCTAGAGTCTTTCTGTCTTCTGGGGACACTGTACTCATGTGCACATATAAACTCATATACAAACACATGCACATAATTTTTAAAAATCTTTGTATATAAAACAGAAATACCAATTAAAACCTTGCAATGAATTTAACCATTAAAAAGATACCTACTGGGCTGGAGATATGGCTCAGGGGTTAAGATCAATGACTGCTCTTCCAAAGGTCCTGAGTTCAGTTCTCAGCAACCACATGGTGGCTCACAACCATCTGTAATAGGATCTGATGCATTCTTCTGGTGTGTCTGAAGACAGCTACAATGTACTTATATAAGTAAAATAAATAAATCCTTTTTAAAAAAGATACCTACGAAAGCATACATTTCTTTTTTTATTGTTTGTTTTTGTTTATTGTTTATTTGCAGAGACAGCCCAGGCTGTCCAAGAACTCACTCTACAGTGTCAAGGTTTGCTCTGTTGCTATGTATTATAATGCTAAATTCTGTACCAAAGATCTAGGCCTATGACTGAATTCTGTTTACAAGCTTTTGTTGTGCAAACCTTGTTCCTTAATTTAAAATTATTGGTTAAATAAAATTGGCTACAGCCAATTACTGGAGCTATTAGAGGTAGGTGGGTTTTGAGTTAACTGGTTGGAATGGAGAAGTGAAACCAAGAGAAGGAGGAGGAAAGGGGAGGGAGGAGGGAGAGGAGGAGGAGGAGGAGAAAGAGGAGGAGGAAGGGAGAGGAGGGAGAGAAAGGGGAGGAGAACATGGAGGAGTAGGAAGAAGAGGGAGGAGGAGGAGGAGGAGAAGAAGAAGAAGAAGAAGAAGAAGAAGAAGAAGAAGAAGAAGAAGAAGAAGAAGAAGAAGAATCATCTCCCCTGTCATGAGGGGAGATTGACCATGAGCGTATGGTCAGGGAAACAGCAAGTATCTGGGGCACCCCTCTGGGGAGGTGGTCAGGCCAGCAGTTAGAAAAGGAGATTAGTGGCTACCCCTCCCCCACCCGAGTAATTGTCAAAGCCAAATAAAATAACCACAGTCTGAGTCTCATTTATTTGTAAGTTTGTCAGGGATAAGCTCAAGTTGGTCCTACTACAATGTAGACCAGGCTAGCCTCAAATTCATAGAGGCCTGCCTGCCTCTGCCTCCTGAGTGCCAGAATTAAAGGCAGCTGCCAACACCACCCGGAAAAACATTCATTTCTAAGTGTCAGTGTTGGTAGCAATCCATCAGCCATCCACCCAGGTGCTCCATAGTCCTGATACAAGGTTCAGAGAGCTTGAACGATTAGAGACTGTTATGGTTTGTATATGCTCGGCCCAGGGGGTAGCAGTATTTGATGGCCCTGTTGGAGTAGGTGTGTCACTGTGAATGTGGTCTTTAAGACCCTCACCCTAGCTGCCTGGAAGGCAATATTCTGCTAGCAGCCTTCAGATGAAGATGTAGAACTCTCACCTCCTCCTGCACCATGCCTGCCTGGATGCTGCCATGTTCCCACCTTGATGATTATGGACTGAACCTCTGAACCTGTAAGCCAGCCCCAATGAAATGCTTGAAAGAGTTGCCTTGGTCATGGTGTCTGTTCACAGCAGTAGAACCCTAAGTCAGAGACCTTCATTTGTTCTTCTGTTCAGTGGGAATGATAACAGGTGAGCAGCTAAGAGCAGAGAGACGGGAAGCCACCTGGGACATGCAGGCTCAGTGGACACAAAGTTATCAAAGCCCAGCAAACATTATCCCCAGCTTGTGGCCCAGGGAGAGCGAGGGTGTTCTCTGTGAAGTCACTCAGTTTTTGGGATCCCTTGTCTCATTCTGTCCTTTTTCTGGCTCCTTTGAGGGGATGGGAAAGCTCCTGGTTCACAGCCTATTCTCAAGTGTATTTGTTTTTCTGGGGAGAAGAAATCCACCCGCCTTTCACTTTCCTTGGTTGCAACAATATGAAGTTTCCGTGGCAACGGAGTCGCATCTCTTGAGCCCCCTCAGCTTCCCACCTCAGAAGCTCCTCACTCTCTCCTCCTTTCCTGGTTGGCCTTCTGCAGAGGCCATCAGAACTTGGTCAACCCATCTTCAGAGTGTTCTGGAGATCGCTGAGAGATTTTGTCCCCAGAGCCAATTCTCCCCAGTGAGAGCAGAAATGGCGTATAAACCTCACATCTCTCTATGGGACAACTCTGAGGTGTCCTATCCATCTCCCTTCAGGGTTCTCAGTGGCACCTACAGAAGTGAGTATTCTGGGCCACACAGTCATCGCTCGCTGTGATGACTATTATTGGCTGTCAACTTGACTATATCTGGAATGGACTACAATCCAGAAATGGAGGGCACACCTGTGATCCAGATCTTCAGGCAGGAAGACATTCCTTTCATCTGGACCACGCCATCTGCTGGAAGTCTATAGAAGGACATAGAAGAAGGAAGCTTTTGCTCTTGGCCTGCTTGTCTTCCCCTTGCCAGCACATTCATTCCTTCACAGGCATTGGAACCGACTTCTCTGGGATCCAAGCATATACTGAAGACCGGCTAAGACAGCCCGCCTTGTGGGACTGAACAGCTACTGGATTCTTGGACTTTCTGTTCATAGGCACACATTGTTGGGTTAGTTGAGCTGAAGCCTGTAAATCATTCCAATAAATCCCTGTGTGTGTGTGTGTGTGTGTGTGTGTGTGTGTGTCTGTGTCTGTGTCTGTGTCTCTGTGTGTGTGTCTGTGTGTGTGTGTGTCTGTGTGTCTGTGTCTGTGTGTGTGTGTGTGTCTGTGTGTGTGTGTGTCTGTGTGTCTGTGTCTGTGTGTGTGTCTGTGTGTGTGTGTAGTGAAGATTCTGGAATTTTGGTTTCTTTAAAAAAAAAGAAAAAACCACCAAAATTGTATGTTTTCGTTTTAATCCCAGGTCAAGGATATAGGGCTGCTTTGCAGCAGCTGACTACACTTTGCCTTCTGCTCGTCCAGGGGTACGGTTTTGCCAGCTGTAGCTAGTTTCTGAGACTGTGTGATGTTTGGAATTCTGGGGATCTTTCAGGTGGTATATAAACGATAGGGCCCTCCCTGAGGGACAGGGTAGAGTGCTGTCGGTTACTGTTAGTCACTGTCGGTCAAGGTTTGTTAAGTAGTCATTCGAGAAAAACAAACAGCAGGAAGAAATCAGATATCCTGACGAGGAAACTCAAAGAAACTCAAGGAACTCGAAGCTCCTGATCAGCAGGGAAGTCGTCTGATGATAAAGTTGCCCCCTTTCAGACCCCTGACTTTATTCAGGGATCTCTTTCTGTTGCAGGATTTTCCCTGTCCAATCATATTAGGGCAGAGGAGGCCTGTGATTGAACAGGGAAAGCGGAGGTGGAGCTAAGACTTACAGGGACAGAGAGAGGCTCAGGGGAGCAGGGAGAGAGAGGAAACCGAATGGAGGCCAATGTGATGTTATCAAAGGGTTAGAATGATTGGGAAAAGCTTTATCATCATCAATTGGCTCCGAAATTATTGTATTGGCATCTTGTAAATTGTGATGATATTGATACATAAATCTATTGGATAATTAAGCTTTAAGAGTATTGATTCTACCGGGGTACTGGGTATTGTGATGGCTGACTGTGGGGTGCGTGGTAGTAAGAGGAACTCGGGGACCCCAGCCAGAGTGATGGCCTGGTGGGAGCCCTGTGGTCCGGCATGGCTGGAGAGTTGGAGGGCCAGCAGGAGCGCAGGAGCCTGGTCTGGCCCCTCGAAGAGTTGGCAGGTTCGTTTTGTAAATATTTCCTGCAACATCTTTCCTTTCTTCTCCATTCTTTTTTCTCTCTTATCCAGTGTTAGGGAGTAAAGGGTAGCAAAAGTCAAGCTACAGATAGACAGACAGACGACAGACAGACAGACATAGATACATAGACAGACAGACAGACAGCCATTCCATAAGGTCTGTGACTAGCAAATCCTAATACATTTCCCAAATAAAATACTAGCATCTCACCTTCCTACAGCAGGGGCTGTTTCTATGTATTAAGGGTCTCAGGAGGCCTGCGATCATGCCAATAGTTTGGTGATGGAAACTGGATACGAGCCATGGTTTTAAAGTGCTAGAGGGCTGAGAGGACGAGCCTACAACAGGGAGGTCCAGAGAATAAAAACAGAATGAATCTAGAAACGGACGGATGGAGGAGGTGTCAGTGTGGTAGCACAGCAGAGGCGGTGAGCGTCCCTTAGAAACAGTGCAGCTGGGGACAGCTGGGGACAGCTGGGGACAGCTGGGGACAGGGTGCTTCAGCAAGTGTGGCCTTTCTGTGGCTGGAAGGGAGGGCAAAAATACACACCCGTCAGTGAGACCCAGGGCAGGATAGACCTAGAAGCTGTCAGCAATGGGGGCTGGGAGAGGCAGTCTTGACAGGAAGCTGGGAAGAGGATCTGAGAGCCACCACAGCATACTGGGGAGCATGGGTGCACTAGGCTGAGGGTGCCAGCCCTTATGTGGCCTAAGTCAATGGTCACAACGGCATGACTGTGGCTTTATCTTCAGAACTGATAAAGCTAGTGTTGGGGTCGTGCTCACAGTCCAAACCAGCTCCCCTCAGAGACGTCTGGCACCGTGCCATGTTGGTCGCTTTGCTATTTACAACAACCGAGCCACAGAAGCAACCTAAATGCCATGTATGCACCGTGTGCACATACTGCAGCCTCACCGTCTATAAAGGAAGATGGGATTAGGACATTTTAGAGAAAATGTCTGGGACTGGAGATCATTGTATTGAGTGATATAAGCAGGGCTTGGGAAGACAAATGTCACTATGTGGGAGGAGGAAGGATCTAAAGGGAAGTCAGGAGGAGGGTAGGAGGGGGAGGAGGGGAATGAGAGCTATTGTGAGGAAGGATGTAGAGGTGGAGGGAAGGGGAGTAGGGCAGGGATGAATGATGTCATAACAAAAATCCACTATTCCAAATTCTAACTTAAAGTTAATTTTAAAAATGATTAAACCCTTAAAAATAAAACAAATACTTATTTTAAAAAAGAAGAAAAAGAAGAGAACAGTGGTTATGGTTAGAGCACTGGTACTGAGTCTACACAGCTGGAACTGAGTTCTGGCACTCACTAGCCATGTGGCCTTGGGCAGAGGGCTGGAGGCCTTCAAGCCTTCCTTTCATACCACTGTGGTGCTGGGCAAAGTCCCTTCATTCGAAGCGTGATGGAGGCTCGGTGTTGCTTTGCAGGGTCTAACGAACTATGGAGCTGGCCCACACTCAGCACCCACTAAGCGCCTGCACCCATGGTGACACTGGAGGTGAAGGGGAAATAGAAATGGAAGGATCTGCCAGACCATTGGAATCCCTGCCAACCTGGGAGGATAGCTCAGTGGGGAAAGTGCTTGCTGCCCAGGCATTAAGGACCAGAGTTCAAAGCCCAGCAGGCACATAAAAGCTAAAGATAGGGGCACGAGCCTACAATCCCAGAGCTGGGCAGGCAGAGACATATCCCTGGGGCTTATTGGCCAGCCAGTAGCCAAATCAGTGCAAGACGGGGTTTCTCTGTATAGCCTTGGCTGTCCTAGAAAATCACTCTGTAGACCAAGCTGGCCTAAAACTCATAGAGATTCACCTGCCTCTGCCTCCTGAGTGCTGGAGTTAAAGGCGTACGCCACTGCTGCCCAGGGTATCAGTACCTTTTTAATTAGTTTCATCTAGGATCTGCCTTTAGACTTGACTTCAAAATCTTAAAACATCTTTTCCTTCCAAAGTGAATGGGCTGGAGCGGGAACATGAGAGTCCAGATGTGTATGAAAGTCCAGATGTGTATGGTTCTAGAGCATGGTAACCACAGCTGCACACACTGTAGGGAGGAAGAGAAAGGGGTGAAACGCGTTCTCTCACTTCATGGTCAAGGAAATAGAGCCGGTGTGCAAATGGTATCGAATTCTGATAATCAGTTCAATCTATCCTGCAATAAAAAAAGACAAATGTAGCTGCGTGTATCACGAATGCTAATTATGTTCCCCCAAAACTGTTTGCAGGAGAGGATCTGCACGTAGCTTCTGGGAACCTGTCCCTAGTTGGTTCTGATTGTTAAATAAAGATGCCAACAGCCCATAGCTGGGAAGGATGGACAGAGCCAGGATTTTAGGGTTTCCTGGGCTAAGGACAGGGAAAAAGGTGGAGAATGGAGGAGGAGATCCACCATGCCAGGAGAGTGTGGAGGAAAGGAGAGACGCCATACCTGAGAAGAGTGGAAGACAGAGAGGCACCGCCAGCCACCATGTGTAGGAGCCAGGAGAGCACAGCCCAGAGGGCGGACCAACAGATCTAGAGCAGCCAAGATAAAGCACAGAATTCAGTAAGTAGATTATCAGCGGGAGGTAGGTTCTAACAGCATGGAGGTCAGGCAGTGGTCCAGCTCTTGCGCTGTTGAAGGCACATTAACATATAAAGGCTGAGTGTGTCTCTCCTTCAGGAATATAAACCATTGAGGTGGGCAACAAAACCCTCAGCAGGATTTATTAACTAAAGTTAATCCAACAGACAAGAGAATGTAGCAATAGGGAGATAAAAGGAGACACTGGATGATCTAACCAACCAACCAACCAACCAAAAGATACTAAAGATCTCATCAGCTTAAAAAGAGAGGAAAGGACACAGGGGACTGGGCTGAGCATGGCAGCTCTCCCCTGCAATCCAGACACTTGGGAGCTTAGACAGGAGGATGTAGAATTGGAGGTCAGCCAGGGCTACAGAGGGAGCCTCTGTGTGTGTGTGAACTCCTAACATGTAAAATTAATTGAAAACAGTTAATACATCAGCATGTGTTACTAGTGTAGTAATAATTATATTAATTATAAACAAACCTAGTACTTCAATTTAAAGTCCCCCCCCCCCGCCTCCCCCGAACCCAGAAGCCAGTGAGATGTCTCAGTGGTTAAAAGGTAAAACAGCTCCTGCAGAGGACCTGAGTTCAGTTCCCAGCACACATCGCATGGCTTGTGACTCCAGCTCCAAGATACTTCTGGCTTCTTCAGACACCTGCATTCATATGCATGTGCACACACATACACACACACACTCACACACAAATAAAAAGAAGAGATCTTATATCAAATGAAAAAACAGTACAACTACATTCTTCTACAGGGCATTTGAATGCAAACACTCGGAAAGGGTAAAAGTTAAAAGATGAAGCTATTGTTGGCAGTTGTGCAGTGGGGTTGACACAGGTCAGTAAGATATGTTAAAGAGGTGGAGGCCGGATGATTAAGAGCCCAAGGCCATCCCAAGCCTACAAAATGGCTCAGCTGGTTAGGGGGCTAGCTACCAAGCCTGAGGACCTGAACCTGATCCCTGGATCCCACATGGTAGAAGGAGAAAATGAATTCTTGCAAATTGTCCTCTGACTTCCACATGAGTGTTAATGGTACACATATACCACCTTCACACACACACACACACACACACACAGAGAGAGAGAGAGAGAGAGAGAGAGAATAGCAAAAGCATGTTCTAATGTGGAAGCACATCTGCATTGACCCAAAGAAAGCTACCTTAGCTAGTACAGAGTGAAGCAGATTGTAAGAAAAGAAGCAACATAAAATAAGAGAGAGATTTTATAATAGCAAAAAAGGATCCATTGTGTCCTCTGGAAAGAAGAGTCAATTCTATGTATCTGTATCTATCAACATGGCCTCAATGTGCAAAGAGCAGAAGCTGTCAAATCTAAACGGCAAAATCAAGACATGCGCAGACAGTGGCAGGCTCTGCAACACTATCTGTGACTGATTAGGAGACACGGGCAGTAAGAACGAAGAACACATTTATTGGAAAGGAAGAAAGGTTAAAAACTGAGGACCCAAGTATCTGTCATGTAGAAGGTGGGAAAATAAAAGCAAATGACATCTACAAAGCAGAAACAGAAAGTACTAAATATAATAACAGAAAGTCATGAAAAAGAAAACAAAAGCAACATAGCCTGCAGAGATCCCGCCTCTCAGCCACGTGTTCCCTTGCTTACCCACCCTCCCCCTCATCCATCCAACACATATGGACACTACTGCACACGAAGCCTGGTTTAGTTGCTTATGTAGAGAAGCGAGCATATGCCTTAGAAAAGCATGTAAGTCACTAGAGACAGAAAGCAGTGAATGACTCCATACAATGTCGGGAAATGGGATGTTCCAAGTTAAAGTTAAAGCAGAGACAAAAGAAAAAAAGAGGTCCTATCCAACGACAAGGCAGAGAAGCCGGGTTTGGTGACACTTATCTGCAATCCCCAAATGTGAGAGGCAGAGGGAAGTAGAGCTTAAGTCGGAGGCAGGGCTGAGCTACGTAAAAAGACATATCTATCTGGTGGATAGATAGAATAGCGGACGGTTGAATGATAAGTGAATGGATGGAAAGATAAATGATGGATGGATGAATAGATAGGTGGATAGATAGATAAATGGTAAGTAGTCAGACAGATGATGGGCATATAGTTGATAGGTAGATGATAGATGATAGATAACAATTGATTGGTAGATAGATCAATGGATGATAATTGATAGAAGATAGATAGATAGATAGATAGATAGATAGATAGATAGATAGATAGATAGATAGCAGATAGACAGATGATGGGCATATAGTTGATAGGTAGATGGTAGATGATAAATAGCAGTTGTTGGTAGATAGATCAATGGCTGGATAATTGATAGAAGACAGACAGATAGACAGACAGACGGACGGATGGATGGAAGGAAGATAGCAGAAAGGTAATGCAGAGTGAAGCATGGTCCACTTCAGTTAGCAATAAAAGTCTCCTTTGAAAGCTACCTTTAAAAGACTTTCGAACACTCAGAATTAAGACACACTTACACAAAGAGATGGGCTCTCGGGAAGCGGGCTCAGAAAGCCATGGACAGCAAGCCAGGAGGCAGCATTCCTTCGTCTGCCTCTGTTCAGTTCCTGCCTTGAGCTCCTGCCACAATTTCCCTTGGTGACAGAACATTACCTGGATACTTAAGCTGAACTCAGCCCCTTTCCTCTCCAGTTGCTTCTGGCCTTTATCAAAGCAGTAGAAATAAATACAGGACAGTGCTGTTCTGGGCATCAGACCTGTAAGAAGGAACTACAGGACAATAGACATGTTAATGCACAGTGTTTGTTCAAAAACCACAGAGGGAGGCGCGCCTGCTGGATCCTGGTGTCAGTCCAACAACCAGGGCTGTGCATGAGCTCCAAGTGTGAGCTCCTGGTGGCCTGGAGCACACAATGCAGGAGAGGAAGCCATGTCAACCTTCCCCTCCCACTCCTCTCTCCCTTCCTCCTTCCCCTCCTCTCTCCCTTCCTCCTTCCCCTCCTTTTCTCCCTCCCCTCCCTCTCCCTCTCTAAGTGTGCACACACTCTCTTGGACTTTGGTAACTTTGAGTAGGTCATTCCTCAGGAGGTACGGACTTCGTGTGTGTTGTTGCTGTTACTGTTATTTGTTTGATAAGGGTTTTGTTTTGGTTTTGGGTTTTTGGTTTAGTTTTTTGTTTTTTCTGCTAGGACTTGGAATTTGCAAATTCCACCAGGCTGGCTGAGCAGCCTGTGAGCCCCAGGCACACGCCCATCCCAACCTCCCCAGGCCTGGGATTACAGGTACATACATGCTGCCACATCTGACTCTTCCTTCTATCCTGGATCTTAAAATCAAACTCACTCACATCCCATAGTAAGCACTGCACCGCCCTCACACTCCTCGCCAGTCAGAAGCCAGAACTTCAGTGGGAGACAGAGCGGGTCGGAATGTGAGTGTGCCATGGCTCTGATGGAGGAAATGGGATGGGCAGTGGGGGCCACAGGGGGTGGTCATAGGCTACTGGAGAAAGAGAAACGTCCAGGTTGAGAATGAGGACCCAAGGAAGGATGACTCAGTCATTGTACATGAGTGTTTTGGAACAGAGAGGGCTGGGGAGGCAGTGCAGATGTAGGCATGAGTATTTACATGCGTGAGTGTTTACATGTGTGAGCATTTACATGTGTGAGTATTTACATGAGTATTTACCTGTATATTTACATGCATGAGTCAGCCTGAGAGTAAGCCTGTGTCCATCTGAACATGAAGCAGTTTCTGCAAATTCATCCACAGACTATTCCCAGGGAGCAGTAACTTCCTGTTTCCACCACAGCCGCTTCCTTTGCCTGCTTCAATTTGGAATTATGGACACACAGGAAAAGTCTCTGGCAATTCTGTCAGAAGATGAGGTGGCCGTCCTGATTTCTGGCTCCTGTTAGAAGAGGGGAACTCATTAGTTTACCCTTCAGCTGACTCACTGTTGATAGAGGGTCTGGCTCTGGGGACCGAGCATGGTCCCATGTCACGGGAGGCACTCACAGCAGAGGCCAAATGTTAGGAGAAGCCTGAGAGAAAGCCCACCAAGCCAGCAGGGTGTGAGGCCTCCTCAGGACGTGGTTGACTCATAGTCCGGAGTCTGTTACACCAGCTTCACTCACCACACCGGGCTTGATACCCAGCGGCCCATCCCCACGTCCTGTCTGTAAAGTGAGACACTTGTGATTATTAAAACAGGGTCACCGTGGGGGCAGGGAAGATCTGAACTCTACACTCGAACAGCACTGGGTCTAAGCACTAATTTGGTATTGCAGTGTTTTAAACCAAATATGCTGTTTTGGATGAATTTTTACTTTTTTAAAGTATGAAACTGTGTGTGTGTGTGTGTGTGTGTGTGTGTGTGTGTGAATGGAGTGTGTATGTGAGGTGTAGATGGATATGGATGGGGGAGTTTTGAGGAGATACCCCCATGTGCGCATGGGTGCCTGTGGAGTCCAGAAAGAGGGCCTGGGATCTCTTGGAGCTGAAGTTATAGGTGGTTGTGAGCAGCCAGATCTAGATACAGGGAACTGAGCTCAAGACCTCTGCAAAAGTAGAAAGTGCCCTTAAACTATATGTCATCTCTTGTGCCACCATAATAGCTTTCTTTAAATTTTATGGAAGATGTGCTAAATGGCATAACACAATCCCATATACCTGAGTCAATCTTACTTTTGCATAATGCCTTCAGTTTATTTGACATCAATCACATCAGACTTGTGTGTGTGTGTGTGTGTGTGTGTGTGCACGCACATGTGTAACCTGTGAAGGGCAGAGGACAACTTTCCAGAGTTGATTTCCTCCTTCCAGTGAGATAGATAGTGGGATCCTGGGCTCCAACTTAAAAAAGTTTACATGAAATGTGGACTTCTGCCCTAAGGGAGATTCAAGCACCTCACAAGTCAGGAAGCACACCGTGTGTGATGGTGATGCCTCTGCGCTGCCTCTGCTCGCTTGGGGGAAACCTGGAGCTGGAGCCTGTTCTGTTTTAAGGAAATTGCAGATTTGGTCATTAAGATAGAATGAGAGGAAGTGAGCTTGTCAGGCCAAGAGACTAAACCACCACTTCAGCACTTCAGAACTGTTAAGAACAAAGATTTCCTAAATACGCGTTTAAAGTTCAACATTGAGCTAGCATGGTGTCCAGCCATTTAGGAGACAGAGGAGAAAGGGGGTGGAGAGAGAGACAGAGACAGAGGGAGGGAGAGGAGAGGAGAGGAGAGGAGAGGAGAGGAGAGGAGAAAGAGACAGGGAGAGAGGGGGCAGGCGAGGGAGGGATGGAGAAGGAGGGAGAGGGAGTGAAGAGGGAGAGGGAGAAGAAAGTCTGTTTCCTCAGCCTGTTTTGTAACTCTTCAATGTTGATCAGAGGAAACCAAGTGTCCTGATCTTGTTTCTGTTACTGCGATAAAATATCCTGACAAAAACCAAATGTTAAAAACTAAAGGACTAATGCTCACAATTCCAGTTACAGTCTGTCACAGCAGGGAAGTCAAGGCAGGAATTTAAAATACTGAGACACAGCCACCCACCCCCAGGACCAGAGGGGAAAGAGCGTGGGGTGTCCACAGGCTCAGCTTGATCTCTCCAACCGTCTACAGTTAGCATCTCTTGGCTATGGAACGAAGCCATTTGTAGTGGGCTGGGACTTCCTGTATCTATGACCTTAATTATGACAATCTCCCACATGCACACCCACAGGCCAGCCAGTGTGGATGCTCCCTCACAGAAACTCTCTTCCCAGATTCTAGGTTGTGTCAAGTCAAGGATTACAGCTGACCACCACAAAAGGCCATCACTCTGTGGCCCAGACACTTAGAACACTTTCTTTTTACTCTTCTCCCCTTTCCTACCCTCCCTCCCCTCCCCTCCCTTCTTCTTCTCACCTCTTGTCAGCCCCTTCCCTCCCTTCTTTCTTCTCCTCTTCCCTTCTCTTCCTCTTTCTTTCTCTTCCTCCTCCCTCTTCCTCCTCCTTCTCCCCACCTCTAGAGAGTAAACCCAGACACTCTACCACTGAGTTACATCCTCAGCCTTCTTTTTGCTTTTTATTTGTAGACTGGGTCTCACTGAATTGCGCAGAAGACCTGAAAGTCACTCTGTGGCTCAGGCAGGGCTTGAACTTGGATCCTCCAGGTGGAATCTCCTGAGATGATCTTCCTGTGTCACCAAAGGCCTCTTACAGACTCCAAAACACACAATGACCTCTTCAGGGAAGTGAAAGAGGCAAACAGGGAAGCTCTTCAGCCTTGGGAAACTTAATCATTCTAGATCCTTCGAGCTACATTGAAGCCTGACATTTGATATTTGAGCACAGGAGGGAGGGAAGGAGACTCCCAAATCCAGGGCCAGTCTGCCTGTAGAGGGCCTGCTTGCCTGACTGCCACACAGGAGTCTCTTCCTGGCTCTGCTCCTTCAATGGTTTTTTTCAGAGCATGGCTTTAAAAACAGCTCCTCGGGGGAACTATAAAAGAAATAATGTTTTGATAGAAAAATCATTGTATCAACAGAAAAAAATGAACATGAAAAATAAAAATACCGATTTCCTATCACCCAGATAGAACCAGTGTGGCCGTCTTTCTCTTTCTTATGCATACAGTGCCCTCTGTTTGCATAATTGAACACTCTTACATCGCTTTATAGTACCAATTTTTAATAATTCGGGGGCTGGAGAGATGGACCTGTTCAGTGGTCGAGAGTACACACTGCTCCTCTCAAGGACCTGGGTCAGCTCCCAGCACCCATGTTGGCTGCCTGTAACTCCGGCCTTGGCTTTGCCGGGTTCCTGCTCTCATGAGGATCTGTGTACTTTAAAGTGCGTTCTCCCCCACTTCCCATCACTTAAAATGTAGGAAGGCAGGCAGGCTGGTTATAGCGGCTCATCCCAGCAGCTGGGAGGCCGAAACAGAGGCTCGTGAGTTCTAGGCCAGTCTATGCACAAAAGACTTCATCTCAAGAAACCATGCTAGGGATTAGCCCAGGGGCAGAGTGCTTGGTGTCGGTTTAAGCGATTTCTGAGTTCGAGGCCAGCCTGGTCTACAAAGTGAGTTCCAGGACAGCCAGGGCTATACAGAAAAACCCTGTCTCGAAAAAAACCAAAAAAAAAAAAAAAAAAAAAGTTTGACAATTTGAAAACATTGATTTTTTTTAAAAAATAACTCCTTGTCTGCACCATAAACAGAGACAGCTAATCATAGCTCTACCACGGGCCTTCCTGAACGCTGTACGTCAATCAGCCTTTGCCCCCACGTGAGCCTTTGTGTGGAGAACGTGTCTATCTCAGCAAGCAAACCATCTTGCTTTCCCACCAACGTCTCTCCTGCATCTGAAGAGCTGAGTGCGAACTGCAAGAGCGACCTGGACTCAGAGATGGGCCCCACTGCTCCACATGGAGGCGCTGCCTTCCAAGATGGCAAAATGTCCTGGGGTTGAGCTTCTTCACTGTTTCTCAAACCAACAGAGAGATTTCATCCCACCCCCTGTGGACACAGAAACAGCAAGGAATGCTGGCGAGGATGTGGGGAGAGAGGAGCCCTCCTGCTCTCGATGGGAATGTGCAGCCCCTGTGGAACAGTCTGGAACCCCCAACACTGACAGAAGTACCATCGGAGCTAACTACACGGCTCCGGGTTGTATATCACAAAGATATACGCACATCCAAGTTTACTGCTGCGCTAACTCAAGAAGTTCCCACAGCCTCTTCTCAGCCCCACCCTAGCCTGTCTGGTCCTTCCTTCTCTCCCCCAACCCCGGACCACCCCTACTCCTCACTGTAACCACCTGCCCTTCCTTCCACTCCTCTCTCTTCTGAAACAGTCCTTGCAAAACACCAAATCTATTGTCCTGGGCCCCGAATCAACTTCCGGTTTCACAAGTAATGTAATACAGAAAAGCATTTTCCTAATTAAAATAACGAAATCCTAAAAGACAAGAGCACCAAGGGCACACCATTTATCCCCGGGCCCGCTCTCGGGCCATCTGGTGTGCTCCTCCTCTTCCTACTCGAGCTGGAGGGAAGTGAGAAGGCTAGGCTGACTCCATGACAGACTTCAGATCAGCCGTTAAGAAGACTGGGCCTAAGAACTGGGCAAGTCCAGCCAAGCCCAAGCAAGTCAATTGCTAATAGGAAAAAAAAAAATAAAAAAGACCTGGTTCCAGCCTTCATGCCCCATAATGGTTCCGAAATGCCTAGAGACAGAGGAAGCCAAAGCTCATCTATCCCAGAATTCCACTGGGCTTTAAATCGAGCCGGTAATTGGAGACCCCAGCAGGTAATGGGAGACCCCAGCAGGTAATGGGAGACCCCAGCAGGCTGTGTAGAATAAAAGACTCCTTGAGTTTACATACTACCATATTCCGGGATGATTCTTCAGAGAATCGTGGACCCTTATGGAAGGAGCTATGTGTTGCTTGTTTGCCTTGGATGTGTGTCAGGGTCTTTTTAACTGTTCCTCAGGCCTCCACAGCACAGATGAACTGGGCTCACTTACCTAAAACTCTTTGGAAGAATATTTATTTCTCCTTCACATTAACAGTGACCCATGTCTCATCTGTAAGGGGCCACTCTTTTCTCTAGGCCAGCTACTGAGACCTGCTCTCGTGGCAAGCACTTCCCCTTCAGGTGACTAGGTGCTGGCACCCTGCCCCTATCCCCACAGACCCAGACGCTAAATGTTCCCACCCAGCTCACTGGCTTCCCTCTGCTCTTGAGCCCCACTGGACAGCAGGCTTCCTGTTTTGTTTTCTGGCTTCTGCAGTGTTTCCACTCTCCCGTCCATCTTTCCTAAATCCTTCTGCCGCTGTCCTTTTCTCCATTTGCCCCGAGAGGCAGCAGTCCCCAGCAGTCTCTGTCTGGGATTTGGATCTTCTCCCTCTGCCTGAGCGAGTGTGTAGACTCTCCTGGTTGGCATAGCCAGAACCTCAGGCAGCTTGACGGAGATACTTTTAGCAACCAAATAATCCCAGAACCTGTGAGGCAGAGGCTGAAAGATGAGTTCAAGGCCAGCCTGGACCGCACAAGACCCTGTTTCAAAACAACGAAGAAAATTTGATAATAAGTAAAACCTGGAGGCATGAACTCTGTCCCTCCAGCACCAAGCAGGATCCCACACACAGCTCCAGCTCTGAGGGCTTTCTTAGGATCCAGGAATCTATGCCTAATATTCTTTTTTGTTTTTTAAAGATTTATTTTATTTATTTGAGTACACTATAACTGTCTTCAGACACACCAGAAGAGGGCATCAGAATCCATTAAAGACAGTTGTTAACTACTATGTGGTTGCTGGGAATTGAACTCATGACCTCTGGGAGAGCAGAGAGTGCTCTTAACCACTGAGCTATCTCTCCAGCTGCCTATGCTTAATATTCTTAAGAGTCCCTTTTTTCCCCCATAAGAGCTGCAAATCTAAATTTGAATATGAAAGTTCACATTTCCTTAAGAGTTGAAAATAAATTTAAAAGAAGATTTAATCCCACGTGGTTAATAAAGCACGTTTGTATTGTACAGTGGCTCTGCTGCCAAGAAATTAGATGTAGCTCCTATCTCAGACAAACTCACTTCTTTCCTGAAACTTTCCTCTTCTGAATTGTGCCCTGCAAATCAGAAACCAACCTTATGATTCTGCCTGAGGGGTTGCTTCAGAAAGAATCTGAGCACACCCTTCCATCCTCACGGCCCTCCCTGAATTGTACCCGTCCCAGAGCATCCTAACTGCCTTTCTTTTGTGCCTAGGGGACACTCCTCCATTCTAGAACACCCTTGCCATTGATACTGTGACAGGAGGGGTGGAGAAGGAGAAAGAGGAAGAGGAGGATGAGAAGGGAGAAGGGAGAGAGAGCAGGAAGGAGGAGGAGGGAGAAGGAGGAAAGAGGAGGAGGGATGAGAGGGAAGGAGGAGGGAGGCAGGTAAAGAGTAGGGAAGGAAAACTACAGTGCAGGAGAGGAAGGCAAGAAGAGGAAGAAAGGGAGAAAGATAATGAGACCAAGAAGACGAGGAAAGTGGAGAAGGAAGAGGAAGAAGATTGAAAAGAAAGAGGGAGGAGGGTACTGGAATTAAGAGCACTGGCTGTCCTTCCAGAGGTCCCAGCAACCACATGGTGTCTCAAAACCATCTCTAATGGAATTTGACTCCCTCTTCTGGTATGTCTGAAGACAGCTACAGTGTACTCACATACATTAAATAAATAAATAAATAAATAAATAAATAAATAAATAAAATCTTTAAAAAATAATAATAAGAAACAGAGAAGAGGGAGAAAATGGAGAAGGAAGGAGGAAGTGAGGAGAGAGGAAGAGATGGACCAGGAGGGGAGTTGCCTAAGTCCTCCCAACGAGTCACTGTTCTGTTATCCCCAAAGCCAAGGTGCCAATCGTGAGCTCCTTTATTCAGTATTCGATTGATCGAGCATTACACGTTTTATCCATATTTAACAAATTGGATTTCATGGCAAGATGCAGGCATCCGGCTTTCCTGACAGAGCGCGGTGTCTTCAGCCTCAGCTATAACCAAAAGGTTGGGCGGGGGAGGGGGCGGGGGGGGGTGTCGTACTTTGCAGTCTTCAGTTTAGAGCCACTTGTCTGCCTGGCCCGGAAGGAGGAAGGCGGAAGGAGGAAGGCGGATTACAAATCCTGAGGTGCTGACTACAGTTTAGGAGACCAGAGCGCTAAGCCCCGCCCCCAACCCTTCCTTCCCCTCTGTCCTGCCTCCCTGTGCTCAACACAGCCGGCTGACAAAGATGCTGCTTCTGACCCTAGCACAAGCTCCACGCGGCCACCGCTGCACTGCCATGGCTTTCGAGTCACTTGAATCAAAGTGGACTTTCGCCATTCTGAGGGTGCTTTCCTGGGGCTCAGTAAGTCTCTCCTCAGAGCACTAATAAAGCTGGACTTTGTCTGGACAGCATGTTTGGGTTGAAGACACTGCTTCTTGAGCAATTTCTTGACTTCTTTGGAGCACCGCACTCAGCTCAGATTCCAACGGAGGAAGGCAGCTCCTGGCAGACAGGCATGCCTCGGTCCCTTGTGCACTGCTTACATTCTTCGAAATCACAGTCACCCAGAAGGGTCACATTCATCTCCCCTCAACTCTTATCCTTGATTGCATGTAATATATATAATCCTTGTTTTACGCTGTGATAAGTAGTTATGGAATAAAGCTGCTAAAATGAATAATTAAATGTATTTGGGGGCTGGCGAGGAGATTTGTAGTTAAGAGGATGCGTGTTGCTCTTGCAGAAGACCAGACAGCTCATAACCACACATAGCTTTAGCTCCAGGAGATCTGGTCCCCTCTTCTGGTGTTCTCCAGCACCAGCTACATGTGGTATACACACATACACACACACACACATACACACAAATAAAAACAAAGTTTTGTTTTTGTCTTTACAAGACTAAAAATGGATTCTACCTGATTTATATTAAGGCTTTTCAAAGTGGTAAAGTCTACTAGACACTTAGCCATATCCTGTCTCCCTTCTTTTTTGGTCAGAGAGTAGGAATTGTGTGGAAGGGATTTAAAACCACACACGTCTCAACCTCTTTTACAAATAAGAGTGCCATTTAAGAGTCCTCTAGCCATGAGATGCCAGAAGTGGCTGGTAGGGACCTTCCAAAGCATCTTCTTAAAGGTGTAGGTGGCTGCAAACTGGTAGATTCAGCATGTCCCCCTTCCTGTGACATGGAGCCAAAGGAACGATCTTGAACTGTCATCTGCCTCCAGAGAGCAAAAAGCAGTCTTCCCCAAGCTGCTTGGACCTGCATTTTCCTTTTATACACAAGTAAACCGTGTGTTGTTCAAAGCTACTTTGAATAAATGAAGAAGAAAGGGAAGGTGTGTGGGGCTGGAAAAGGAGGAGGAGGGGAGGGAGAAAGGAAGGAGAAGAGAAGGAAGAGGAAGAGAAGAATGAGGAGGAGAGAAGGGAGGGAGGAAGAGGAGGGAAGAGGAGAGGAGGAGAAAGAAAAGGAGGGGAGGAGAAAAACAGATGGGGAGGAGAGGGGAGGAGGGAGAGGAGCAATACAGAGGAGGGGAGGAGAAGAGGGGATAAAGGGAAGAGGGGGGAGGAAAAAGGAGAGGAGGAGGAAGAGAAGAAGAGGGAGAGGAGGGAAAAGGAGAGGAGGAGAAAGAGAAGAAGAGGGGGAGGAGGAGAGGAGGAGAAGTGAAGATCTTTTCTTCCTTGACTAGCCCAATAATCAGCAAGGTGGAAGGAGGTACTAGTTAAGGGATAGCTGTAAATAAATGATTTTATTCATAGTATCTCAATTTCTTCAGGTGTGCTTTTCACCATTTCTGTCTTTTAGCTCAAATAAACTCCAACATGAAAATGAATCTGCTGTGCATTTAAAAACACCTACACAGAGATCTGAATCATTTGCCAGATTTAAGCCCCAATTTTTATTTCCATTTTGGCTGAAAGCAAAATGTTCCTTTTAGGGGTTGGGAGCCTCTCGGTTTCCCACATTGAATGACATTCTAGGTTTTTGTGTAATCTCCTCTGCCATACATTCTAGATAACTGCTACAATCACTAACTTTCTCTTGGCCCCACCCCAACCCCTGCTGTGCTGTCTCTGGGGATGTGGCCCTTCCAGTGGCTGTGGCTGTGGATTATCTGAGTAATTGCTTCAGTTCCTCACTTGTTTTTGAGCTGAGGGCCAGCCTGACCTCAGGGCCCACTGCACACATGACTCAACAGCCAAAGTGAGAGTTTCATCACTAAACGTGGCCGTGTTTGCTGTAGCTGTTTTCTCTCTCCCAGATTACTCAAATACCATCTGGCTAAAGTCGGGTTGTCTCAGAACCCACAGAAACTTTACCACGGTCTCTGTAGGACCTCTGAGAACTCAGCCATGTTGCAATCTCCTTTGGAGACTATGCAATGATTGCACGCTGTCAGCCCAGCCTCTCCTTCTGCCTCGCGTCCTCCCAGGACCCTGGTGCTAACCACTGTGTGTGCCTTATCTCCCCACAACCTTTGCTAAGCCAGAAGTCAAGCTAGAGGCCACTTCCCCAAGTGCCCCATTTTCCTTCTTTTCCTTTTGACACTTCCAGATAAATCCTCCGCAAATTGACTCTTTCCCCATCTAACACAGCCCCAGTGTGTCTTTGGGGACTTCATGACATCACCCAAGAATGTATCCTTAGAAACAAAACTGCAAAACCCAGAACACCAGGAGACAATTAAAGAAATTTTCGATGGTGAGATCACACGTAGTAGAGACTTCTCCTTAATGGGCAGCAACTTTCACGGACTCAGCGCTCTCCTGAGGCAGTTCTGCAAACAAGTGAAAATTACCCTTTTCTGACCGCTCAGACCATCTTTAAGGCAGAGCCTGTCTTGAATGAGCAGTGTACAGAGTATGCCACCAGGGAACGATAAAGGAAGATAGATGTGTCCAGCAGGAGCCTTCCTCTCTCTCATTCTTTCTCCTTTTTTTCTTCTCTCTCTCTCTCTCTGGCTCTCTCTCTCTCTCTCTTATTTCATTTCTCCTTTCTCTCATCTCTCTTTCTCTCTCTTTTCTCCATTCTTTCCTCTTTTCCTATTTCTTCATCCCTCTCTCTCATTCTGTCTTTTCTTTTTTCTCTCTCATTTCTTCTTTCTTGCTTTCCTCATTTTCTTTTCTCCTTTCTCTTTTCCTTTTTCTTTCTTCCTCCCTCTCTCTCATTCTGTCTTTTCTTTTCTCTCTTTCCTCTCATTCTTTCTTCCCATTGCAGAGCTGCATATGGACCAGGAGACCCCAAATGTGTCCAATCACCTGCCCCACCTGAGCCACACCCTTGTCTTTACTATTACTACTGTAACTAACGTGGCACCAAGTATCAAAATTGAGTTCACTCTGTATGTAGCCCAGGCAAGCCTTGACCTTGCTCGCCTCCTGCCTCAGCCTCTGGCATAGTAGAGATTAGCCAAAGCCACTTGAGATTTTCTTCAGTCAGTAAATCCTTACTGTTCATGATGACAATACACTCGTGATTCCAGTACTTAGGAAACTGGAGGAGGAGAATCGCCAAGAGTTTGAGGCCAGCTTGGCCTACCTAATGAGTATTCATCTCTAAATAAACACATAAAGAAATCTTATCAGCGCCTCTCCCAGCAAGCCCAGCATCGGGCCTCAATGCTGTGGTGGGTGGGGATTCTGGTTGGTTATTGTTAATAATATACCCAGAGCCTAAATCCAACACACTAGCGGCTGGAGCAGTGTTCTCAACCTTCCTACAGTAAATGTTAAGGTGATATCTACCCCCCCCCCACACACACACATACACACACCATAAAAGCATTTCATTGCAACTTCATAGCTGCAATTTTGCTATTGTTATAAATCACAATGTAAAAAATGTCTGATATGCAAAAAAGTGGGGGTCGCGACCCTCAGGTTGAGAACCACTGTGCTAGACATGTGTTGCTACCTGGCAGTGACTGTATAGTCATGAAAGTCAAAATGCCATTTCTTCACTTGTCAAAATGCCGTTTCTTCACTTGTATAGATAGCCTTTCTCTTCCGTGTTGGTTGGAGTTATTATGTGGGATAGGACAGACAAAGAATGTTCCTATCAGTCTAGATTCTCTGCATGGCGCTGGAATCGACAGTCAGATTCCAGCCGGCATTCCTGGATTCCTTCTGCTGGGTCACACAGTGCAGCTTTCTCCAAACCTTTGTCTGGTAGGATCGGAGAAGTTAGCAAGTTCCTCCCTCTCTGCCCCTCCCTCCTCCCTCTCTCCTCATCCCTCCCCTCCTCCTCTGATCCTCTCCCATCATCTAACAAACCCAACAAAGAGAAAAACAACCTAAGTGATTTTATTGATTGTCACTCACTCCACCACCCACGCCAAAAACAAAACAACAACAACAAAAACAAACACACACACACACACACACACACACACACACACACACACACAGCAGGACAGACTTTAGTTCCGCGTTTCCGTTCCCATCATGCACCAGAGCCTGTGTGCACCAGGGAAGGTTGCTAGCACGGTCCTCGCCCCGGCAAGCAGCCCTCATCTCCCCAGCAGAGGGCAACTGCGTTTCAGCTTCCGGATGGAGAGTGTTTACACCGTCGTTGCTGGGGGTGGGGGTTAGGAGTGGACGGGACGCGCGCTTGCGCTTGCGCTTCCAGTAATACTCTTTGCGTATTGAATGGTAATGCAGGGTGCCAGATAGTTCTGGCTATCTGAAGGGCAAGCCGTGAGAGCTTGTTGAGCGAGGTCCTACTTCACAGGGAATTCATGCCTGGCATTCCAGGACAGCACAGGGACCTGGCGCAGCGACTCTGCAGATGCTGTTCTGCGGTACTCTTATTAAGGAGGGAGTGTCAAGTCAAGCTGGAGACAACCAGGCAGCTCTTACAGCCTCAGAGACAGACACAGATGCTCTTTCTTGGGATCAGCCTGGGACTGGAGGGCAGGCCTGTCAACAGCTGGACAACTCATTCACTTCTGCCAGGCCACAGCATGGCGGTGGCTATACAAAAGGACATGCCAGGGACTAAAGAGGCATGCTACAATATTCATGAGCTCCTCTCCAAATACCTGCACTAGTCCATCTCCCTTCCCCAGCGGTTTCCTTCATCATCTCCCTCAACAAGACCCTCAGCACACCGATATGAAGATAGACAGATACCTGGGAAGGTGGGGAGAGGGGAGAAGAGAAGGAAGACTATGTAGGTGACATACACATATATAGGTGAAACAGACTATGTTGTAACTAAAAAGAAAATTGAAAGCAAATCAAGGATATAGCTGATATCCTTAAAACACATATTCAGAAGGGCTGGGGATTTTGCTACCAAAGCCAGACTCATATCTGTAATCTTATTACCCGGTAGACTGATACAGGGAAACTGCCACAAGTTCAAACCCAGCCTTAGCTATAGAGTGTGATTCTGTCTTGGGGGGGAAAAAAAAAAAATAACATAAATTTTAATATACATGAAAAGAAAGCTGGCTGAAGAAACAAGCTCAAAGCCCTGAATCCTGTCCTGATGTCCAAGAAAATAAAGTCTCTAAGACCTGGAGAAATGACCAAAGGTTAAGAGCACTGGCTGCTCTCAAAGAAGACTAAAGGCTCAGTTCCCACAATCTACTCTGTGTGTAATAAGTGTCTATAATTCCAGTTCCAAAGGATCTGATGCCTTCTTCTGGCCTCCACAGGCCCTAGGAACACCTATGGTGCACACACATCTATGCAAGCAAAATATTCATACACATAAAACTAAAAGAATATTTACTAAAGATGTAGCAAGACAGGACCAGGCAGAGCTGGATATGGGGGTTCATCCCTTTGACTTCAAGCAGTAGGCTTGGGTGAGTCTCCTCTCTAAGTCTGCCCCTGCTGGCTTCACCTTGATGCCCCCTCATTTTTTAACCCCTGTTCATCTAGGTGGGACTAATGTGTAGCCAGGACTTGGGCCCAACGCTTTGGCTTCTTTCTGCAGAAATCCTCCAGGATCATCAGGAACTGCTAAGTCCACATAAACCCAAAGAAACTGAAAGTCTTCCCACACAATTCCTGGCAGTGTGTCTGAGATAAGTAGAGCCTTGTGACAGTGAAACAGTGCAAAATAGAACTGTGTGTTCATGTGTGTGTGTGTGTGTGTGTGTGTGTGCATGAGTGTGTGTGTATGTGTGTATATGAGTGTGGTGGTTTGAAGAGCTTTGACCCTCATAGACTCATGTGTTTGAATGGTTGGTCCACAGGGAGTGGCACCATTAGGAGGTGTGTCTTTGTTGAAGTACATGTGACCTTGTTGAAGGAAGTGTTCCACTGTGGGGGTTGGCTCAGAGGTTCTGTGTTCAAGCTCTACCCTGTGCAGAAGAGCAGAAGAGGCAGTCTTCTCCTGGCAGCCTTCAGATCAGGATGTAGAACTCTTATTTCCTCCAGCACCATGTCTACCTGCATGCTGCCATGCTTCCCACCATGGTGATAATAGACTGAACTTCTGAAACTGTAAGCCAGCCCCAATTAAATGTTGTCCTTTATAAGAGTTGCCTTGGTCATAGTGTCTCTTCACAGCCATTAAAGTCTTTCTCTCTCTCTCTCTCTCTCTCTCTCTTTCTCTCTCTCTCTCTTTTCCTCCCTTCCTTCTCTCTCTGTAAGAGAGAGAGAGATGGGCACAGTGTGTGTAGGGTTGTGTATTCACCATGGCCCTCTCACACTGTGTGGTTCCATCAGCAGCATGCGTGACTGAGGCACACATCAGACGCTGCTGTGGCATTTCCGTTTTCACCCTTCCTCTTCTGCTTCTGCACTGTCTGTCATATTCCCAGACACTGGACAACACTCTGTGCATCTGATTCCACCAGTGACAGTGACATCGTGGTCTGCAAAGGGACAGGGTGTCCATATGTCACCCAGGAATGCAGCAGAGTCACAGAGAAGTGTCACAGAACATAAATGAGGAACATCCGGGTAGAAGTAGGCACTGAGTACAGGGGGGACCACTGGATTTAAAATGTCAGTATCATAAGCAGCGGAGGACAGAGCAATGGGACCTCCAGAGTCCAGGGGCACACAGGCAGTCCAAGCTTGAGCGGCTGGATGCGACAGGTAACAAAGGCTATACACAGGTTCTCCACACAGCTCGTGTATGTGTGACTTTGGCGTAAGTTCAGGCTTACCTTCAAAGCTGGGGTGAGAACAGCTACCGTCAGCATCAGCGTTCCTTCACTTTGTCACACTCTGGAAACAGCAGCTCCTGACTCATCGTGACGTGTAGTCAAATGAAGCACCCATATTTGCATCCAAGACAACTCATCAGTATAGAGTCAAGTATATCTGTCCCTGAGGATTTGCATAAGTCATCCCAGGTCCAGAGGCTGGCTGTAAGTTTCCAGATAGTGCAGCCACAACACTGTGTTTTCTCAGGATTCTAGACGTGTCTGAAATACAGGCCAAGTACTCATGTGTATGGTAAAGTAGTTGGATAATAAAACTGATTGTATAACATGAAACCTTTTAAAAACTGAAAGCAGGCTTGTCACCCAATCATGTTCCTGGCCCTTTAGACTAGGATCCAGGCTTCACTGTGGTTGACAAGGCTGGCTCTAATTATACCCAGTGGCTCTCGGTTCTTGTTTCTTCAACGGGAAGATCTCTCCCTCTAACTGCACAAGCCCTGACCCTTCACACTGCTCTTTCATAGCTTGGAAGTGCTTACCCAACACTTACCACAGCTGTTTGTCTCTGCACTTTGGCCTAGCCCATTTGCCCTAGTTCTCTAGGTACTATAGGAGAGCAGCACTAACCTAGAGCAGAGGAGCACTAACCTAGAGCAGAGGAGTACTAACCTATAGGAGAGGAGCACTAACCTATAGGAGAGGAGCACTAACCTATAACAGAGGAGCACTAACCTAGAGCAGAGGAGCACTAACCTATAGGAGAGGAGCACTAACCTATAGGAGAGGAGCACTAACCTAGAGCAGAGGAGCACTAACCTATAACAGAGGAGCACTAACCTATAACAGAGGAGCACTAACCTATAACAGAGCAGCACTAACCTATAACAGAGGAGCACTAACTACATTCTCATTCCAACATGGGTGCTCCCTCTTGGGAAACATGTGTTCTTCAAGGGCAGAGCCCTCCAGAAAACAGCTCCTGACCCACTGGGGTTCTGGTACTTCCTGTCCCCTCTGTCACCTGGAAGACTGTTCCCCACTTGTGCTAAGAGGTACACTTCCTTTGGCACATTCTCAGTTCTCACTGCTCTGGGAAGCTATTTCTAGTTCATTCTTCTTTTCTTTAGTGTATTTTCCTCCTGGAACATATTTCTATCTGGGTGTGCATGTGTGCACATGCGTGCGCACAGGCTACGGAGGGAGCAGCAGATATGGAGCGAATATTTCAGAATCTCATTCCACCACCACTGGGCACCCACACCCCTGAAAACCCCTTAAAAGCCAGGAATTTGTATATCTTTCTCAGCACTTTACCCCAGCTCCTGAAGCCAAGCCTAACTTAATAGATGCTGAATAGTTACTTTTATTTTTGTTTCCAGATGAGCCTCAGGTAGGCCAGGCTAACCTGAAATTTAAATCTGTAGCTAAGGATGACTTTGAACTTCTGATCTCCCTACATCAACCTCCTGTGTGGGATTACAAGCATGCACCACCATGCTTTAGTCATGCAGTTCTGGGCATCAAATCCAGTGTCTGTGCCTACTAGGCAAGCACTCTATCAACTGCCTCAGATGGCCTATACTTCTTGAACAAAGGAGCAGAGGTGGATGCATAGTTGGTGCTCTGTAAATGCACAGATAGGAAGACCAGTGTTGGGAGGTTTCACCTGTCCCAATTCAAGACCGAGTGTAAAGCTACACATGATTGACAGAGCGTTGCCAGCACAGGACAGATCGGAAAGAGGCAACCAGACACAGTCAGGTTTGCTGTTAATTTAATTTTTTGAAGTTAGCGAGTCTTTTCAACATGACCCTGAAACAACTGGATGTCCACGTGCAAAGACAGGAATCAGCTGAAAGTGACACGTGAAGTTGAAACATTGTCGGAACCAACATCTAGAAAACCCATGAGAGAAGCCACAGGAAAACAACCCTGGGACTTTGGATAGCTCACATTTTTCCTTTAATTCAAAATCCTTACGAAATTTAGTAAATACATAAAACAATCATAAAAATTAAAAATTTTCATCTTCAAAGCTCTCTGCCACTAAGAAAATGAAAAGCACTGGGTGTTTGTTATACATGCTGTAATTCCAGCGCTTAAACCTGGGGACCGGGACTGTGAGCTGGAGAACATCTTGAGATGTACTAGTAAGAGCCTGGTAGGCAAGAAGGGAGGGAGGGAGGGAGGGAGGGAGGGAGGGAGGGAGGGACAAAGGGGGGAGAGGGGGAGAAATGAGGGAGGGACAAAGGAGGAGGAGAGGGAGGGAGGAAAGGAGAAAGGAAGGAGGGAACAGGGAAGAAAAGAGGAAAGAAGGAAGGGAGGAAGGGAGAATAGACAGAAAAACAAGGGAAAACCATGGAACACAGACTAGAGAAAAGGGTTTTTATTTTAAATATAGTTACCAAATTAATCTTGGGACCCAGGAGACTCAGGTGGAAGGATCATGAGTCTGACCCCGGTTCAGACCACACAGAAAGGTGCTGTCTCAAAACAACAAGCAAAAGCAGAACCAAACAAAAACTCCTAAAACAGCTATAAAATGCTGCTCATGACAGAATAAAAAGAAGACATTGTTTTTAACTGAGCAAAGTATTTGGACTGACACATTTTACACAGAGAGACATTAGATCACCAACTAAGCAATGGAAAGTTATTCAACGTCACCGCCAGTCCTTAGGGGCATGCAAACGAGAATGCACAATGAATCGCCACTGCACACAGTAGGACAGCTACACGGCACCAGCTGTTGGTAAAGACACAGAAGAACTGGAGATTCTCACCATACTTACAGGAGCACAGAACAGTTGGCATGTGACCCACCAAGACCATTCCTGGGAGTTATCCAGAAAAGGTAAAGACACGTCCACAAACACGTGGACTCAACCATGCACAACTGCCTTGTTCACAGGGAATGGTAGCAAGAGTGCAAATCTCCATCATTTGACTACATAAAGCAAGGTCTGCTTGACCACAGAAGACTGCTCGGCAATGCCAGGCAAGACTCTGGAACAGCCTGTGAGTCTATCTATAGGAAATCCTAAAACAGGCAAAATCATGACGACAGAGCACATGGGTCAGTGTCACAGTTGTGGGATGGTTTTAATGCCCACGCATCCATCAGGACTCAAAACAAAGCTTAGCTCTGACAAACTGATTTCTCAATAAAACACACCCCTGTTGGGCTGTGGCGGGCATATATTCCTGTCTCTTTATTTTCTCCTCCAGACAAACTCAACCAGTCAGCAGCTGTTGCCGCAGTCTCTGCCCACATTCTTGCTGAGTGGCTGGGTCACCTTAACCTCCTGTGATGTCACCCGAGAACATAATAATGACTAATGTTGATGCCCCGATGAAACTGCTTACCTCACCCATGAAATGGGATCATAACAGTGCCTGCTTCCTGGGCTTGTCTGGGGAGGGTGAAAGGATGTGGCTGACAGACAGGTTCCTTGGCCGATGCTCTGTCAACATTAGTCAGCTCTATGGTGGTCACAAGTCAAGCCATTATTTACATGCCTGCCTGGGATGAACTCATCCAAGGCTATTCCTCTCCAGTTACCCACAATGGACCCACTTCTTACATCCCTCTCACAGATGAAGAATCAGAAGGTCAGAGAGATGGTAAGGCTTAGGAACACACTGTGGCTAACTGGCCGGAGTAGGGATTCCTGTCCAGATCCTCCTGAAGGTATGCACAGGGTGTGGCTGGAGCCTTCTCTTTCCCAGCTCTTATTCTTGATCCACCAAGGGGTCACTTCCTGTCTTCATTAGATCCTTCAGTGGCCTCTCTGCCCCCCAAGTCCTCCATTATCTCTATGGCACACTCCTTATCAATGTCTTGCTAAAAGCTCATGGGAGGCGTGGGAGGCCACTGGCTGAGGCTCTGTAGGCCACGCTCTTCTTCCATTCCTGAGATGCTCTTTTTTGCAGCACGTGCCTGTTCTGGTATTGTATGCCTGGCATTTTTCATTATTCTCCACATATAGTGACCTAGTTAGTTGTGTTTAACCTGTTACCCTGTGGGTTACTGTTGCCACAACAAAAATCAAATACCTACTTGAAACATGATGAGTTTTCTTTTGTAACTTGACTGGGAACTTTGTAGACAACCTTATCATGATGTATGCTGCCTGATAGACACCCCTTCCTCTCCCCACCTCCCTATCTGCTTCCCACCTCACCTGTGCAAAGAACCTAAAGTCCCTGCAAGTGAGACCTGCATCCCCGGGACTGAGATGATAACGCACTACTGATGTGGTCATTCACGCGTAGAGGGAGCTCATAGATCCTGGGGCCCAACACTTGTGTTTTTTGTGGACGAGGAAACCCAGAGGGCAAATGTCACCCACAGGTTTACATGACTAATTGAGATAAAGCCATAAAGCAAGCACTGCATTCCCACAGGTCCCCATCAAGTAATGACATCAACAGAAGTCACTCTTGAAGGGATACGTGGAATGCCTGCTAACTGCGGTTCCTGTGGTTCCAGATTCAACATGCCATTACAGTGAACAGTAGTGTGTGTGTGTGTGTGTGTGTGTGTGTGTGTGTGTGTGTGTGTGCGTGTGTGTGTGTATGTGTGTGTGTGTGTGTGCATGTGTGTGTGTGTGTCCCAACTCTTTTATTTGTTTCATTTATTTTGAGACACTGTCTTTTAGATGTAACTCAGGCTACTTTGAATGTGCTGTGTAGTGGAGGCTCGTCTTAAATTTCTTATCCTTAAATTGTGAGCCCCATGAGACAGCAAGTGTTTGTCACCAGGCCTGGCGAATGTCACGCTGAGGATTGAATCTGGGAATTGTGCAATGTCATGCAAGCACACTATCAACTGAACCACATCCCCAGTCCCCTGTTCTGCTCAATTTAAACACTGAAAAGACTTTATGACTCTTAAATCTTATTTCAGCATCTCTTCACAGCTCTTTCCTTTCCCACCAGGAGCCTCCTGGAGGAGGTGTGCTTTGAGGCTCACCAGGATCTGTGCAATCGAGGACCTGCACCTGCTTAGCCTTGGTCTCTCTCTTTGATTCCCAGGGCACCACCAGCTTTATGGAAAGCTGAAGGGCAAAAGATAGTCTTCAAGGCACAGGCTGGAACAGAACATGACAGTTATGCGACCAGATTATAAATCTGTCTCTAGCTTCTCTTCACAGACCAGCCCTGTTCCTGTCTGCATACTGTTCTATGAATGACTTGGCCAGGAACATAGTCTTCTGCAGGAAAACAAGTCAAAGACCTAGGCGGCTGATGGCAAAAATCGCCACTTACCCTGTGGGCAGCCATAGGAAATGGGCACCTGATTATTCCTGGGCCACTGGATGGTGGGGTGACACGCTATGGGACAGAGCACTGCACACAGCATGAAAGACAGACAGTGTGTGGCATGAACTCAGAATATGGGTGAAGAGCCAATCGAAGGAAGGAGTTACTCAAAGTGACTTCTCGCTTCTGCTATGAAAGGCCATTTACAGACTCATTACAGACAAGTGAAGTGCTGTCTTATCTTAAGATATGCCATAAACAGCTATATGTATGTATGCGTAAGTGTGCCAGTGTTCAGACTCGGAGATCAGAGGTCACGTCAGGTGCCTTATCCAATTGCTTCAACACCTTATACTTTTGAAACAGTCTTTCACTGACCCTAGGTCAGCCTGGCTGACTTAATGAGCTCCTGCACAGAGGTGACTAGTTCCCTGGATGCTAGATGTCCTGGCTGGCTTGCAGCCAAGTGCCATGTCAGGAGAAAAACTGAGTTTGCACATATGCTTACACCTTGAGACCAAAGAGCGAACTTCCTCCCTGGCAGGGTGGGACGGGTATGGCCTTCTTCATCACACTTCCTCTGCTTAGAAGGCTGTGTGATAAGATTCTCAGCTTCAGAGGGAATGTCATCGACGTAACTTCTTGCTCTATTATGACTGCGCCAGCCAACCCTAGAATCACAGGCTTGGAGTAAGGTGTAGTTAGTGAAGAAGGTCCTGTAAGTCCTCTGTGCTGAGAGAAGGGATGGGGGAAGGGCAGAAAGAGGCCCATCCCCCACAAGTACCACTCACCTGGCCCCCTCTGTTGGGGGAAGTGAATCATTGCCCTAATCCTACCCTGAAGCAGCAAGGCTAATGGTAGCATGGGCCCTCCTCTTGTGAAGTGACCCAGGGGTCAAGAGTACCAAAAGATAGGGACCTCAGAGAGGAAAGGAAATTCCAGGAGCCCTTATACTTGGCTTTCCCTTCCTTTAGAAGGAAATGTCCTTGGTGTGAGATAGGGCACCTTTGTACAATCCATTTTTAGGCTAGGACTTGAGGAATTCGTTTTGTTTTGTTTTGTTTTGTTTTGTTTTGTTTTGTTTTGTTTTGTTGTTTTGTTTTTCGAGACAGGGTTTCTCTGTATAGCCCTGGCTGTCCTGGAACTCACTTTGTAGACCAGGCTGGCCTCGAACTCAGAAATCTGCCTGCCTCTGCCTCCCAAGTGCTGGGATTAAAGGCGTGCGCCACCAAGCCTGGCTGAGGAATTCTTAATGAACGCAGTGCTAGAATGTAGACCTTCAATGCTCTCCAAAGGCCCATGTGGTAAATATTAGTCTTTGGGTGGGATATGGGGGTGGGAGTGAGGCAGGGGGGTAAGAAATATTTAAAGGGTGGGGGTCTAATGGGAGGTCATTGGGACATACTTTCAAAGGGAATCATAACCTCCTTCTCTTCCTCCTTCCTGGCCATGAAGTGAGTGACCGCTCTGTCATACGCTACCTACTGTGAATCTCTGCCTCAGCACAGACAAAAGATCAAGAGAGCGTGATCAATTCCTGGACCCTTGGGGGGAAACAAATGGGTATACAGACAAACTGCCCTCTAAATAATCAGGTTTGGATTAGAATAGCTCTGCTCTCAGCCTTGTATGAGAGAAAGTGAGTATGAGATTCATAATGGCTCAGAGTGCAGAGAAAACCTGACAGTTGGGTGCTCAGCCCTACACGCCTCCATCACGCTCCCCAAGGCCGAGGAGACACTGAGGGAGAGGGTTCAGAAAGAATGGAAGAGCTTTGCTGGGAAGGGATGCCATGCAGTGCCGCCTTCCTGATGTGACACAGCTGTTACACTCATGACTTCACTGCTGCTACGGTTACCTGTAGGAGACCTGCACTAGACCAGGCCTGCCAACATTCCACAGGGAATGAAGGCAAGGCTCACGAGGCCCCACCCCTCCCTGAGGAGATTCGGGCAAGTTAATGGAGTCTGAGGGAGGGGAAGGCAGATGTATGTAACCTTGGCATAACCGCTGCTGAGGTGCCACCGACCAGGTAACTACTCCCCATCTGTGTTCGTGCACGCTCAGCCTTTTAACACAAGGGCCTTTAGGGAGTATTAAAGATATAAACTATAGCACCATGTTCAAAGCAAACAAACAAACTAATTCCCACTCTTATTCCTGTCTCATTTCATCTAAGCCTTAAATGCTCCTTTGGGTGGAAAAAATAAAATGGTTTTTAAAAACTGAGAATGAGGGATCTTAGCTAGTCTTTTTTAAATAAATAAATAAATAAATAAATAAAGTCTATAATAGTTCAAATATTACTTTAATGTTATTTTCATCCCAATAAGCTCCAGTCCACTGAAGCCTACGCAGCCACAGTTCCTCCGTTTAGGAGCAACTGGGTGCCCACTCAAGGCCCAGGATTCCGGGTAGCCTTGGGACCTGAGCCCACACCCATTCATCTGGGACCAGCTTCTCTGAACTCCACCCTACTAGGAGGCTCCCTGTCTTCATCATACTCTCCTTGCCTCTGAGCCTGCTTAGGAGTGTCTGGGAGGTGACTGTCACAGATGAGTGTGTAACAGAAATAGTCAAATCCATAGAGGACATATCTACTTCCGGAATTAGATTGTGTGATAACAAGCAATCAAACAGAAGAGGCTAAAGCAGGCAAGAGCAACTCTGCTATGTCCACAGACTTAGATCTCACCCCTCTGGGACTCATTGTGAGGAACAATGACCCTTTTAGCTATGAAACACATGATGACTAACATGTTTTTAGCTTGTCAGTAAGAACTACCATCATATATTGGTAAGTATTTCCGCACAAAACACACTTGGAAGGGATATTGTTTCAAGCCTGGACAAAGCTCACACTGTTGGGCTCCAGTTCCAGTTATTTTAGGCAGGGAAGGGAATTTCCATGGCTCCCTCCCTCCCAGCAACTTCGAACAGTCAGCTCTAAGAACCACTTCCTTGTAATCAGTCAGAGTCCAAGTTATTTAACAGAAGAAGAAGAAAAATCCCCAGACTTTATGAATAAAATCCCTTGCCAAACGACCCACCGGAGAGCATCTCTTTAAGTTCAGACAGGACAAAGGCACAACCTAACTTAGCAGAAGGAAAGGGGGTGGAGGACCGGGTGCTGGAATAGAATCCTGACCACGCCACCGTAAATGTCAGTGTTATTCATCTCAGAAAGCAGAGTGCCAAGCAGTAGCCTATGCAAACCATTACCTCAATGGTCTGATTTGCAAGTCTATTGTGCTGTATGTAAATGATTCAACAGCAAATTAATCTATATGACATAAGTCACAGTACAGGTGGCAACAGACATGGCAGAAATCCAAAGTAACACACAAATGACAGTTGAGAAACAGGATTTAGACTGTGCCAACCACAACAGGGGAAGTGAATATGATACAAGGTATGGGGCCGGGACACTGCTCTCATGGTGACAGACTCTCTGCATAAGCATGACAATCCAAGTTTGAATCCTCTGCACCCACATAAAAAAAGCTGGGCTCAGCTACCCTAGAGCTGGGTGCCGGAGGCCAGAATCCACTTGGGCTCACTGGCCAGTCTTGCCTACTCAGTGAGTTCTAAATCCAGTAGAGATGCAATCTCCAGAGGAGAATCGATTAAGGGAGAGCCCCTGATGTCACCCTCTCACTGCCACACACCCCTGCTCTGGCCAGGGCATGGGCACACAGTCCTATGCCACACACACAAAACAGTAACAGAATAAGGTATGAATGCCATGTGCTGACTTGCAATCTTAAGCCGGGGCTAGTGACAGCTTAAAAGTTTTCTAAGCATTAACGATAATGCAAAAATGTGATTGGAAAAACTTATGTCCCCCCTGCCCCCCAGGTATCCCCACCCCACCCAACCACAGAGAGCAAATGGCAGAGCAGGATTCGATACTGGTGCTGACTGTGCCAATCCGAGCCCAGCCTGGGAACCCAGAGAGGAGCAGATGGATGATACCACTCACACCTCCCAGCAAAGGAAACACCCACAGGCCACTGGGAAAATGGCACTTCTGGCCATGAAGAGTTGGAACTTTACCATCTCTGACTCGGGGTTTCCTCCCTCTATTCAGACGTTAAACTAAACAATTTGGTCTCTGAGGCGACAAGGGACTGGTGGTTTAGAGATCTTGTCATCCAGCCTCTGACTTCTCTGCCCATAAACCATTGTGTTTTGTGGTCAGCTGAGGGTGTGAGCCTCGTGTAAGGGAGTCTGTGCAGCAAGCAGGAACGAGGCACCGTAGCAGACACCAACAGTCCCTAGCTTTCCCATTGGGATCTCCCAGAGATGCTCTCCTTTTGAATAGATCAGGAACCAACTTACCTAAGAAATGGTACCCCCACCCTTCATGAACAGCCCACACAGGCAGTTGCTGACTGTCCCAAGGTGTGAGAACCTGTTTTCAGGTTCTCTGAGACTGTGCAGTGCTGTGTACCCAGAGAGACCACGTAGTAGCCACTTCTTTACCCCACTGCGCCACCCTTCGGCCTTTCCTTATTGAACAGTTGCACCCAACTTCTATAGCCAGTCCCACCACCAGACCTAAAGACACCACACTCTATGGAGACCCCATGTAAGCAATGTTGTATTTTATGAGAGAGAGAGAGAGAGAGAGAGAGAGAGAGAGAGAGAAGAAGAAGAAGAAGAAGAAGAAGAAGAAGAAGAAGAAGAAGAAGAAGAAGAAGAAGAAGAAGAAGCAGCAGCCAAGGATATGTTTGGTGGAGGTATGGTGGTGGTAGTGGGGGGTGGTGTTGAGGGTCCATACTGAGGCATCCCTTCTCCCTGAGGTATCAGTCACACGATAGTAGAGTATAGAGTTTATTCAGGGCATGAGAAGGGAATTAGGGGGTAGTAAAGACAGAGAAAGGCAGAGGAGAGAGAGAGAGAGAGAGAGAGAGAGAGAGAGAGAGAGAGAGAGAGGAAGAAGAAGAAGAAGAAGAAGAAGAAGAAGAAGAAGAAGAAGAAGAAGAAGAAGAAGGAGGAGGAGGAGGAGGAGGAGGAAGAGGAGGAGGAAGAGGAGGAGGAGGAGTCATGAACATGAGAGAGGGGAGAAGTGAATGAAGAGAGAAGAGACAGGGTAAGAAAATAAGAGGATAAGAGAGAGAGGAAGGGGCAAGCAGCCCCTTTTACAGTGAGTCAGGCACACCTGGCTGTTGCCAGATAACTGTGGGGCAGAGCCTAGAAGAAATGCCAGCAAGCCAGACATGCTTAGTTGCTTGCTTGAGTGCTGAGGGTGGAAATCAGTGCCTTTCACATGCCAGGTAAGAGCTCAGCCACTAGCTTGTGTCTCCAGATTAGTGTGTGGTTCTTATGCCCCCCCCACCCGAAGTCTGGGCTCGCCAGCCAGAGGTACACAGACATACAGAGGAAAGAGCTCTCACTGGATAGATGGACCTTCTTTCTTCCTTCTTCTCCTATCACAGGACCTCCAAACACCCAGGCCCAAGTCAGGCATCCTTCAGCCATTTGATGTTTTGGAGAAACTCATCCAGTGAGCATTTCAATTAACTCCCTTTTTTTTTTTTTTTTTTTTTTGCCTTCAAGAAAACCAGTCCCCACCCCTCAAGTTAATTGGCCTAGGGTTACACCGCCTTTGACTGTAGAGATAGGGTTTATGGTGGACTGAGCCTTGGAAGAGGGATTCGGGAGGCACCAGGCAGGCTTTGAGGGATTATAGGTTTGTGGGCCACTTCCTGTTCTCTTCCTCTCTGCCTCCCCAGAGTGAATGACAATGTGGTCAGCCAGCCTCCTACTGCAGACACCATTGTATTGCCGGTCTGACATTATGGACTTGCCTTCTGGACTCGGTAAGCCCAAATAATCTCTTTTTTTAAATTGCTCTTGGTCAAGGTGTTTTTCTACAGCCATGGGAAGTAACTCAGGTAGGGTCAGGGCCCACTCACCTGAGAATCCTCATTCTTCCACCTCTGCCCTACAACTTGCCTTTGAAAGTCAGTGAGCTATGAGGCCCCTGCTGCTGTCAGGTGTTGTCAACTATTTCCCTAAAACACAGACACACCCATTTTCACCAACCGTGGATCATTGTTTTGGTTTACACAGTCAGTGCTGAGTCACTGCCACAGAGCCTCAGGGCCTGGAAAGCCAAAACTCTTTACAACCTGTCCCTGTGTAGAAAAACAGACTCACTCTATGTCCTGTGTGGCCATGATAGGCGACAGCCCGTAGTCTACTCATTGAACTTTTTATTCTCCCACAGCCCTAGAGAAAAATGTGTATTTCTTTCTCCAAAAGAAGATTCTCCGCCCAGCAGTAGGCCACCGTAGATGCTGGTTATTGGCTTACCCTGCGAAGAAGGGACAATATGGTTGCCCTATCAGGTTCTCGTGTGCACTGAAGTCATGATGGCCAGCCTTGTGCCTGTCCTGTTTCATCTACACATACTTTAAACAGAATTCTACGGACACAGAGAAAACTCGGTGGGGAAAGGCACTTGCCACCCAACAATCCTCAGAACCCGTGCAAAGATGAGTGGAGAAAGCCAACTGCACAAAGCCTGCTTCTGACCTCCACGGAGCACCAGCTACACGTGTGTGTGCACACACATATACATCCATATACATATACACACACACAGAGTCTCATACACACAAAACCGGTAATAATAAATTAGAGTACAATTATATGTATGGATGTTTTACCTACATGTATGTCTATGCATCATGTGTGTACCTGGTGCCCAAAGAGGTAAAAAGTGGATGCCAGACCTCTGGAAACTGGAGATACAGTGGTTGTGAGCCAGCATATGGGTGCTAGGAACTAATTCTGCATCCTCTGGAAAAACAGCCAGTGCTCTTAACCACTGAGCCAGCTCTCCAGCTCCAATTATTAAAAATTTTTGAAAATTATATTTGTGTGTAGGGGACACACATAAAGAAGAATATGTGGGGGTCAGAAGAAAACTTGACGTGTAGGAGTGAATTCTCTCCTTCCACCATGTGAGTTCTGAAAATTAAATTCAAGTCATGAGGTTTGGCAGCAAGTCCCTTTAACCACTGGAACATCTTGTCATCCCCTAAAGTTGTTTAAGATTCATTTGTGTGGGAGGGGCGTGTCGGATTCCAGGACAACTTGCAGGAGTCACTTCTCTCCTTCCACCACGTGGTCTTCAAAGATCAAACTCAGGTAGTGAGCTTTCTGGCAAGCGCTCTCATCCACTGTGCCTCTCGCCAGCCAGCGGTTTTGTTTCTTAAAGGAATCCTATAATTGTCTTTGTGGATTATTCCGTGAGAGCTGGGAAGGAAGTTCCCTCTTGAAGCGTCCTTCTGGATTCCCCGCTGCTTATGAGCGGCTGGCACCTCTGGGCACTGCCCGCCCCCAGTGCGTTCCTTTCTTCCCTTTATTTGCTGCCTTGCAGGGCTCGGAGATCCCCTCCACGAAGGGCTTTCTGCCCACGGCTTTCAGGCTCTGTCTTGACATCCTTTCCCATAAGCTAATCATTCCTAATGGTGTTTTGTTGCCAGTTCTTTGAACTGTTTCCAGTCTTGGTGCATGCTGGGATGTTTACGCGACCCGCACCACCGCTGGAGAGGACCTCTCCTGTGCATCCAGGAGCCTACTGTGGTTCGTTTTTTTGTGTGTGTGTCAACTAGAATCACCTCTGGAGAGGGAGCCTCTTTGAAGGAACTGTGCCCATTGGATTAACCTAGGGGCACGTCTGTGGAATATTTTCTTGATTGACAGTTGATGTGGGAGGGTCCAGCCCACTGTGAGCCAAGCTAATCATGGGCGGGTGCGAGCAAGCCAGTGAGCAGCCTTCCTTGATGCTTCCTGCCTCTGCTCCTGCTAGAGTTCCTGCCCTGACTTTCTCAAGGATGGCCTGTGATGGAGATCTGTAATCCACTTAAATCCTTTCCTCCCTGAGTTGTATTTAGACACTGTTTCGCGATAGCAGTGAAGAACCTACCTAGGACAGATCCAAAGGATAACCATTGAACCCAGCACACAGTTCTCATAATAAATGAGGGGACAGAAAGCTGGATTAGCAGTTAGGAGCACACACAGCTCTTGCCAAGGATCTGAGTTAGACTCGCAGCATGCACTGTCTTACACTACCCTTAACGCCAGCTCTAGGGGCACCTGACACTTGGCCTTCACAGACACCTGCTCATAGATACTGTGAGTGGGTGAGTTATTCATAGCTTGAACTAACAATTTGCTAGTTGCTATTTGACTTTTAACTTTTATATATATTTTTTTATTTATAAATTTATACACAATACAAATAACATATGAATTATATAATATAAATATAAAATAATAAAAATATAAATTTAATATAAATTAACTTCTGAACAAAGAAAAATGAGAAACTACTGCAAAAGTGTCATACATACTAAGGCTTTCTTAAAGCTTTCATATTTTGACTTGATAGCTTCTGGAACAGACTCCAGGTCTTAGAACTGAATTAATTAATAGAATGCCATTCACCATGAGAACATGAGAGCATCCAACATTATATTTTTTTAAATAATGATCTGTTCTCATCTAAAGAATGGCTAAAATAGTCATTGTGAGGATCCTTATAGAGAGAGTGTATCTACTCAAAAGCCTCTATAGGCATGAAAATAATATGTCTGAAGAAGTTCTAATAATGTAAAATATCTGTGGAGCCTTGGAAAGCAAGAAATGCATACTTAGAAATTCCACATTTGTGAAGATGCATTTTTGCCTACAAATAACCTATCTTTTATAAATGTATAGCCAGCAGTTAATATTTGTGGGTTTGTTTGTAGCTATGTGTCCAGAATCTAGGCCAGGGTCTCCTAACTATGGCACTAACAGGGATTTGAGAGAGGGTATTTCTCTGTCGTGAAACTGTCTAGTGTAGTTACTCTAATCCCAGACGACAGCAGCAGCTGAAGCCAGTTGTCACAAACAGTCTCAAGATACTATCAAATGTCGTCTGGGGGACAAAATTGGCCCCAGTTAGAAACCAGTGGCCTAGAACATTAAGTGTTCCGTAATAGCGTCGAATAATCCCACGAATGACAGGAGACTCGGAAGTGAGAACTCGGATCCTTCTCTGGTCAGTTTCACTATCTCTCCACACTGTTCCCAGTTCTCTGTCCGCCCAGAGCACACAATCGTGGTCCCCCAGGGGTGGCTCTAAAAGCCGTGAGTGGCACTGGGCAGCAACAACCTGAGTTCAAACAGGATCCTTACTGCTGTCCATGAGTTTCGCCAACAAGGTGGTGTTATCTGGCTTTTGTTTTAAACAAAGCCTATCTAAAATCAGGGGAGGAGGATGGTTGGTTTTTTAAAAAACGCATTTCCCACGTGGGTTCTGGATTGCTGCTTGTGCAGCCAGGGAGCTGGGAAAAGCGATGGCCCTACGCTAGGGGATGAAGGAAAATCCTCGGGGTCTAAAGAGCACATTGGCTCTTTTCTTGTTTCAGTGCTTGACAGGAAGCAGCTTAGGGGAAGGAAATGATTCGAGCTTACAGAGTGAGGGTGTAAAATCCATCCTGGGGGGAGACCTTGGCAGCTGACTGCTCTGGGACGACAAAAGCGTGCAGTAGACACCCTCTCACCGCTCACAGCACATCTACGGTGGAACAGGAAGCAGAGGGCAGGGGCTGGGACCACTCCCCGTGACACACTTTCTCCAGCAAGGCTCCACCTCCTGGGAGCGTCTGAACCTCCCAAACAGCGCCCCCAGGTGGAGATCAATTGTTCAAACACAGGAGCCTGTGAAGAACGGTTCAAATTCAAAACACAATTCTGAATAGTCAATGATTCAGAAAATACTCTATGGGCAAGGGAAGTTACAAATAACATGGTGATCTTCACGCAGGGCCCAGAGAGTTGCATATCCTGCTACTCAGCCTCCTGCCCCTGCTCAGACGCCATGCGGGTGGTGAGGTGGGTGACTGGAGGAGCAGCTTCCTGCCATTGGGTCCTGTTTCTTAGAGCACCAAGGTCATCTGGAATGCTTTAGACAGGAAATGAAGGTGGAGCGGGACAGGGATTAGTTAAGAGCCCAGGCTGAGGCAGGCTGATAAAAGTGGGATTAGAGTTGAAACTGTCACCGGTCGATGACGTGCTCAAATGTGCCATCTGTATAATGTCCTTATCCAGTGTGGGGACATAGGCTGATGTCAACTCCACTAGGCTGCAATCCAGAGCCACCATTCAGTAGTTATGCATTAATTTAAAAGGATCTCACTACGTAGTCCAGGCTAGCCTTGGAACTAAAACCCTCCTGTCTCAATCTCCCAAATACACCACACCAGGCTTTCTTTGTTAGTTTAAAAGCATTCTCAAGTCTATTTGCCCATTGGAAAAAAAGTCACACTAGACATAGTGGTGCACACCTGTAATCCTAGCACTTGGGAAATGGAGGCAAGATGATAGCAGTTCAAGGCTAACCTGGGCTACATGGCAAGTTTGAGACTAGCCTGGTCCACCTAAGACTCTATCTCAAAATATTAAATAAATAAATAATATATTCTTGAAGTCAATTGTCTTATTGTTATAATTTGTAGTTCTTTGTATATTTAAATTCAAGTTATAACACAGAATTTTTTTTGCAAGTTTTTGCCTCATCTATTCATTTGCTCAATATCTTTGATAAACAGAAACTTAAATTTTCAGTGTGTTATAGCTAGGTTAGTGGCACACACTTGTGATCTCAGAACCCAGGAGGCTGCAACAGGAGCTTGCAGGGCAGCCAGTGTTCCATAGCATAACCAATGAAGGAATAAATCAGACTATGAAATAAATCATAAGTGAGATTTTGGGCTATTCCAAGCTTGATGACCAGCTCTCATCTTTTCTTCTAGAAAATTCTAGCTGGAATTTTTACACCCAGTTCTCTGATCCATCTCAAGTTTTTACTGAGTCTTGAATGAGGGTGAGAGGATGGACAGACGGATGTGGTGGGGACTGATGTCTTACCTGCCAGTGAACTGTGAAACCCTCAGGGTGAGCCTGAGTCCAGAGGTCAGGGTCCAGGGCAGGTCAGCATCATCTCCTATGAGCCCCTCTGTGAACACATTGGGCCTGACAGGCCATATGGCTCCTGGTGTTATCACTTCCTTTGCCTTTCCATCCGAAACCAGCCCAGGCCATGCCTCAGTGATCAGGGATGGCCAACTTCCAGGATAACTGTTCCCGGACAATGAGATTTCAATTTTGTGTCATTCTTTACATTTCGGGGAATATTTTTCTGACTTTCTGAAAAATTCACTAAAAATGTAACAACAATATTTAGCTGTGTGAACCACTTGAAAACAAGCAGCAGCCGGGTTTGACCGGAAGCCTCGGACCATCACTGACCAACTCCTGAGCCGCATTCAACAAACATAAGGATACAGCTGAGAGGCAAAAAGCTGTGTTCTGTCAGGAAGAGGGGACAAACAGACAGAGGGTGGTGATTAGCCTGGGATGGGATCTAAAGGAACCAAAACCAATCAAACAATGGCAGGGTACAGCCTCATCCTCATTAGGACGGCTGTTAGCAGGATGGAAGGGGGATGCAAAATAAATATGGGGGGTGGGACTGTGGAGAAATCAGAATATTTGTGTGTTGTTTGTGGGAATGGGAAACGGTGTAGCCACTGTGCCCAACAGCCAAAAGCTGAACAGGGAACACAATATAATCCTGAAAGCCACTTCTAGGCATGCTCCTTAAAGTGACGAGGAGCAGGGCCTCAGATACACATATACTGGACCAGTGAGAGGGCTCAATGGATAGCTGAAGGCACCAGCCACAAACCAAGACAGCCTGCCTCCAACCTCAGTTAAGGCTCACAAGGTCAGCTTTCTTTGTACCCATTTTACCTATGAGAAAACCAAGGCACAAGTATTTCTTATCTTACCCAAAGTCACTCAGCTAATAAGTCACAGGAGTCAAATCCAGGCATTCTGAGACTGGGGGGTGTGGCCCAGCTGTAGGGGACTTGCTGGGCATGCCTGAGCCCCTAAATTTGGTCTTCAAACACTGAAGAAACAAATGAGCAAGCACCTATCTGCCTCATCGGTCTACGCTTTCAGTTCCTTGGTGGCTCTGCCTGAAGATACAGTGATTCCTGGCTGAGAATCTAGCCCTAGTTTTGATCACCAGGACTGAGGAAACTGTGATCTCAGTACTCAGGAGGTAGAGGCAGAAGGATCCAAACTTGAGACCATCCACAGCTAAACATCAAGTCTGAGGCCTGCCTGGACGACATGAGACCTTGGCTCTCATCACCCACCATGCAGCCACCACTAAAAGAAACAGAGATTCTCAACCCTGGCCAGAGGCTAGAATACCGTGAGGAGCGTTTAAGGTCCTTGTGTTCAGGCAACATTGAGGAAACCAGCCTTCGCAGTGGGAAAGGCTTGGGTGTGCTTCCAGCGTGCCTTCAAGCCACGATGGCCGAGTGAGCCCAGGAGCTGGAGTCGGGGAAGGATCAGAGGCCACCCATTTTATTAGTCACGCATTTTTAACCAAATACACCAGTCCTCTTCCTCATTAAGAAAACGACATGCGTCCTATGTCCTAACAGCAAGGACTAGTTGAACAGTTGTGCCTCAGGTGTGACAGTCACGAATGTTCCTTGGTTCTCTTGAGAGCTAAATGCCATCTGTCCATCTTATCGGAGGAGGCACCAGCTGCCTGTTAAGGACCAGCTCCTCACCTTAAGCCACAGCAGTACAAGGCTCCTGGGCTGCTGAAGCTGCTGATAACTAGCTCTCCCCTGTAGAAGCATGCCCCAAAATCCACCCTATAAAGGAAGGGACTTGTCCACTCTGGTTGGTTTTGCTCCACTCTCTGTATTATTAAGGCAGGGGGGACAAATACTAATGAATCAAATCAGCCATGGGGACTATATCCACAGGCTCTTGCATGGCTGAGGGGAAGGGTCCCTGGAACAAAATATGGCAGTTGAGTCCTTCGACATTTTTCTTATATCCTGAAGACCCAAACCGATATTTATCCACTCATTACACCCACTCTAGGCCCTTTGTGTGGTCAGAAAGTTGCTCACTAAATTATAGGAAGCAGGCAGACTTCATGACGGGAAGGGGAGGCTCCCTTGCAGATACCTGAAGCCCGAGATCCCAGTCAAAGCGAGGATTCAGCCCACAGAGTGTTAGGTGAAGAGAGAATGCGCTGAGGAGCAAAGATCCATGCTCAGGTCACACCAGGTTTTGATGATATCACCATGAAGAACCCGAAGTTGGGAGAGCCTTAGTCATTCTTCCAATTACTGTTACAAAGCTAACACTCACTAAAGCTGGATTTGATATCAAGTTCCCCAGACCCTCTCCAACGATTTCTTTCTTTCTTTCTTTCTTTCTTTCTTTCTTTCTTTCTTTCTTTCTTTCTTTCTTTCTTTCTTTCTTTCTTTCCTTCCTTCCTTCCTTCCTTCCTTCCTTCCTTCCTTCCTTCCTTCCTTTTTTTAAAGCTTTATTTATTTTATGTATATGAGTATGCTGTAGCTGTCTTCAGACACACCAGAAGAGGGCATCAGATCCAATTACAGGTGGTTGTGAGCCACCATGTGGTTGCTGGGAATTGAACTCAAGAACTTTTGGAAGAGCAGTCAGTGCTCTTAACCGCTGAGCCCTCTCTCCAGTCCCCAACGACTCTTTCTACAGGGCATTAGCAAATGGACAGAGAGGACGTAACACAAGCAAACATTCCATATTGACCCCAAACCACACCACTAACAACAAGAAGCCTAAAAATTCACCAACATGTATTCTGAGCTCTTATTGGCAAGACTCTGACCTGTGACTTTGAAGGGCATTGTCTGAGCATATCTAGTCCCCAGAACTCTGCACGGTGATCTCAGAAGGGCCTCGGTGCACGCAGCTAGCAAGGGACAGAGTAAGGTTCAAGCTTCATCCTTTGGGTCTCTGGAAGTATCCACTGTTCTCCTGACCACCTTTGCCAGCTCCCAGGCCTGCCATTGAGTACACAATCATATTTTTCATTGAACCTTACTTTTCTACTGGATTCTACCCAGAGCCCAATATAAACTGCATTTTTCTTATATCCTGAAGACCCAAACCCTTATTTATCTGCTCATTAAACCCACTCTAGGCCCTTTGTGTGCTCAGAAAGCTGCTCACTAAATTATAGGAAGCAGGTAGACTTCGTGACGGGAAGGGGAGGCTCCCCTGCAGATACCTGAAGCCCGAGATCCCAGGCAGAGTGAGGATTCAGCCCACAGAGTGTTAGGTGAAGAGAGAATGCGCTGAGGAGTGAAGATCCATGCTCAGGTCACACTGGGTTTTGATGATATCACCACGAAGAACCCGAGGTTGGGAGAGCCTTAGTCATTCTGCCAATTACTGTGGGCTGGACAGATGGCTGTGATGGTTTGTGTATGCTCCGTCCAAGGAGTGGCATTATTAGAAGGTGTGGCCTTGTTCATGTAGGTGTGTCACTGTGGGCCCCACATCTGTATACTTCCTCTATTGGGATGCTGGGCTCACTGTCCTTGGCTAACAGCTACAGATACTGAAATTAAAGGGAGACCTTTGGCCTAAGTGTCAAGAACACATGCTTAAGAGCCCATGTGTTCTTGAGTCAGACAGTCTGGGTATAAAACTCACTTCTACTATGATTTAAGTTACTAACTGATGTCGGGTGCATTGAATTCTTCTGCCTCTGTCTTCCTAGATTATGAGAAAGTCCTAAAATAAAATTCAACTTTCCAGGACCGGCATGGCTTGACTCTCATTTCACCCTTGATTCTTTCTAGAATCTTCTGAGAAATAGACAGGAAAATAGACTGCAGAAATGAGGGTGCTAAGACCTTCTCCGGGGAGGATGTTTACTTGAAAGGCATTTAACCAGCTGTTTTCCAGGAAATTGTCCACTTAGGCCTCAATGAGCTCTACATTTCATTGACTCACCGGAGTTGAGGACTGCAAAGAGAGGGAAATAACAATGATGACGTAGAGCTGAATAAACTCTGCGGCCCACAAGATTTACTCGGGATCCTGAGTGGGGGGGGAGGGGGGCACGGGAGGTGGAATCATGAAACCACACCTCTCCCGGAGAATATAGGCAGTTAATAGTTCCAAGAGCAGGAATTTGTGAAGCCCCGCCCCATCTTGAGACGCTATCAGCGATTAATAGTTGTGGGGGAAACAGAGATCTTTCCTTCAGTATCAGGACCCATGCTACTGCAGGAACTCTAGAGTATTAGTTCTTTTCTAACGCTGTGGGGGATGCGAAGATCAACCTTGTGAAGGAAATCGGTGGACGCCGAGCGAGGTGGGCTCCTGCGACTCCCTGAAGAGACCTAATCAGCTGTACGTGGCATTAGATCTAAGATGGTACCTGGAATACTGATGAGAAAGCAAAGAAAAACGAACTGAGGCCAGGGCGATGGCTGCTTCCTCTTCTTGGAAGTCCTAACAGGTGACCCACTTCTGAGATACCTCATCAGGTCGGTCTTTCATTGGAGCACGGTGATGGGTGGTGAGATGTGATTGGCCCAGGATTTGGGAGCTTAAGATTGGCTTAAGCACTTTATATAAGTTTATGCACTTTATATAAGTTATACACTGGGTAATAAGCTCAGATCTGAACCCTGATGCTGGTCTCTGGAGTCGGCTATCCTGGGATTTGTCATATGACTCCATCACCTCTCACCACCCCCCCTCGATCCTGTTCCCACACATGACCAAGGCAGCTTACAGAAGGAAAGGTTTACCTGCTGGCTTACAGTGCCGGGGGTTAGAGACCAGGATAGCAGAACAAAGGCATGGTGGAGCTCAGAACTTGATCCATAAACAGGAAACAGAGAATTCATTGGAGATGGTAGGAGGTTTTTACACCTCAAAGCCCACTCCCAGTGACACACCTCCTTCAACAAGACCACACCTCCTAATGCTTCCCAAACGGCTCCACCAACTGGGAGCCAAATATACAAACATACAAGCCTACGGATGCCATACTCGTTCAAACCGCCATACCTAATGAATCCAGAATGAGTCGTGAAATTAGGAGAGGGACTAACCAGGGAGAGGCGATGACCCAGTGGACATGGGAAGGGAACATGAGAGCCTAATGGGAGAATAGAGTTGCATAATCGAATTGTATAGTTAAATAATAGATGTATATAGTTCTTATACATTTATGAAATGCCATAATGAAACCCATTATTATGTATAATTGATATATACTAATAAAAACAGCTTTTAAGCCCATCAAATCTCCTGAGAATCTTGGAACAGAAATAAACGGATGTGCCACTCTGGGACTCAGAATCAGTGTGTTTATGGTTCTATGGCCAGTAAGAAGACTCCCCAGTTCTACCAACTGGAGCCACCTCTCACTGTGGCACAGGGCACTGGCCATCCTCTAGGAAGCAAGCTCTCCCCACCCATCCATCCCTGCCAGGAGCCACCTCTCACTGTGGCACAGGGCACTGCCCATCCTCCAGGAAGCAAGCTCTCTCCCCACCCATCCATCCCTGCCACCGTCTGTCTCGCAGGCAGATTCTTCAGTTCTGTTCACAACCTTCCATGTGTTCTGTCTTGCTGATGGACATCAGCCTTCATTCTGCCCTGAAACAGCCAGCCCACACCCCTCGTTCCATCCCTGTTTCCAGGGTGATTTCTCTTGTAAATAATTCCCCTTGCCATTCAAGCTTTGTGAACCCCTGAGTCTGGAGTAACTGGAACCCAGCTCCTGATCCAAGCAGAAGGAGCTGCAGGTAAGGAAGGCACCACCAAGCCTGAATGATCAAAGCCTTCCTTCTCACTTCTCCTTCGCAAAGTTCCAGTCTGTGGTCTTTTCCATTTCAGCTGGACACGCAGGCTTTCTATAATAACAATTGATAACCTGAGTCCCCCAGATTCTGGTAGAGGTATTTGGTATGTTTTACACACACACACACACACACACACACACACACTGTACTGGCTGCCTGCCAGCAAAGTATAAAATGGCATTTAATATCCTCTCTATCAGTATCATTTACACACCGCTTTAGCTGTGCAATTCAGTGACTTTTAATTTAAAAGAAAAAATCATTTTCCCATTTTCCTAACTATTTTGTAAATGGGGCTGCAGGGTGAGCCCTCTAACCCCAGCCCTCCCTCCCCACTTTGAGAAATGGCCTGTAAATAACTTTTCTGTTTCACAACTCCCAACCCCCGACATTGCAGCTGTGTCCTCCTCTCGCTGTTTACAGCTCCCTTCCTGTGTTTTGATTCTAAGCAGCTTCTTAGACGCTGTGGGGACAGTTTCCATAGCAGACAGGGATTTTTTTTTCCCTGCGTGTTGGCATTTTTTTTGTGTGGTAGTGGGTTTGGTTTGGGGTTTTGTGAGTGTTTATTTGGAATCCTCAACTTCATCAGCTGAAATCCTTCATCATCTGCGCTAACTTGGGAGACTTGAAGTATATCTGCAGTGGCAGAACAGCAGAGTATTTGAAATGTAGAGCTCTGCCCACACATCCAAGACACCCTGCCTTGCGAATGAGTCAAGGAGCCTCCGTACTGGGTAAAAATGGCCATGGGAGTGTGGCTTTTGGCTTTAACATCTTTGGGTCTGTTTCTTCACTTAAAGAACAGGAACTAAAGTGACCACTTTAGGAGATTACCTCGGAGATAATGCACATGAACGCCCCTAAAACACAACCGGTTAAAAATAGACCACGTTAAAGTTCACTGACTCTGGGCATTGGAGAACTTCTCTGGTGGCTGAAGAATCATGTTTCTGTAGTTGTGCATGAAGAAAGGCATAGTGTCAGCTGTTATAAAAATGAGTGCCTTCTGTTTATCTCCTCTGTGGAGAGGTGGCAGGCTTGCTGTGTCAGTGAGATAGAATGGTGGACTGACAGGAGATTCAGGTTGGAGAGAAGATAATCCATACACAATTGTGCAGACAAATATGTGATTACAGGTCATGCAAGATGAACATGAAGCCTCTGAAGTGTGTGTGCATATGTGCATGTGCATTGCGTGAATTGTACGTGTGTGTGTGTGTGTGTGTGTGTGTGAAGCAACTGAAGAGAATATATATTTATTGCTGGTAGATTCATACATATAGGCACAGAATTTTTTTCCTGGAACAATCTCTGAAAGATTGGTTACAGAAATTTCATTTTGCATAAGGAACAAGGAGAGCGGGCAGAGAAAGGCCATCCACTGTTGACTTCATAGGTTCCTGTAAAATCTGAGGTTTCTAAGAGGACCCTAGGCTCTCTGGTTGCCTCAAATGTCACCAGGGCTTTTCCTGGCTACACATTGTGATACCATTGCTATTTTCATTATAACATCCTCAACTCTACACAAAAAGCTGTCGGTTAATGTACACAAATGATTGTCCACTGGATATATTTGTCAGGTTAAACTAATTAAATATTAAATGTATGCTTATACTCAAAAGGACGAAAGGCCATTTACAAAGTAAGGGGACTCCTGACACTTCGGTAATTGTCTCTGCCTGCTCTTGTGCACACTTCCACAAGAGGGTCATGCTTGCTTTTAACGGGTGTTTATTCACTGCCTGGAGTATACTGGGCAGCATTCTGGGAACTGGTAGCTAAAATAGAGCCCTCAGCCTGGATCATAGGACTTAACATTTTTATTTATAACAAATAACAAAGCGAATGTGTAATATTTCTTCTCTGGAAATCTTTAACAAGTGCAACGGAGAATGATACGGAGAGGTAGGGGAGGCCTTCCTGTTTGATTTGGGTTTCTTACAGACAGTCCTTATTTTAGATGTTCACAGACAGCCCTACAGAGGAACCGACAGCCTGGGTCTCCAGGAAGGAAGGAAGGAGCCAGGCAGACAGGCTAGCTAAGAATGTTCCCCATCAGCAGAATGGCAACGGCCTTGAGTCGGACACTCAGGGCCAGGGACATTGGGGAGTTTTCCAGACTAGCCAGTCCACTCCACCAGGGGTTCCAAGCAATCCATAAACTCACCCATCATTATCTTTCTTCTTGTAGGACATGGAATATGTGCTTAGGAGTGTGTGTGTGCATGCACATGCCGGTACATGCCTGTGGAGGTCAGAGGTTGACCTCTGTGATCCTTTCTCAGGTGAGGTCTACCTTGTTTTATGAGACAGGATCTCTCTCTCATTTGCCCTCAAGCTCCTCAATTGGCTAGCCTGGCTGGCCAGGGAGTACCGGAGAGTACTGGGGAGCACCTGCCTGTCTCCGCCCCAGTACAGCAGTTACCAGAACACATGAGCAAGCCCAGCTTTTTCTTTCTTTCTTTCTTTCTTTCTTTCTTCCTTTCTTTCTTTCTTTTTTTTTTTTTTTTAATGTGACTTCTGAAGATGGAACTCAAATCCTTGTGCTTACACTTTATTGGCTGAGCCGTGTCCCCAACCTCCCGGCCACACAAAATAAACATTTTTACATATCAAATTTTTATATATCAAAAAAAATGGGAGGGAGCACATAGGAGTAGAAAATGAGTTTCCTTTACACAAGCCTCAGCACAAAGAAATAAATAAAATTTAAAGGTAACGTCTTGTAGAGGTGTACTCGGTCACTCACTCCAGAAATCATATAGCACCTCGTGAAACCGACATTGATGTTTTAATGGTATACGATCACTTTTGTCTGGAGAACTAAGTAAATGTACTTCAGGGATGTAAGCGAAGGTACTGGGACAAGGATTCCAGCTGCCTCTAAAACATTCACCAGTGGGTGGGGCACTATGCTGGGAGGTATGGAAGACCAGGAAGGGGGTGGGGGGACCCAGCCTGCATGCTTTCATTTGGTAAAGCTCTCTGTGCCTCTCCTGGAACCTGAGGGGCTGCTGGTTAGACCCCCCCCCATCGCTCTCCCACCTTTCACGGTTTCAATTCCAGTTCTATGGATTCTGCTTAAAATACTTATTTTAGAACAGGTTTTTTTCCCCCCATGCCTAGCTGAACATCAAGAGAGTGTCTTCCTTTTCAAGGGACCTGAGGGCAGATTCTTCTAGAACACAGGTGTTCAGCCTAAGGGAAGCTCTCCTCACTCTCTGGGATGTTTGGCTGTGCAGAAAGGCTTTTTTTTTTTTTTTTTCTTTAATTGTCTTGACTGTTACAGCAGCAACTGATATCTAGTGTGGCCTTTAACGCAGAAGATGGGTTCTGCTCTCACCACCATAAAGAACCCTCAATCCCATAATGTTCAGGATACCAAAAGTAGAATCCTGGGTGTAGAAGCAGGGGTAGAAATGGGGAAAGGAAAAGAGGGTGAAGAACATTGCTTATGAGCCTAAGATGTCGGTGGTACCTCCTACCTAGAAACAATAGGATGACTTCCGCCTCTCTTGGTGTTAGGTTCCTTCTATTGGCTACTCTATTACACTAATTCTGAGTGCATGGCTTCAGCATTAGGCCCCTGCACAATGCATAAGATACAGGGGAAGCTGGAGGGCCTATTCAATCCAGGCACAAGTGCAAGAATATAAGGTTTGGAAAAGACTCAAACCCTTGACTTAATTTATTAGCAACAGGCTCATCTGCATACAGCATCTGGGAACAAAGTGAACTTCCCCTTAGAATCTTTTGTTTCCAGTTCAGTGAGAAACAAAGGCTATGCCTGACCCGTTGAAGCTGTCTCCACTTCTCAAATAGAAGATAGGCCATTTAAAACACAAATGGAAGCACACACTTAGGAATCCTATACGCATCCTATGAAGGGCAAGAGATCCTTTAAGAGGAATAGCCAAGTATTTATAGACTAGGACGTTGTGTTTTTAAATGTTCATCTCTCTGTAAAACAAGAACTCAAAGAGTCCGAAACCCTGCAGTTTCTGAGTCTTCTGGAAACAGCGACCCACCCTCGGCCTCTTAGCACTGGAAAGATGGTTGTGTGGCACCAAGATCAGCTCCACCCCAAGGGAACTATGTTTTTGCAGTGTTTCAGCCACAACCGGGAGGCTGGGGGTTTAAAAGAGAGTTAACTGAACACCGAGCTTTGCGATGCTCAAATCCTGATCCAGTTTTCTTCCACAAAAAAAACAAGAGCACACGGCGTGGAAGCAGGAGCTAGGAGAGAAGTGTTGGAGTCCCGCGCTCCAAGGTAGAAGAGCTTCCGATCCTAACCCGGAAGGTCTGAGGTGCCTGCATTCCCTTCAAACGGCCTGGGGCTTAGTTTTTCAGTAATCTCTTTCCCGGGGCTCTGAAGCGTCGTGGCAATTCTTACACTTAACACAGGAGTGCCTTAGTGAAATAGAGACGCCCAAGGAAGCAAGAGAAGCAAGCTCCTCCCCTGGTCCCCTTTATCACTCCATCCTCACTCTGGTCTGTCTCTCCCTCCCGTTTCCAACTCCACCTTGCCCAGGTGTTTTCTCTTCCTTAGTTTGCGGTTTAATCCGCCAGCCGCAATCCTCTCCTGAACAAGACAACATGGCAGACATCAACTAAATAGTTTGGTTAGAAATAAGAAAACAACAAATTCAAGATGAAAGCGCAAACCAGCTAGGGGAGAATTCATGAAGAGAGCAATCAGATTTTTTCTAAAGTTATTATTTAAATCTCTAGGTCTCCCTTTCTTCCTCTCAAACACAAGAGGCAGGAAACTAGCATCAAAAATCAAATGAGTTCACACACACACACACACACACACACAAAATCTGTTTTTGTTTTTGTTTTTGTTTTTGTTTTTTAACTGTGCTTTCTGCCCAGGAGAACTTGGGAAGCAGGGGTGGGAGGGTTCTCTTTTTCCCTAAAGTCCCAGGTTGCTACTTGCTATTCAGTACTGGCCTGATCCAACAGAAAAAGGAAAAAGAAAAGAAAAGAATGAAAGTTGCCCAACCGGTTTGGCTGCTTCGGCCAGCTGGAGAGGTGTCAGCCTCAGCTTATCTCTGTGCGCTACAGCTTGGGCATTCTTCTAAGTAAACGGTCATCATTTCAATGCTACCCCATCCTTTCTACTGCGAGCTTTGAATTCGACTGTCTTCGGATTAAGCCGCCTCCATGGCAACAGGCTGGCCACACTGCCCTGTCCACCCCCACCAGACCTTTCTGTGGCCACGGGGAAGGGGCGGGGGAGTACACTCGCCAAGGAGACCTTGGCTCTCTTTTCAGATCCTAACCGAATTGAGAAACGTGCTCTGGGTCCCGGTGGATCGGGATTTTTCTCGTCCCCTGCACACGGTGAATTCGACACCCACTCGCACGCTTCTATCTCTGTATTCAGCAAGTGGATCAGGGTTCTGCCACCCGAGCCTTTCTGCTCCAACGCTCGCTATAAACAAAGCGCAAAGGAAGTCAAATCAAACTTTCCCTGGCTCCTTTTCGTCTCCCAGTTCAGACTGAGCCAACTTTCTTTGGATGCCTTTTAAAGGCCGCTCCTAACTCAAAGGCAGAACCTTGTTGCTTTCTTTTCCCCGTTTCTTCTCTATCTGTAAATCTCAAAGCTTTCCCCCAATAGTGTGCTCACCCACGCCCAAAGCAGCAATGCTCTGGAAGTTGGGAACAATAAGAAGCTGTTAGGTGAGAGTGTTTAAACCAAATGGTTCCTTTATCATTACACTCTTGCCAAACTGCCTTTCCCTCCTGCAGTCTCCGGGCTAAAATACAAACAAGAGGGCAGTAACAGCCTTTGCCGGACAATAGCTGAACCTGGACGGGCACTTCCAGAGCACCAGTTAGCAGCCAAGGGGGGTTAACAGTGATTCAATTAAGGTTGTCCGCGCAAGACATACTCCAGACAGAATGGAGTCGGCTTATCTGTCTCATCTGCAGATACTACTGTAAAAATCACATATAATTAGGCCCTGCCCAGAGTGGAAACTACTGGAAATGTTATCATTAGCTTGGAAGATTTCATCTCTGGGTTTCTCCGAGGGCCCTGGGAATGAACATTTTAGAACCAGAGGCACCTGATAAGTCGGGGAACATACTTAACGCCACCATTCCTGCCACCCAGTTTTTAAAAAAAATGCCCTCAGTGGACAGAAGCGAGAGAGAGAGGAGAGATACGCAATTCGTGGCCTGGAGGAGACTCCGTCCTTATGTTAATTCTTGCAAACACAACCATGGCATGCTTCACCTTACTTGTCTTTGGCTGATCTCATCTATACACAGGTGGGTGATCAGTTTTTTGGCACAGGCCTACCCTGTCATAAAATGTATGAAAGCCATAAACAAGGTCGGGCTTCTTGCTGAGTCTCTGGTCTCTCTTCTGCTATGCGGATTGGTCGGGCTTCTTGCTGAGTCTCTGGTCTCTCTTCTGCTATGCGGATTGGAGACCACACGGACAAGCCAGGCATAGCGGGCCCTGCCTCGAATGCTAACATTTGAGAGCCAGAGGCAGGAGGATCTCAGATTTGAAGCTGGCTTGTGCTATATAATGAGAACAAAACCACAGGTGGGAAAACAAGGTTGGCTGGTATAGAGAGAAAGATCTTATTTGACCCATGTGTGACTCACATTAGGTTCTCAGTAAAAGTAAAAGAAAGTACAGCCAAGCTAGAACCACACAGCAGGGGACAGCTTACTGTAGGATCCCAGGCAGGAAGCTTGAGAGTCTGAAGGCAGCCTGTGTTACACATAAAACAAACAAACAAACAACAACAAAAACCCAGCTGCTCTTGCTGGCACAAACTTGAAATCCAACTAACTTATAGCTGGAACAGGAGGATTACCAGTTCAAGACTTGCATGGGCTAAAGAACAAGATCTAGAGTTGACTGGGAAAATTGGTGCGATGGTCTCTAAGTTTACAAATGTAGCTCTGTGGTAAATGTAGCTCTGTGGTAAAACTCTTACCTAATTATCACAGATAATTAGGCCCTGCCCAGAGTGGAAACCACTGGAAGTGTTATCATTAGCTTGGAAGATTTCATCTCTGGGTTTCTCCCTCACATAAGGTCTGGGCTGGATTCCCTCACACTGCTGGTGAATTCCCCAGTACTGGTGGTTACACCTGCCCACACTGGGTGAGTTCTCTCATTCTGGGAAGACTGGATCCCACAGACCCTGGACTTCATAGTATTTGCAAAGTGATTTCTATGTGGGAATAGGTCTGTACTGTCATGATGGTCTCCTCCCTCTTTATCTGTAACTGCACACATGCTGTGGATATTTATAGACTAATGGGCATATAAAATCCTTCAAACAAGTTATACTTGACTGTGATTCTTGGGTAGACAGTGGATGGAAGAAACATGTCAGCTTCTGGTTGCAGCTCCAGATGAGACAGGGGGTTCTCTGTGTAACAGCTCAGGCTGTCCTAGAACTCAAAAGATGGCCTGCCTCTGCCTCCTATATGGTGGCTGAAAGGCATGCACCACCACACCTGGTTCTCCAGGCCACCTTTATCTCATGTTCATAACTGTTGATTTCCATGTCTACCGCATTCTCTCTGAAATTGTTTTCCAGCCCAGCGTTTCCCCTTAGCTACAAAAAGGCTGAGAGAGTGATTCCATTTACATGGCTGGCAAGAGAGGCAAATGGAAAAACTTACAGACCAGGCAGCTTGTGTGGAGGGCTCCAGAGGAATGTGGTGGGCATTAGAACTTGTATGCACTCTCATAGGTGGGTTTGCAGCAGTCACCATCCAGCCCGACTGTCCGAGGTGTGTTCAGAGACCTCAACAACTGTCACCCTTGTTGTTTTTTAATTGCATTTATTTATATTATTTTTGTGTGTCCGCTCACACACAGAAGTCATAGGGCACACGTGGAGGTCAGAGGACAACTGCTGGGAGTCAGTTCTCTCCTTCCTGTGTGTAGGTCCTGGCTTTGAACCCAGGTTGTCAAATCTGGGAGCAGGTGCCTTTACCTGAAGCCATTTTTTGTGGCCCTTGTTTTTGTTGCTGTCACAATGCACAGGTTTTCTCAGTGGTGAGGCTTCTACACATGCGTGTGCATGCACCCGTGTCTACCAGATCATAGGATGCATCCCTCTTCAGTGCCTCTAGACAGGCTCTCTCCCTGAACCCAAAGCCAGGCTGGCAGCCAGTGAGTGCCGCAGTGCTGGGGTTACTATGTGCAGCCATGCCTGACTTACTATGTGGAGTGCTGGGATCTGAGGCCAGGTCCCCACACTCATACCTGCAAGTGTTCTTGCCCACTGTGCCATCTCTTGAGCTCCAACAAATTGACTTATACCCTTACTGAGTATGGAAGCAAGGACAGAGGTCACACTGGCTTGCCTTTTGAGCAGTCCAAGTTTATGCTCACAAGGAAATCCAAGACAAAATCCTGCCCAATGATCAGGTCAACCGATTCTTCTTCTTCTTCTTCTTCTTCTTCTTCTTCTTCTTCTTCTTCTTCTTCTTCTTCTTCTTCTTCTTCTTCTTCTTCTTCTTCTCCTTCTCCTTCTCCTTCTCCTTCTCCTTCTCCTTCTCCTCCTTCTCCTTCTCCTTCTCCTTCTTCCCCCTTCTTCTTTCTTCTTCCTCCTCTTCCTCTCCTCCTCCTCCTTTTCCTCCTCCTTCTCCTCCTCCTCCACCATCATCATCATCACCATCATCATTTTTTTTTTAATTTCAGTGCCTCTCATACCACTTGTATCTGTGTCCCCTCAAAGCACACAGTTACAGACTATGTGTTACTTTTAGTTTTGGCTAGGTTTTTATTTGGATACTCATCCTGGGATATTTTACAGGGTGAGTCCGGAACGGGTGGGGTCTGCAGGATCCTGGTCCAGCTGGGAGTGAGTTTAGGGGTGGAGGTGGGGAGGTGTGGGGGTTCTCTGAGGAAGGCCTTCTCCCTGGATTTTAGTGTTACTGCTCTTTGTGACAATAGCCAGTGAAACAGCTCTCCTAGACCATCCTCAGGAAAACGTTGGTGTGCATGCGCTTTATTCCAGGCGACCCAGGGCTGCATATGAGCTGTGCAGAGTGGGAAGGAGATTCCAGGGAGAATGTAAAATCATTGGCTGGAGTTTAGAGTACTGTGAATGCTTCATTTGCATAGAGAGGCATGCCCGGAATCCCGGGTCCTTATTGGGAAAAAGGAAGCTGAATTTATTGGTTTGCCAAGGACGATGTGACATTTCTGAGGTAGAAGATTGGGATCAGGCTCCCCAGATCAGGGAAAGAAAGGGAAGAAAACCATGTTGGAAAAGACACTGTGCACTGAGCTCAGAGGAGCTGTCCAGACATGGGGACTACCGTCTTAGTAGCAAGTGTAACAGTAACACACACACACACATTAAGGCAAAACACCCTTACACATAATAATAAATATGGAAAACCTTTTTTTAAGTGAAGAGACTAATAAAACAAAACTTTAAGTTGGGCAGTGGTGTCTCATGAGTTCAAGGCCAGCCTGGTCTACATAGCTGAATTACACACAGAGAAACCCTGTCTCAAAAGCAATACAAAACAAAAACCCCAAGTTTTAATCTCACTCTTATCACAATTGGTCAATACAGTTTTTTGTTTTGTTTTAATTAATATCAGTTTTTTAAAATCTCACCTAGCTTCATGATTCGTTATTAGTCAGGCAGTGTACATTTTTAGGCTAGTTGTGTTCAATTTGAAAAATATCAAGGTTTTTTTGTTGTTGTTGTTGTTGTTGTTGTTGTTGTTGTTGTTGTTGTTGTTGTTGTTATATGACCTCTAACATTTCAGGGACAATTCCAGTTTCAGGGCCAGTGAGGAATTGTGAACGTTCTTTGCAGATCTTTACAAACCAGTTTGTTGCTGCCGTGTTCACAGTAAAGCTGGAGGAGTCGGTCACCCGTTCTTTGCATCATCTTTGCCCACACCAAAGCATCGTGCTGAGTCAGCAGGAATGTATTTCCTTCTCCATTCTGTTATCTTTACTCATGGATTGATTATTAACCTAATAACATCTTGTTCTGTTTGACAGAGAACTCATTAGATTTCTGGAGGTCAAAGTAGATCATATATTATAAGCAGGTGCCTCATTACATTAATATTACAATGTGTGTGTTCATGTGTGTGCTCACCCATGTGTGTATATGTGTGTGTGAACCTGTGTGTGTATGTGTGTGTGCACGCGTGCCCGCTTATGTGTGTGTGTGTGTGTGTGTGTGTGTGTGTGTGTGCACGTGCTAGGGTATTCATGCTTGTGTGCATTCACAGAGGCCAGAGAAAGCCTCTGGATGCCTTACACTGTCACAATCTACCCTTACACTGTCACAATCTACCCTTACACTGTCACAATCTACCCTTACACTGTCACAATCTACCCTTACACTGTCACAATCTACCCTTACACTGTCACAATCTACCCTGCTCCTTTAAGACAGTCTGTCACTGAGTAGGGAGCTAGGCTGACAGTCAACCAGCCCCGCGTCTCCAGGTCTCCTCCCCTATAGTGCGGTTGTTACAGGTGCTCCATGGACAGAGCCCAGCTCCTTACCTGGGTCCTGGATATTGACCTCAGGTCTTCATGCTAGGGCAGAGGACGCTCTCACTAAGCCATCGCCCCAGACCTCTGCATTGAATATAAAATATGAATATAACGCAGTTATATAACTGCATGCGTGTATTGGCTATTAGTGGGACCCACAGTCTGAAATTTATTTTTTATATTTGGAATAATGCAGCTTTGTTTTTAAAATACTTAGGATTAAATTTACCCACTTAAAAAAATACCAAATATGTAACTAGAAATTATAGCATTTGGCTGCAATGAGACACACAACATTTTATGTGCATTGAAGTCTTTTTGCATGCTCCTATTTTTATTTTGAATTTCACAAGGTTTTGGCTTTCTTTTTTTTTAAACAGGTTTTATTTGTATTTTAAATTATGTGTATATGTGTATGGGGTGGGGGTGGGGTGCTGGGAGCCTGCACCTGAGTGCTGTTACCCTCAAAGTCCAAAAGAGGGCGCTGGATTCCCTGAAGTTAAGTTGTGAGCTGCTGGATGTGGGTCCTCCGATCTCCCCAGACCTACACACATCAATTCATGCCATGACTTTGTGGAGTGAACAGCTGAGAGAAAGCACTGAACGCAGAACCCAGAAAGCGAACTCTGACAACCAGAAATGATCTCAGTTCCAGAGGCGTTATTTCAAATGTGCTAATATTTTCATTACACATAGCAGCAGGATACATTTAAAGACTGGACAAACCTCTTCACTGAAAATGTTTGCAGTTTTTAAAGTCAAATATTCGAGCAACCCCAGATCATTAGAGGGTTCAGATGTGCATGCACAGGTGCTGTTTCCCACCCAACATAAAGCATCTGTTAACTGGAGTATGTCAGAATAGCAAGGTCTGGTTATACTTGGTTAGAACAAATGAAAGACTTTCTTGAGAAGAAGGAGAGAAAGACAGTGGATTCCAGCCCAGTAATTTAAAGACCGGCTACCACACTGAAAGTTAAGCCCCAGCAGCCACTCACACAGTTACTGGAACACGGTGACACTTGTCCTTTCCATATGCTTTCCTGCTAAGTGTGGGGGCTGCCTGACAAGCAGAGTCTACATGCGTGACTTGACACTTGGCCCTTTTTAAGGAAGACTAATACTGGCTATATTAAACTATGAGACAGGACATCTATGTAGGACTCTAACACAGCCTTAAAGCGCTGAGGACTCTGTATTTTCTAGGATACTCTTGGAAAACGTGTTCACTCTGCCCTTAGAAGAGTTCGTGATAGAAAGGAAGTCTCTGTCTTTGGGGTGTCACAGGCACAACATGTAAGAGCCTGCTGTGATGTGCCCAGAAATTTTGTTCCTTTGTCTTACTTTCTCTATTAACCATAAGCTGAACCCAGGAATCTCATTAAAGCTCAGAGAGGTTAAGCAGCTAGCCTAGAAATGGCCAGACCTGGGGCTGAACTATAGCTGAACTGGGTTCAAAAGCTGAAGTAGACCAGCGAGAAAGAGTGGGGAGGAGCTGGAGAGGCAGCTCAGCAGTTAGAGCTCCTGCTGATCCTGCTGCTCTTGCAGGAAACAGGAGTTGATTCCCTGCACACATAAGGAGCACCTCACAGCTCTGGCGGATAATATACCCTCTTCTAGCCTGAGAGCGAACTGAGCTCACATGTGTGCACACATACACACCACACATATACATACACACACACATACCACAAATACACATACATACCACACACACATATACACTCACATCAAATACCACACACATGCATACACACTCCCCAACACATACATACACACATACCAAACATCACACACACACACATATATACACACACACATACACACATGCCAAACACACACACACACACACACACACACACACTGCAGGGGTTGGGAGTAATTAGAACGAGTGGTGAAATGTTTTCCTGTGTGACAGGATGTCAGCCATGACAGTTTACATGTGAGTGAAGAAAGCCCAGGTAGTTTTCTGATAGCCAATAAAATAAACATAGGCAGATTCCTCCTCCAATACCAGCTAGCTGCGGCCTCTGGGGAGCATCATCATCTCTCTGAACTCTAGTCTCTTCCTGTGTATAATGGAAATGACATTAGCACCATGCCACAGTTCTGAGCAACAGTATTGTGGCACTTATGACCTAATGTCCGTCATTCAATGGGACAGAGCTGCTGGGCTCTGAGCTGACTGTGAAATCGCAGAAAACACTAACTGTTATCAAATTCTGCTGTGTGCTCCCTTCCCCATATGCAAAGGATGCAGCTCTCGTAGCCTCTCTTCTCCCTCCATGGTGGCACGCTCTAACACAGGTGTGGTAACAAAGATGTAGCTCAGTTGGTAGTGTGTGTAATCCCAGCACTGAGAGGTTAAGACAGGAGCATCACAAGTTCAGGGACATCCTCTGAGATGTGGTGAATTTAGGGCCAACCTGAGCTACGTGAGACTCTGACAGCTCCAAAATAAAGATATGTAATGATTCAGAGAGCAGCTAATCTTAACCAAAGCAGTACTCTTGACTCTGCTGACATTATGACTGCTTTCCAGAGTATTGTGTGCAGTGTGGGCACATATGTATGTATATGTGAGCATGTATGTGTATATGAGAGTATGTGTGTATGTGCATTTGTGTGTATGTGAGAGTATGTATGTATGTGCATTTGTGTGTGTGTGTGCCTCTTGCACAGACATCAGAGAAAAGCAGGGGGGTCAGTTTTTTCCTTCTACCATGTGGGTCCTGAGGATCAGGCTTGGGTGGTCAGGCTTAGTGGCCAGCGTCTTTACCCACTGAGACCGCTCAACAGCCCACGTCCAGCTTGTTTTCCTTGGGGCTGGGGATTTGAACTCCAGTCCTCATGCTTGCACGGCAGACACTTTACCCTCTGAGAAATCTCCCTGACCTCTGGCTCAACTCTTAGGAAACAGTTTATAGCTAAAAATACATCCCAGCAAACTCCCTCCTAGTTGTTTCCCAAGAGTCTCAAACCTTCTAGTCTCTTCCATTCAAACCTGGATGGCCGTGTTTATAGACATTTCATTTAAAAATTTCCAAAATCTAAAAATAAACGATCCTCCTCCCAGGAACAGGCAAGCCAACTGTTCTGTCTGCGGGGGGGTGGGGGGGTGACATAGCGACCTGTGGACCGATGGGAGCTGTGACAGCTCCGAGGTGTCTGACCCTGGAAGACACCAAAGTCCAGCGATGGAAAACAAGCCAGCAACGTGCAGAGATGGACATCCGGGGAAGGGGCCTGGATGTAAAAAGATAACTGGATATCGTGGTTCATGGACATATTGACTGGTATTTCCAGTGTATTTACACGGCTCCATGCACGAGTCAAAACTCATGGCATTGCACGTTGGGAGAATGAATTTCACTGCATGTCAGCTTTAAAAACTATCTACTATAGCCATGCTAAGCCCTCCAGGCAGGTCAGTCCATGTTAAAGTCACCCCCATTATTGCGCTCAGGAAAAAAAAAAAAAAACACCCCTATGCACAAATTCCCAAAATATTTCACGACTCTCCCTGTCTTTAAACTGCCACCTTAGAGCAAGGAGGTTATACGTCTTGTGACAGATGTAATCCTCTGCAGCTGTGTGCAGAAATTATGTGCAGACGTGTGGTGTGGTTTTCTGGGTCGAAAGTCCTGGCTTACATTAAGTCTGCACGGGCGATGCGGTGGCAGCAGGCTGGAGGCTGTGTGCAGAGCGGACACTCCTGCCATCCCTCCAAGCTTTTTCTCCCCAGTGAAAAGCAGCGACACCTGTCAGTCACTTCATCTGCTGGTACTGCGATTAAATGCAGTAATATGTGTGTGGCGCCAAGTGCTTTGTGGGTTTCCAGCTTTGTGGGAAATTTCAAAAGCACGTGTAGAATCTGGGTTTCAGGGCTGGCTTGATGGCTCGATGGCTAAAGGCACTTGCTGCCAAGCCTGACAACCTGAGTTCAATCCCCAGGTCAAAGGAACCAAGTGGTTCCTGCAAGTTGCTCTCTGACCTCTGAGCAGACACATATGCAATCAATCAATAAAATGCTAGACATGCAAATATGTGTTTGCTCCCCAAAGCCATGTGCAAGAATTGGGCCTAATGACAGGCATTTGTGATCCCAGAGCTAGTGCTACAGAGACAGGACGATCCCTGTAGCTCAAAGGCCACTCGATCTGATTCAGCAATCCAGGCCTGTGAGAGACCCTACCCCCAAAAAACAACGTGGGTGCTGCCTGAAGAACAACATGTGAGGTTGACCCCTGGCCTCCACACAGACACATATGTATACACACATACACATGCAACCACAAAAGAATGGGGCTTCTGAAGAAAGGACTAGAAAAAAGAAGCAGGCACTAGCCTGCCAGTAAAAAGTTATAGGAATTAGTTTCTCTCCTGGAAACTTCACTGCTACTGAGTCACCTGTTCACTCCCCTCCACCCCTCAAATCCCCAAGACAAGGTTTCTCTGTGCAGCCCTGGCTGTCTTGGAACTCACTCTGTAGACCAGGCTGGCCTCGAACTCAAAAATCTGCCTGCCTCTGCCTCCCAAGTGCCGAAATTAAAGGTGTGGCCACTGCTGCCCTGCTCATCTGCCTTTTTATAGGAAGATCAGTGGAATGTGGGTAAGTGACATGACATTTATCATCCACGACTGCCCCATGGGTATAGATCCCCAGTTCAGCCAGGCCAGTGCTCAGAGCCACACAGCAAAGGAACCTGAGTCGGGGTCCCCGTGGAGCCTGTCTTCAGCACAGCCTTCCAGTGGGGAGAAAAGAGCAGACGGACATGATGGTCACACTGAGGGGATTTCCCACAAACTAAGTTCATAAAATCCCTTCATCCCATCACCCTCAGCCACCTGCCCAGAACTCCCCTCTCGTCATTCTGCACTGTCCCTGGCAGGAAACGGGCCCCTTCCACCAGCTCACAGAACCCACTAACTCATCCCTTGTTCACTCCTCTTACCCCAAGGAGGGTCTCCATATCTAATATCCTCCATGAAATGTTAATGCCTCAGATATCTGTTTACATGCAGTGGACACATTTGTGACACATATATTAAAAGAGAGAGATTCTCAGAGATCACGCTGCCTGCAGGAACCAGTAGTCTCCCTTGGGGGCGATGTCCTGTCTATTGGGGAGGGGCAGCTGCAGGCAGGATGGCTAGCACTTTGCATCAGTAAGCTATGGTTTGGGTAGTACCAGGAAGCTACTGGCCCTGGGCAGACTTCATCTTGCTTGATCCTCTCTGGGTGTGCTACTTGTTGGGTTTGAAAGGATTTGGACATGCCGAGTGTGATGGTGCAGACTTTTAATCCCAGCACTTGGGACTCAGGGGCAGGCAAAACTCTAAGAGTTCAAGGCCAGCCAGGGCTACACAGAGAAATGTCTAAGAGTTCAAGGCCAGCCTACTCTATCTAGGATATCTAGGCCAACTGGGACTACATAAAGAGATCTTGAATCAAAAAAAGAGAAAAAGCCCAGGATGGTAGTACATGCCTGTAATCTCAACACATGTATACACACATGAACACACACACACACACACACACACACACACACACACACACACACAAAATGGGATGAATGTGGACAATAGAAGTCAACTTTCAGAAGTCAGTCTTTCCTCCTGCTGTGTAGGTTGCAAAGGTCAAATTCTACCTGCTGACCCATCTTTCTGTCCCTTTTCCAGGTTTTTTTTTTTAAGATTTATTTATTTATTTTATGTTTATGAGTACACTGTAGCTGTTGTGAGCCATCATGTGGTTGCTGGGAATTGAACTCAGGACCTCTGCTTGCTCAGGTCCCACTTGCTCCGGCCCAAAGATTTATTTATTATTATATATAAGTACACTGTAGCTGTTTTTAGATACACCAGAAGAGGGTGTCAGATCTCATTATGGGTGGTTGTGAGCCACCATCTGGTTGCTGGGATTTAAACTCAGGGCCTTCGGAAAAGCATCAGTGCTCTTAACCTCTGAGCCATCTCACCAGCCCCCTTTCCAGGTTTTTAAACTAGTCCTGAATTTCTCCTACAGTTTCAACCTAGTGTTTCTGCATCAACGCACAAGAAGCAGGAACTGTCAAAACACACCAGGCCAGCTGTTGGGGAATTATGAGTGCCACCCAAACGGGACAGATCCCGACCAAGCATGCTTGATTTTTACAAAGCTGCCACTTTGTAAGTGAGGGAAATGGAAACTCCAGAGGGGTCTGTTAACCCACCCAAGGCCACATGAGAATAAGTGGTAGCCTTACAAGACCAACCAGTTGGAAGGGCCTGCTGCAAACCACACAGTGAGTCACAGCTTGCTCTGAATGTCTCTCTTCCCTCAGCTCAGGGAGAACACAGACTGGGCTCATCGAAGGAGGAAGGGCATCCCTGGGCCTAATAGAAGCATCTTCCCCCACCACGGTGATTCTGAGACATTCACTAAGAAGATGCGCTGCGGCTGACTCACTCACAGCCTGCAAGGCTCAAAGCAAGAGCTCTCTCCTTCCTCCCCATCATATTGTAAGAGGATTCCCTCTGGGGAGAAGAAACTTCCGCAAGAGACAAGGCTCCCCTCCTGCACTCTGCCAGATGCACGGGGCATCCTTCAAGGGACTCTGAAGAATGGGCCTGGGTTTCCTTGGGCCCAGTGGCTTTCCACAAAGCCTTTCTTCTCTGTCTGGAGTATGCAAGTGTGGCTTGGCTGCTTGTGTCTGTGGAACTACTTCAGCATCTTCTTTCCCTACTTTTAACTCTGTCCCATACATGGTAGCAGGGACATCTCCTGGGGTGCGTTTTAGACACACCGGTGATGCTCATGGTCGCTGTTACTGAGCTTCCCCCAGCCACACATGGTGACGCTGAGGTTTCTTCACCTCAGCATCAGGAAAAAGAGGCTTAGCAAGGACCGTGGCCTGCCTGACACACAGCTTGAGGTGGGCAGAAGTCAAGGCTGTCTCTCTGTGATCCCAGGAGCCAAGTGTTTTTCCCAAATAAAGTCAATAAGGTAAATCTCTCTCTCTCTCAAATCTCTCTCTCTCCCTCTCACTCATTTTCCTATTGCTGTGACAAAAACCTATGACCAAGACAACAACTCATGAAAGACAGCATTTAATTGAGCTGTGGTTTCAGAGGGTTAGGGCCCATGATGGTGGAGCAAAGGCAGGAACAAAATGTGAGGGAGGTCAAATTTTGAACCATAGAGAGAAATCGAGAATGCCTTTCATCCTTTGAATCCTCAGAACCTGCCTCCAAGTGCCACACTTCCTCCAACAAGGCCACACCTCCCAATCCTTCTCAAAAAGTTCCACCAACTAGAGACCAAGGATTCAAACCTATGAGCCCATGGGAGGCCGTTCTCATTCAAGCCATCACACGTGCGTTTTTTCTCTCCTTTTATACTTTCAACACTTAGAATCAACTATGGGGTGTCAGGGTTGGGGAGGTGGAGGGGGGCCCAGATGGGGGATGGGAGTATGGATAAACAATTTGTCTATGCTCCTCCAGTTGACATGCTCGGTCTCCTTTCTTCTCTCTTGGCGATGGAAACTGAACCTGGAAACTCACTGTCAATCACTTTTAGGATCTCTTTTTTTCAGGGCTGGAATCTGAATCTGCCTTGTATCCAATAAGCAAGTGCTCTTGCATGGAGCCCCATACCCCAGCTCAACGGTTTTATTTAGGTCCTTAATACTCAGCAACTTCCAGCTCCGGGCTCAAGGGTAAGAGCCTGTGGCTGATGTGTTTATAAAAAGACAGAGAGAGGAGGAATATGTCTTGGTGGATGTGGGGGACAGGGGGATCTCTGGAGGCCCGTACTGAGGCAACCCTTCCCCCTGAGGGACCAGCCACACAGTATAGTACAGAATAGAGTTTATTCAGGGCATGGGGAGGGGAGTCAAGAGGGTAATAGAGACAAGAGAAAGGCAGAGAGAGGGGCAGAGAGAGAGAGAGAGAGAGACAGTGAGAGAGAATAGAGAAGTAGAGGCCCACTATGAGCACATGGGGGGAGGGAGGACAGACCAGAAGCAGAAAGGCAAGAGCAAGACAGAGAAGATGGGGAAAACAGCCACTTTTATAGTGAGTCAGCATACCTGGCTGTTGCCAGGTAACTATGGGGCAGAGCTTAGACAAATGCTCACAGTGGCTGTGAATGTAGCTTGGTGGGAGGGGCTTTACCCAGCATGCACGAGGCCCTACGTTAAAGCCTGTAACTGTAAAAAGAAATTAATTTTTGTATATAACCTAGAATATGATTTTACTTTTTTCCTTTATTTTTGAGAACTGCCGTGGATTGCTGTCTATATGTAGGTGAGGGCAGCTGAAATATAAGGCTAGAGTCTGTGATTGGGCAATGGAAAAGGAAGGCAGGGATAAGAGTTTCAGAGATACAGAGAGAGACAGAGAGGAGACAGAGACAAGAGACGATGGAAGAAGAGGACCAACGAGATCCATGTGGCCTGAAAAAGCCACAGGTAGCTATGGATATCTTAGAAGAGCAATAGAATAATATAGGGCAGCTTGTGTTTATATCAACTGAGCTTTGAGTTCTTAAGGTGGGCGTTTTGTGAGTTGAGAATTTACAGTTATAAATCTGACTGATAATTTACAAATCTCTGGAGTTTTGATTTTACTGAGTTATAGGAATTTGTGTCAGCTAGCCATGGCGGCGGGGGGGGGGGGGGGGGGGGTGTCTGGGAGGATACAAGTGTGCCGCAAGCAGTTCAGAGGCAAGCGAACCATGAAAAGTTAAACAGACCCATGGGGATAAATATGAGGATGGGAAGACCACCGAGGCAGGAGAGTAGCCAGCAATAGCTTGAATTGTGTTTTTTAAAAAAATTATTTGCGGGCTGGTGAGATGGCTCAGCGGGTTAGAGCACCCGACTGCTCTTCTGAAGGTGATGAGTTCAAATCCCAGCAACCACATGGTGGCTTACAACCACCCGTAACAAGATCTGACGCCCTCCTCTGGTGCGTCTGAAGTCAGCTACAGCGTACTTATGAAGAATAATAAGAAATGAATCCTTGGACCAGAGAGACCAACCGGAGCAAGCCAGGCTGTCCGGAGCAAGCGGAGCCGAACGGGGACAGCCGGAGCAAGCGGGGATGCCGGAGCTAGCAGGGCCGGAGCGAATGGGGCCGAACAGGGACGGCCGGAACGAGCGGGGCCAAACCGGAGCAAGCGGAGCTGATCGGAGCGAGCGGGGCTGGCTGGAACAAGCGGGGCCGTATGGGGGCGGCTGGGAGCAAGTGGGGGCTGGCCGGAGCAAGCGGGGTCGAGCAGAGCGAGAGGGGTTGACCGGAACAAGGGAAAAAAAATTATTTGCATGCAACAGACTGCCTACAACTATAAAATAAAATGTGATCATGGGGGGCTGGAGAGATAGCTCAGTGGTTAAGAGCACTGACTGCTCTTCCGAAGATCCTGAGTTCATATCCCAGCAACCATGTGGAGGCTCACAACCATCCATAATGGGATCTGACGCCCTCTTCTGGTGTGTCTGAAGACAACTACAGTGTACTTACATATAATAATAAATAAATCTTTTTTTAAAGATTTATTAGAAGATACCTCTTCTAATTTCCTCTATCTCTCCTCAAACTGCCCCTTCCCAATTTCATGCATGTCTTTTAATGACCCTCCAAATTTAGTTAGTGCGACCCACGTGTGCACAGTGTGTAGCTGTGCAGTGGAGCATGGGTAAACTGCAATGTGACGTCACACTTCCTACAGGAAGAGGGCTTCTCCAACCAATTCTGCCTCCTGTGATATTGTGTAGGTCCTATGCAGGTAACCAACCTTAAGTGCTGTGAGCTCATGAGTACAGCAGCCCTGTCACTTGTGCCCTTTCTTCCAGTGTGTCTCCTGAGCCCTGGTGCTGGCAGGGTCAATACAGATGGTTTCCTTTAGGGCTGAACACTCGTGACTCGGAAGCATTACACATCTCTCCATGCCTGCTGCCCACTGCCAAAGCAAGAGCGCGCCGGGTCTGTGGGTATAAACCTAAACCTTTCCAAGGCAATGCGACAACAGGACTCTCTTAGTCACTGCTGCATGGCTGTGAAGAGACACCATGGCCAAGGCAACTCTTATAAAAGAAAGCATTTAACTGGGGGACTTGGCTTACAGTTTCAGAGGTTCAGTCCATTATCATCAGCATGGCAGCTTGCAGGCAGCCATGGTGCTGGAGGGGTAGCTGAGAGCTCTGCCACCTGGTCTGCAGACAGCAGGAAGAGAGGAACCCTGGGCCTGGTGTGGGCTTTTGAGAGCCCATCCCCAGTGACACACTTCCTCTGACAAAGCCACACCTCCTTATCTTTCCAGTCCTTCTCAAACAGTGCTACCCCCTGGTGACTAAGTACTCAAATATATGAACCTATGCGACTCATTCTGATTCAAACAACCACAATGTCCATTTAGCAGAATAACCTAGCAGATCACAGGGTCCATGATCTTCTCAGCTGAAGGCTTAGGTTAGGAGTAGTAACAGATTTGAAATCCTCTTCTGTGGAGCAGGCTCCAAATCCAGTCAGAAGTCAGTCAGATATGCACACACATCCCCAACAGCACCCCACCCCCACCCCCATAACAGTCATACCACAAATAGGCTCATGGGTACATCTTCCTTGGCAAGTTGATATTTTAGCACACCTTGTATTTTTATTGCCCAATAAAATAAGGTTCTAGATGTTTATAAACAAGTAAATAAAAGTACATGTGTTAAGATAATCCGTGTAGTATAGAAAAGCGGAGCTCAGAACTTGGAGAGCACTGGTAGGGACCTGGAAGTGTGTCTAAGGAACCTTTCTGGGAAACTAATATCTGAGAAATCAGTAATAGATAATGGTATTATCAGTACTAATAAATAATAGATAAATCTTGCTTTCTAAAAAAGTTCATGGTCAGCATTCTCCACGCACTACCACCTGTAGCATCGGGTAGAGAAATCACATGCTGTAAATAGGGGCCATAGAAATGGCCCAATAATTAAGAGCTGGTCTTCCAGAGGGACTCAAATTCCTCTCCCAGCACCCACACCAAAAGGCTGACAATCAACTGTAACCTCAACTCCAGTACTCCAAAGGCTCCTGCACTCATGCGCACACAGACACATACACATAAATGAGAGTGAATTTTTTATTAAGTGGTAGGAATATCTATGAGGTTCCTTCTATGAGATTCCTCTAGACTTAGAAGCCGGGAATAGTTTGTTCCTGTAAACGACCCAGGTATTAATGTTTCTGAAGCACAAGTATAAAGACTGAACAAATAGACTTTCCTTCCTCTGTAGCTATCAGCAGCCACATTGTACGTTTTTATTTAATTCTGATAAAATAAATCCCTACCTCTGATGACAGCAGAGATGGGGCGCAATCAACACTCTGTGTCCTTCAAGGTCATATCCAACATCATCACACTTCCTGTATCTACAGAATAAGCATACAGTCGTGGAAATTCTGTTTATATAGTGCCGAGATCTTCTTTAAATCCCCTCCATAGGAGTGTGACTACTACCAGCTTGGGGAATTTGAGCTCCTCTGCAAGGCACACTGTAAGAATGTACGTGAGCCCAGATTAGACAGTGCAGCCTCGGGAAATGAAAGTAAACACGGTGTGAAACCGTGGGGCCTGTTGAAACTGTAAAAAGCCCCTGAACTTTGATCATGAGGAAGCCCTCAGACTGCCTGGTGCACCCCATCCGAGAGCTATTTATTAGAAGAGCCTGTCACCTACAGGTGCCACAGACCCCCAGCCTTCCAGCAAGCTCGACAATGAACTCTGGGTTCGTTTGGTTTTGGAACAGTGAGATTTTGTGCAGGGCTCAAAGGCTGTATTTTAGTGGATTCAAATCCAATAAAATAAATCCTTGGAGCCCAAGAACCCTGGTCATGGCAAAGATCACACGTGCTGACACCACACCCCACACACCGAGCCTTGACACAGAGCAACAAAGGGACTGCTAAGAATCAAGACTGTTCCTACCACTGAGAAAATATTCCTGTTTTCTTAATTCCCAGATTTGTGGCTTTCTGAAAGCTGAAGCCCTTAGCTCCGGTCCCTAGTCTGTGCTCCCTTCCCACCCCGCACAAAAGAACGTCAAAGAACATTTGCTTTCTTGTTGTTTTTTGCTTGGACGTTGTGTGTATGGACATGGGTATGAACATGTTCCTGTGGGTTCATACACATGTGTGCCCACACACATGCATGTGTACATAAGTGTTCAGAAATCAGAGGACATCAAGAACTATTCACCTTGGATTTTTGCTTTTTTATTTTGTTTGGTTTTGTTTTAAGATTTATAGCTGAGTGCGATGGTACACTCCTTTTAGACCCAGCACTCAAGAAGCAGGTGGATCTGTACATGAATTCGAGGCCAGCCTGGTCTGCAAAGTGAGTTCCAGGACAGCCACGGCTACATATACAGAGGAACCCTGTCTCGAAAGGCTTTTTTAAATTTTTTCTTTTTATTATTTTCTTAATTACCATTCTGTGTTTATGAGTGGGTGTGTCCACACATATGCAGGCACTCATGAAGACCAGGCCTCCAGGAGATGGAGTAACGTGTGTGCTGGGAACCAAACTCGGGTCCCCTAAAAGCAGCTAAAGACTTTTAATGACTGAGCCACACACCTTGTTATGGTTTGGGGGGAGGGAATGGTTGTTTATTGGTTGGTTGGTTCTGTGTAGTCCTGACTGTCCTGGAAATCACTATGTATTCCAGGCTGGCCTCCATCTCTTGGAGATCCACCTGCCTCTGCTTCCCAAGTGCTGGGATTACAGGTGTGGGCCACCACTGCCCAGCCCAAAGCTCCTAGGCAGGCTGGGAGGCTGGCACAGCAAGCCCTCGGGATCCTCCTTGCCTCTGCTGCCTCAGCTCTGGGATTACAGACGTAGGTCACCATGCCTGGCATTATGCATGCATCCTCGGGAATCAAATTCAGGGCTTCGTATCTGTGCATCGAGCAGTTTGCCAACTGAGCTGTCTCCCCAGAGCCTGCTGAATTTCCTTAACTTGTTTCCAGCTTTTCCCTAATGACTCAAAAATAAGAGTAGCCACTGGCTTCCTGGTCAGTCTGTGAGCCGTGACTCACTTAGATGAAGTATTTTGGGAGACATTATCTATGGGAATCAGGAGAAATCTGTTCTAGTCGCTTGTATGTTGTGCTTTAGAAATAGGATGTGGTCAGAGTTCTCCGCTAACCTTGAAGAACCATTTGAGTTATTATTCCCAGGCCCGTGCTTGTAAAGGTCAAAGCTTGTAATAACCAATCCTGCTCACTATGTGTGGTCAATATATGTGATTTGAAAACACGTTGGGAGAAGAGCTAGCTATGATTCTACCCACCAGGTCCACCCAGTGCACACACTCCAATCTATCTCCCCTCTTGAACGTTCTCATGACACACGTGTCTACAAAAGTCTCCAGATGTAAGATCTGCTCTTTACTCAGAACAAAACCAGTAAAGAAGACCCCAAAGGACTCAGCAGCCAACTTGAAACCTCCAAGGCTGTGCCAGTATTTCGTCCAGAAGGAAGGAAGTCCTTGTAGCCCAACAGAAAGAGACGATAGATTCTCAGGCAGGTCAGCAGGCACAAGGTTGATCTCTCGCTGTAGGCTTTTGTTATTTCCAACTGTAGAAACCGGCAGGCAGTCAGGGCAGATCTCCCGGGTCCTATTAGGTAAAAGAAGAGTGTTATTTCCACTCCAAAGTCAGGCTGCCTCTGGGTGAGTGGGTGGACACGGGAATGTTGGCCCTCCCTGACAACAGAAAGGATTCCGCTAGGATCCTGTTCCCAGACTGTAAACACTGGAGCGCCTCTCCAAACACATAATAAAAATCTAGCCCCTGCCCCCATTCTTTTTTTCCTGTGCTATGTATGATTCAAATTTAAATCCTGATAAATATCAGCGTGGAGCCTCCAACTTCATAAACACTGGAATTTTCCAGAACGCACACAAAAGCTTCTGGTGAGAATGTAGCATCCTGAGAGACATTTTACAACTTCTACAGTGTATGTGTTCCCTGTAGCAATTTTTTTGTTTTGTTTTGAGACAGAGTCTCCTGTAGCCCTGGCTGGCCTTGGACTTACTACGAAGCTGAGGGTGGACTTGAACTTCTGATCCTCCTGCTTCTGCCTCCCAAACACTGGCAGGACAGTGGAGCCCACCACTCCTACAAGGTTCTGGCGACTGAGCTCAGGCCCTCTGCCTGCTAGGTAAGCATTCTAACAGCTGACTCCCAGCCACTGCAGCAAGGTTCAGAACTAAAACAAGACGATAAAAACCTCCTAAGGGGCAATGACAATAACTAATGTCACCTCACCCCCCCCCAAAAAAAAGCCTGTCTCTACAAGTAGAAAGAACAAACTTGATATCTCTAACTGCAAACAGCAAAGAGAAGCTTAATAAATTACAAATCTAATCAGAATCAAAGCACATTTACTCCTAGAGGCAAAACCAGAAATTTTCCCTCAACTGCCTTAGATCAAAAAGGCCAATTTTCTCCTGCTCACTTAGGAAGGACCCCGTCCTGGAAGTCTCTCTTCAGACAGGAGTCATGTAGCCTCTGCCTAAGACAGGGGATTAGGTCATTTGTTTCTGGACTGCTTTCCACCCCTCGCTTACAACTGGGCTCCACAATTTGTTACAACCGTTTTCTGGCTTTTCCAATGTGTTCCGACAAAGACCAGGAGCTTAAATCTCCCTGATTTAACTGGTTGGGGTGTTAGCAAGAGGGAATTGAGAATATATTTGGTGCGTTTCATTGGGACATAATTTCTGTCTCCACGAGGGAACAGTTCTGTCGGTTCTAGGAACCACCTAACTGTAGATAAGCCCTACCTTACCCCTTTGTTTTTTCAACACTGGGAACACAAGAGATTGGCAATAAACCAGGTGAGCAAAACTTACCTCTCAGAATGTTCTAAAAAATGAAAAAGGATCCCTTTTACCATAACATTGCTCTCTCTGTGTTAGCCAACAAATGAAAAGGAAGCAGGGAGGGGGAAGGGGAGGGAGAGAGAAGTAAGGCTTTGAATCTAAAAGAAATCACTCAAGTGTGCCTCTTAGTCAAATAATTGAAGAACGAGTTTAAATAACACCCCAACTCCCTGGCACTTTGTAGTCTCACATACATCATTAATTGGTCTGGCATCATTAATCGTCTTTAAGATTGGCGACAACCAGGACGGAAGAGATCAAATAACCGAAGACAGATCACGCACCTAGCGCAGGGTGTGGCCAAACCGGTCTTGGCGTTCCTTTCTGTTTACAATACGCCTCGGGAAGTGGGCTTCTCAGTTCCTCCGGATCTGGGACTGTATCCATGGACAACTCTCAGGCTTACAAATAAATATGTCTGGGTTGGCTTTTTTTTTTTTTATATAAGATTTACTTATTTTTATTTTATGTGTATGAGTGTCTGCCTAAATGTCTGTACATCATGTGGTGCAGTGCCTTGGGAGGCCAGAAGAGGGTGTCAGATCCTCTGGAACTAGAATTAAATGGTTAGTCTTGAGGGGCAGTGTGGGTAGGGTGTTGGGATCAGAAGGTTGGGTCCTCTCCAAGAGCAGCCAGTGCTCTTAACCACTGAGCCATCTCTCTAGCCCTATTTTTTTTTTTTTAAAAAAAAAAGATTGATTGATGGGGCTGGCAAGATGGCTCAGTGGTTAAGAGCGCCGACTGCTCTTCCGAAGGTCCCGAGTTCAAATCCCAGCAACCACATGGTGGCTCACAACCATCCGTAACGAAATCTGATACCTTCTTCTGGAGTGTCTGAAGACAGCTACAGTGTACTTACATATAATAAATAAGTAAATCTTTAAAAAAAAAAAAAAAAAGAGCCGGGCATGGTGGCGCACGCCTTTAATCCCAGCACTCGGGAGGCAGAGGCAGGCGGATTTCTGAGTTCGAGGCCAGCCTGGTCTACAAAGTGAGTTCCAGGACAGCCAGGGCTAGACAGAGAAACCCTGTCTCGAAAAACCAAAAAAAAAAAAAAAAAAAAAGATTGATTGATTGAATGTATGTATGTATGTATGTATGTATGTATGTACACTGCCGATCTCTTCAGACACACCAGAGGAGTGCATCCGATCTCATTACAGATGGTTGTGAGCCACCACCATATGTTTGCTGGGAATTGAACTCAGGACCTCTGGAAGAGCAGCCAGTGCTCTTAACCACTGAGCCATCTCTCCAGATGTTACCCATTGTTACCCATTTTTATGAATCCTCTTCTAGAATTATTTTGAAGGAAATGTAAATGACCTCAATGACTTTCAGCCAGTGCTGAGGTTAGCAGTAAGGCTATGCACACCCCTCGGTACTCAGAACATTAACAGTGTAGGAGCTGCCATTGGCTTGCCCAGTCTCCATCCCCATGGGATACTACTGCCTAAATTTGGGAGCTAGCTGACCCCCAATGCTCCATATGATGGTGGATTAGTTTGCTGAAGCTCCTGTTAGGTGATGGGACTTTTAAAGAGGTGGTCATGGGGGCTTGTCCAAGGCTGGCAACAGAGCCAGCCAACCACAGACTGGCATCTCTGAAACGATGAGGCCAAGCAAACCTTTCTGCTTTATAAAGCCATTGTCTCCAGTATTTGTTATAGTAACAGAAAGCTGACTAGGGAGTTTTTTCCTGTGTGATGCTGGCGATGGGCCCAGGTCTCACACACACTAGGTTAGTGACCTAACACTGAGCTACAACTCAAGTGTAGAGCGTATCATTCTTACTCCATCTGTGGCTCTCGAGGGGTGACTTTACCCCACAAGGGGCATTTGGAAACATCCAGAGACATTTTTATCTGTTATGAGGAGAGGGGGAGGTTGTTCTACCTTCTTTCCTTCACAGGGCAGCCCCCGACCTCACCAAAGTATTCTGTACCCCAGAACACCCATGCCTCGGGTGACCCTGTGAACACCCATGCCTCGGGTGACCCTGTGAACACCCATGTCTAGGGTGATCCTGTGAATTCCTTAGGAGAAAGATGGGTGATCCCGTGGGGCTGGCCCTCCTTTGACCTTTGAACCAAGATGGTGCACATGTCCTCAACCCGGCCAGCAAGAGTCTCTTCCCCAGGACTCTACTAGAGACGCTTAGGAAAGATGTCAGTTTCTCCGAGATCAATGGCTGCCCAGACTGACAAAGGTAAAGGAGAAGCAAGAGAAATGAGAAATTAAAAGGCACGGGGTCAGGGAAACACTGGACTCTTCGTTGGTGTTTTTATTTCATTTTTGATTGACATATAAGTACACTTACTTATGAGCCATGGTATGATGTTCCCACAAGAGTGACAAGTCTTTGAATCAGGCCCCAGGTCCTAGGCTTTTGAGATAAGTGTGCCTATAGATCCCATCTCTGGAGGAAGATTTGTCTTATGAGTTTTATATAAACTGGTCTGAACCGGCCTTCTGCAGTTTTTCAAGCAAGGGTCTTGGCTAGTACGGAAGCTAACCAGTGAATATTGCTCTTATGAGAATGCTAAGGCCGGTGAGACAGCTGGGAAAGTGAAAGCACTCGCTGCTGAGCTGCGGGACCTGAATTCAGTTCCCAGCTGCAAAGGAAGAGAACCAACCAAGTTGCTCACTCATATCATAGCAAGCATACACACAGATACATAGACACACACACACCACATCATGCACACACACACAACCTACATACCACAAACACACACATGTACACACACACACAAATAAATAAATGAATGTAATGATTTGTAGTGTAGCTCATTGATAAAAACGAAAAACACTGAGGCTAGACATGATGTAGCTACTTCAGCAGTCAAGAGCCCTGGCTGCTTTTCTGGTAGACAAGAGGTTCCATTTCCAGTGCCCACATAGCAACTCACAACCACCTGTAATTCCAATTCCAGGGGCTCCCACATCCTCTTCTGGCCTCTGGGACATAAAGAACATATCTGGTACATAGACATACATGAAGACAAAACAGACACACATATTAAAAAACTGAAACTAAAGTTAAATAAATATATTTTTAAGCAGCGGAAGGAAGGAAGGAAGGAAGGAAGGGAGAGAGAGAGAGAGAGAGAAAGAAAGAAAGAAAGAAAGAAAGAAAGAGAGAGAGAGAAAGGAAGGAGAAGAAGGAAGAAAGAAAGTGAGAAAAAGAAAGAAAGAAAAGGAAGGAATGAAAAAGAAAGAAAGGAAGGTAAAAAGGAAGGGAGGGAGGAAGAAAGAAAGAAAGAAAGAAAGAAAGAAAGAAAGAAAGAAAGAAAGGAAGAAAGAAAGAGAAAGAGAGAGGGGGAGGGGAAAGGAGGGAGGGGGGAGGGGAGAATATATAGGTTTTTCAGTGTTTTCCAAAGGAATAGAGGCTGTAGCCATCAGCTACTGGTCACTACTATGACCTACATAAAAGGCAGGCGCTCTTTTGTAATCCCAGCACTGGGATCCTCGGACCAACAGTATCATGGATGCCATTTTACTGATGGAGAGCTCATGGCCCAGGAAAGGGCTCGGCGTTCCAGCTAATGGTTACACATGTTCCTCCTATGTGTTCTTCGGGGGAGGTCCGGTGTGCATGGGGGCGGGGGGGGGGGTGCCTCTGTTGAGACGGAACAGAGGCACCCCCCTTGATCTGTCCTCAGTGGCCGGATTCCCTTTGGTAGGGCCCCTCCTGAACCTGGAGCGTGTGTTTGTCCACTAGGCTTGTGACCACAAAGGCCCAGTGATCCTGTCTCTGTCTCCTCCTCCAGTGCCAGGGTTTAGGTCCACACTACCACACCTGGCCTTTTCACATGGGTGTAGAGGTGCAAATCTCAAGTCCATTTGAATACACAGTAAATAAGAAGTCTAAGCAGGCTTCCCAGCCCTGTATCATGAATACTTTTGAAAATTTTTTATGTATTTATTCACTTAAGACAAGTCCTTCCTGTGTATCTCATGTTAACCTGAAACTCTCAGTGGAAACCAGACTGGTCTTGAACTCACAGAAGTTCTCCTATCTCTGCCTCCTGAGTACTGGGGTTCTTCAACTATTTCCAGGTGTACTTGTGCCAACTTGTGCACGTCGGTACTGGGCCCTGGGAATTCGGCCTGTGGGTTCCCACAGCATCTACACTTCCAATAAAATTGAAAGGAACCCAGGAGAGGGTTGCTGGGTTAATGGAACCAGCTTTGAATCCCCCACCTCCACCCCACCCCCGGTCTGCTATGTGACATTGGATCATTATTGAGTATCTGAGTCTATTTCTCAGGCTGTAAAATGTGTGTGAAGAATGGACCTTAAGGCCTCTGTACTGGCTGGTTTTGTGTCAACTTGACACAGGCTGGAGTTATCACAGAGAAAGGAGCTTCAGTTGGGAAAGTGCCTCCACAAGATCCAGCTGTGAGGCATTTTCTCAATTAGTGATCAAGGGGAGAGATTTCCTTGTGGGTGGTGCCATCTCGGGGCTGGTAGTCTTTGTTCTATAAGAGAGCAGGCTGAGCAAGCCAGAGGAAGCAAGCCAGTAAAGAACATCCCTCCATGGCCTCGACATCAGCACATGCTTGAGTTCCTGTCCTGACTTCCTTGGTGATGAACAGCAGTATGGAAGTGTTAGCTGAATAAACCCTTTCCTCCCCAACTGCTTCTTAGTCATGATGTTTGTGTAGGAATAAAAACCCTGACTAAGACAGCCTCCCTAGGAGGACCGCAGGCATCAGGTGCAAAGACCCTAGCATGGAAACTTACCTCACAAATATCATCCATTGCTTTTAGTTTCCAGAAAAAAAAAAAATTCTCCAAGAAAAGTCCAGTAAGAGGCTCTTTAAATAAATGTTCATAGCCACGATTTGCCAGGGGTGGAAATGGGTGGGCGCCCTGAAGCAGGACCAGTGTCTGACAGCTCCGACCAGAATGACTATACTGGTGGCCAGAGTGTGAGGGACATTTCCACACTGGTTGGCTTAACCGCCACTTCTTAAGCCCACCAAACCTTCTCAGGCCACCCAGGCTACCTTGGCCCCTCCGTAGAACCATCTGGAGCCTCCCAGGTGGAGCCTCCCAAGACCGAGCAGATGCAGGGTTAACCAAAGGCTTGACAGAAGACCCCTGCTGGTTTCTGACCCCCCCACCTTCTACCCCTGCTTAGCTCTCCTCACCAACGAGAGGACCTGCCTTTGTCTGTCTGCATGTTTTTTGTTTTTTTTTTTTTAATGTTTAAATTTTTTTATGGCTCAAATCTGGAAGCCCCCTGCACACTGCACAATAGGAGACTAGTTGAATAAATGATGGGTGTTCTTCCTGTGGAATAGCACAGAGCCTTATAAAGAATGAAGTCAACCCAAGATGTCAGCTTGAAAGGCAGCCAGAGTGTATAATTCCACAACCAAGAGAGTCATAAAAGCATATATGTGCTATAATCACATCTGTGTAAAAGCTAATTGAGCAGACACTTATGGGTGAATATATCTATATAAAACAAGATCACATACATAGCTTTCAACCCATGTCATGCATTATTGTTTAGAAAAACTAAACATTAGCAACAGAAAAACTATCTAAATAAACTGTAGATGGGGTATTTCTGCCTGTATTTGGCGTCATTAGGCACTGTGACTTTCTGTACTAGAAGTCTGGTCCTGGGGGACAGGGGTAGCAGAAGGAAGCTGTTTGGTTTTGGACCCCAGGAACAAGGGACTAAGGTGCATATATTACATACCAAAGCAGACCTGGCCTCCAGGTTCTCTCAGCATCCCTCAGTCCCCACCTGGCATACCCTGCCCCCAACCTTAAACTTCCCAGCCCAGGGGCTGGGCTGCCCTTCCCCCAGAGGCTCCTCCCTATATTATCCAAACATTTTGGTCCACCTCTCTCTTCTCTTTTCTCTGAGTGCATTCCCTCCCTCTCTCTCTTTCTCTTTCCCTACCCTATTCCCCACCCCCTTTCCCAATGGTGACTTCCCTGGCCTTGGTGCTTGGGGTAAGTGAATTCACCCACAAGAGAGCAGTTTTCCAATAATCCTGCCTTAGTATAATCTAATCTGGTTTGAATTGGTTTCATCAGCGGCAGAGAAATAACCTGTCAGAAGCGAGACTGTAAAAGGCAGACAGGCGGAGCCTAATGAAACCTATCAGTGCGCGCCCCTCAGAAGGGGTTGTGAGACACCAGCCTCTCTGTGGCTTCCACTAGGCAATGGGACCTCTTCCCCATACTGCACTTGCACCACAAAATGACCCCACTGGAGTCTATCCAGTGTTGGTTCCATGCTCTTGAAATTTCAAAACCATGAGACAAACAAGCTTCTTTACAGCAGTAGCCTGCTGCGTGTTTGTGTGGTGGTTTGAATATGTGTGGCCCCCATAAACTACTGTGTTTGAAAGCTTGGCCCATAGGGAGTGGCACTGTTAGGAGGTGTGGCCTTGTTGGAGTGGGTGTGGTCTTATTAGGAAGTGCATCACTGTAGGAGCCAGCTTTAAAGTCTCCTGTACTGAAGGTACAGACACCCTCCTTCTGCTGCCTTTGTATCAAGATGTAGAACCCTCAGCTCCTTCCCCAGCACCGAGTCTGCCTGCACACTGCCCTGTTTCCTGCCATGACAATAATGGACTAAACCTCTGAAACTGCAAGCCAATCCCCAAATTAAATGTTTTTCTTTCATGGTGTCTGTTCACAGCAATAAAACCCTAACTGAGACAGTATTTCATAAGAATAGAAAAAAATAATAAACCACACCCCCAATGAAATCCACTTATATCTAAATCCTTATGAGAAATGAAAGCATAGATGGGATTGTGGGTCGGTGGGACAGCATCATTACTGAAAACAGTCAGGAGGCAGAAACAACCCAGGGCCCATGACAGGTGAGGCAGAATGAAAAGCTGTTTGTGTTGGGCTGGAGAGATGGCTCAGTGGTTAAGAGCACCGACTGCTCTTCAGAAGGTCCTGAGTTCAGATCCCAGCAACCACATTGTGGCTCACAACCATCCGTAATGAAATCTGATGCCCTCTTCTGATGCATCTGAGGACAGCTACAGTGTACTTATAATAATAAATAAATCTTTTTTAAAAAAGCTGTTTGTGCATGGAAGAGATAACAAGGTTAAAATCTGAAAACACTGCATCAACTGGGCAAAGCCAGGCCAAAGGCCAAGATATTGTGTTGTTACATTTATGTAGAATTCCAGAATTGGCCAAAGAACAGAGGAAAAAAGGATGGATGATGGGACTGGGGGTGAGTAAGTAAGTAAGAGTGTTTGGAGTCTGCTTTCTTATAGACCCAGAACCACCTTCCCAGGTTTCCTAGGGGATGGCACCGCCCACAGTGGGCTGGACTGTCTCACATCAATCCATCAATTGTTAATCAAGGAAATGACCCACAGGTTTGTCCACCAGCCAAGCTGATGGAGGTAACCTTTCAATTAAAGTTTCTTCTTCCTAGATGACTCTAGCTTATGTCAAGTTGACAAAGAAAATAACATGACTAGAACAAAGGTCATCCTTGGCTGCATAGAGAGTCTGAGGCCAGCCCAGACTACACAGCAGTCTGTCTGAACAAGCCAATCAATCAATCAATGGGATGAACAATCAATACATACCAAAACAAGGTTAAAATTTGAAAACACTACCTTGATTGGATAAAGCCAGGCCAGAGGCTCAGTTCCTGTATTATGACATTTATGTAGAATGTCCTAAATTAACCGATGTACAAAAGAAGAAATTAGGTAAGTACCCACTGAGGGCTAGGAGACACACGGAGAAAGATGTAATGTCTGAAGGGTTTGGGGTTTCTCTTTAAGGTGATACATGATCTAAGATTGACTGTGGTCTTCTTTTATGCAACTGTGAGTAAACTGGAAACCAGAATGGTTTACTGTGTAGGCATGGGCTGGCATGGCGTATGCTACATCTCTGTAAAGCATTTAAAGACACAAGCAGAAGCTGGGCCATCACAGAGAAAATGCAATGTGATCGAATGGTGGAGGGGGAGGGGGAGAGGGGGAGGGGGAGGGAGAGGGAGAGAGTTAATTGCGGGGATCTGCCTAAGGGTCCAGAATGATCTGTGTAAAGTTGCAGCCTCTCAGTCATGACCTGAAGAAGTGAGAAAATGATTTGTGGACAGTTGGAAGAACACAGTGAAAACCAAAGTGTGTGTCAGGAGTGTGTAGGGCCCAGAGAACCGGCAGAAACCTGTGGCACCAGGCCAGGAGCCAGAGGGAAATGATGGGAGAGGTTGGCATGAAGTCCTTAACCTCACAGTCTGGTAACCAGGACACACTAAGGCTCAGACCACTTGCCTGTTTATGGCAAAACACACAATAGCCTTGTGGGAGTACACAGTAGACCCTTGGCATCAAAGAACTGAAGAAGCAGAGGCAGGAGGATTACAAGGTTGAAACCTAATTTATTTATTGCCCACACTTGGAGAGATGGCTCAGAAGTTAAGAGCACAGGCTGCTTTTCTGGATGACCTAAGTTCCTTCTTGTCTTAGTCAGGGTTCCTATCCCTGCACAAACATCATGACCAAGAAGTAAGTTGGGGAGGAAAGGGTTTATTCAGCTTACACTTCCATACTGCTGTTCATAACCAAGGAAGTCAGGACTTGAACTCAAGCAGGTCAGGAAGCAGGAGCTGATGCAGAGGCCATAGAGGGATGTTCTTTACTGGCTTGCTTCCTCTGGCTTGCTCAGCCTGCTCTCTTATAGAACCAAGACTACCAGCCCAGAGATGGCACCACCCACAAGGAGACCTCCCCCCTTGATCACTAATTGAGAAAATGCCCCACAGCTAGATCTCATGAAGGTACTTCCCTAACTGAAGCTCCTTTCTCTGTGATAACTCAGCTGTGTCAAGTTGACACAAAACTAGCCAGTACACTTCTGTTCCCAAAATCTACACAGCAACTCGCAACTACCTCTAACTCCAGTCCCAAGGGATCTGATTCTCCTTCTTAAGAAAGACACCAGGCTAGACCTGGTGGCACACGCCTTTAATCCTAGGACTCAGGAGGCACAGGCAGAGAGGCAGGTGGATCTCTGAGTTCGAGGCCAGCCTGGTCTACACAGAGAGTTCCAGGACAACCAGGGCTACATGAAAAAACCCTGTCTCGAAAAAAAAATTTTTTTTAAAGAAAAAAATTTTTTAAAAAGAGGTAAGTCTCAGAAATATTACAGTATGGAAAGAAGCCAGACCCCAAAGTGAGCTTTTTGATTAATTTCTAATACCTTTTAGAATAGTCAAAACACAACCGTGGTGAAAGGCTCACAAGGGAGAGGTGCTAATGGGAGAGGTGGGGATTTACTGCTGCACTGAAATGTTCTTTGACAATGGGGCAGTGGTTATACAAATTTAGACTTTTGTTGAAACTCATAAAACCTATTATGACCTTGGCAATTTGTTATATGCAAATTGAACCCCAATGATTTATAATAATAGCATATTAAAGTTGGGCTCCCAGAGGCCTTCTAAGGGAAGGTTTGGAGGAACTGCAGTCTCCCTGTGAAGCTCAGTGAGACTCGGTGGAAGGGACTCCTAGGACTGGGGCCTGGGGCCCTTAGAGAGCTTGGAAGGTATGTCCCCACCTGACCCTGTTGCTACAGAAAGCAGAGGACTCCAATGTCACTCACAAGGGAACCGCAGTGACCATCCCCGACTTGTCCACATCCAAGCATCTCGCCCTGCAGAGCTTCAGGGCTTGGCTTTGCTGAGTCCAGCTTTCTTCTCCGGGATGCTGGGGGTGGAGGAGGAAACGGGATACCTCCCTGAGTCAGCAGGAAGAAGAGGAGGTCCGTGGGGACCTTCTGGGGAAGCCAGACCCCACACAGGAAATGGTGAATCAGGATGCTGGCATCAGGCCACTCAGAGCCAGTGAATCCCTTGCAGAAAAAAATCACTCAGAGCTCAGTCGTGACCCAGAAGAAGGAAAAACCCTGAGGTGAAAACCTTAAGTTTGGATAGGGGAGCAGATGGGGTCCATGCAGCACCGGTCTTCTGTTTGTATGTCTGGGGTCAGACAGACACAGAAATATATTTTATTATATATAATGCAAATATCACATGTGTATATTTCTGGCCCTGGTTAAGAATGCAGTGTTTTCCCTAAAATCAACTCAATCTGACTTTTCTCCCAGAAATCAGATGAGGAGGAGAAAACAGGTTCTGAATGAGACTAGCCTCAGCAGGCTCATGCTTGAACACTTGGGCCCCAGTTAGCAGAACTGTTTTGGGAGGATGAGGAGGTGTGGCCTTGTTGGAGGAGGTGTGGCCTTTTTTTGGAGGGGGTGTGGCCTTGTTGGAGGAGGCGTGACCTTGTTAGAAGAGGTGGGTCCCTGGGGGCGGGTTTGAGGTTTTAAAGGACTGACACCATTCCTAGTGTGTTCTCAGGGTGCTCCACTCTCCCTGCAATGCTGCCTTTGCTTTATCCTGTGCTTTAACCTCGCTGAAATTCTGAAAATTAAATTCTCTTATAAATTTCCTTGGTCATGGTGTGTTGGTACTATTGGGTTTTTTTTTATTTTTCTTTTTTAGCTATTTTATGTGTTGTTGTTTTTTTATCTTTTCCTCCCTTCCAGTCATAATTCCTTCTAATACCCCAACATTAGGTAGAAGGTTAGAGGGGGAAAGTGGCGTGGACCTCTTTAAACTACTTCCTGCATTGAGTTCCTTAAGACAAGTCCAATCTTTGTCTCCTCAGGATATCTCCAACTTCTTGTTTCTTTTCTCTAGACCACTGGCAACAGCAAGACCAAAAGCAAGAACAAACAGGAGAAACAGCCATGCCTTCTTCAGAACACACCCCCACACACCCCCAGCCTTCTCGGGGCTGGGGCATTTATACCCTTTCCAGAGCGCGCAGGAGGCCAATAGTCTACTGCTGAGGGTAATCAGAGGCAGTTCCACACCCACCCCTCGGATTAAAACAAAAACATACACATAATATAACTGGGGTCGTTTGGGTTTTTTGGGGAGGGCGGGGGGCTGTTCAAGACAGGGTTTCTCTGTATAGCCCTGGCTGTCCTGGAACTCACTTTGTAGACCAGGCTGGCCTTGAACTCAAGAAATCTGCCTGCCTCTGCCTCCCAAGTACTGAAATTAAAGGTGTGTGCCACCACTGCCCAGCTCCATAACTGAGTTTTTAAAAAACCCAGCCTCTCACTACAGTGGTGTCCTTTCACAGAACTAGAAGGACAACTAACTTTGTAGGAGGCTAAGGAAAAATCTTCAGTGGATGAAGTACTTGCCTGGGAACCTGCAGGTAGCTGAGTCAGCTTTGTGTGTTCATAAGGAACAGATGAAGCCTTCATCGAATATGTATTATCAACAGGGACCCAGTGCCCTAGACTCAAGAAATTGGCAAAGCCTTCCTCTGGCCCCTGTTTAGATGTTGACAGTGTATTGAAAACATGGCCTAGGTCTCTCCTCAGACATTTACATCCTGGAACTGCTTCCCTAGAGAGAGCTCCCCAACTNGAGTGCTGGGATTAAAGGTATGCGCTGCCACGCCCGGCCTGATCACCTACATTTTACTGATTAAATTTAAGAGATATGTATCCATTGATCAGATTTATTATAAATTCAATTTGAAGACAATTTTTAGTCTTTAATAAGTTATATTCACGTGGTGGCGCACGCCTTTAATCCCAGCACTCGGGAGGCAGAGGCAGGCGGATTTCTGAGTTCGAGGCCAGCCTGGTCTACAAAGTGAGTTCCAGGACAGCCAGGGCTATACAGAGAAACCCTGTCTCGAAAAAAAAACCAAAAAAATAATAATAATAAGTTATATTCATATCTGAGATTGTGTAAGGTTTCTCATGGAGAAAAAGAAATCCAGGCAGCAGCTAGAGCTGCAACACAAGCTTTCTCTGCTCAGCCTCGGGCCTTTCTACTACGTGGACTGAGTGACTGTGGCCAGGCTTTTTTCTTCTTTTTTTTTTCCTTTGAAACAGAGTCTTACTATGCAGCCCTGGCCGGCCTAGAACTCACTATGTAGACCAGCTGCCTCCTAAGATCTGGGACTAAAGGTGTGTACCGAGGTGGTGCGGGGCTACCCAGTCTCTAAGTTAAGGGTTATGACATTTGACCCACTGCTCAATCCGTTTTGAGATTTGGTTGGTATTGTCCTCTAGCTGTTCTGGTTCATTACGGGGCAGCCGATGCACAATTTCTTCCTTGTGAGATGCCATGGCTTCTTCAGAAAGAACTGGAAAGATCTCACACTGAGTATTGTCCTGGAGTCTCTTCTCACTGTAACCCCTTGTTTCCAGTCCTTTGTACAATATACCATTATCTGTTCTCAACACAAACACTATATGAAACCAACATTCAGGAAAAAAGTCACAGCCATGGTAATCAACGATCACGCTGCCCTCTGGCATCTGAGGCTCTAACTCATCGACAACCCTATCCTCATCTAGGATGGGACAGCCATACTCCTCATCACAGCCGTCGTATAACTGCCCTTCTCAAACTAGATCTACCACATTAACGTTCTTCAGGCCTGTTCTTTGTCTAGTGTGGTTTTCCCAACCCCTGGTGTACCAGTGAGCAGGATGTTCGGAAGCTTCGTAGTCCTCCTTCCCACGCAGCCAGCGCCTCAGCTCACGCGCCCTCTCCAACGTGCTTGCCAGGGAGGAACCGAATACTTACTTTCTTTTTTTTTTTTTTTCGGACGTAGTGGGACTTGTTTATTTCCTCAAAAGCAAGGGCCACGAGTTTCATGGGAGGGGCTGTTGGACCCCTTTCTGCTAGAAACTAAGAAATGACCCGAGCGGACCAGGGTGAATGGGCTCGGACCAATTTGCACATCGGCAGTGGCACCACGTGAGGAAAGCTGGTTTCCTCAGCCCGTCCTCCTGAATGCTCAGCATTAACTGGGGTGCCATAAAAGCAAGAGGTCCCTAGCCCACACCCTCCAACCCACCAGCTACAGAAGGCATCCTAGTGCTTATGTCTGGTAGCTGAAGCCTAGGAACCAGGACAGGCTGACCCTCTAAAAATGTCACAGTGAGAAAACTATGACAAGGCTTGACCTCAGCACACCCTCAACTGCACTTGGAGCCAACACTGGCTACTACTATGCACACAAGAGCAAGGGTCTGTTGTGGGGCAGTGGCTGGGAACAGCTCACCAGCCCTCACCATTGGCCACGAATACTTACTTTCTTTAGAGACAAATTCTCACATAACTGCAGGCAGACCTTGTAGCCACAAATGACCTTGAACCTGCCTCCACCTCCCAAGNCTCAACTGCACTTGGAGCCAACACTGGCTACTACTATGCACACAAGAGCAAGGGTCTGTTGTGGGGCAGTGGCTGGGAACAGCTCACCAGCCCTCACCATTGGCCACGAATACTTACTTTCTTTAGAGACAAATTCTCACATAACTGCAGGCAGACCTTGTAGCCACAAATGACCTTGAACCTGCCTCCACCTCCCAAGAACTGAGTATAAACCAGCAAGCTTGGTTTCTTTGGTGCTGGGGATGAAGCCCAGGGCTTCCCACCTGCCTTTATTTACAAGTAATTTCAAATAATTATGTATTATTCATTTGTTTGTTTGTTTGTTTGTTTAGCCAGGATCTCATAATGTAACCCTGGCTTGCCCTGAAATTCATAGTGAGCTAGCTGCATGTTCTTGCCTCTGTATCTTCCCCCTGAGTGCAGAGATTTTAAAAAAGCATGAGCCACCACACCCAGCCAAGGTTGAACCATATTAAAGCCTAATGTTTAGACTGTAAGGTCATCTCTGTGATTCACCAGAAAGGCAGTTCCTGCTAAACTTGACAACCTGAGTTTGATCCACAGAACCCACAGAGTAAAAGGAGAGAACTGACTTCTGCAAGTTGTGCTCTGACCAAGACACACACACACACACACACACACACACACACACACACTTTAAACTAAAGTGGAACAATTCAGGTATAATACTACACACACAGAGACTTAAGATAACCAAGGAGATTGGGGGTTGGCTGTTTGGTTGGGTTTCCTTGAGACAGACTTTGATGATATCTGATTGAGGGAGACTTGAATTCCTCATCCTCTAAGATAGCCAGGACTACACAGAGAAACCCTGCCTCAAAAAACCAACAACCACAGTCTTTTGTACTCTGATGTCTATTGCAATATGTATAAGACACCAAATATGGAGAAATAGGCTATGTATCCATCATTAGGTGGACAGGTGAACCACATGTGACATACACCCTCAATGGAAAGGATTCCTGATCCCTGATACAGAATGTGTGGCCCTAAGGTTGTCACACCAAATAAAATCATACAGGAATTTGTTACTGATGTTTTAAGATGAGGAGTTCCAGCATTTAAAAAAAAAAAGATTTTAAAAACAGATAATTGGTGACCCCAGCCTGTCTTAGTGAGCATTACTATTGCAGTGATGAAACACCATGATTAAAGCAACCTGGGGAGGAAAGGGCTTATTTGGCTCACACATCCATGAAACTCAAGTTAGTTAGCAGCTAGACCTATGTAGAAGCTCTCTCTCTCTCTCATCACAAAACAAAAAAATCTAAATAATAATACTATCGAAATATAAACATTGTAAGCCAGTTTCAATTATATATTGTCTCCTGTTCAGATGTATCCAGAAAGAAGCTAGGAAAATTCTGCTAGCAAGGAGTTGAACTGTCTCTGGGAGTTAGCCCATTCATTGAAATAACCGGATAAGCCAGAGATGGCAGGTACCATCTCATTCCAGGATGGGGCTGGGAAAATCCTCAGTGGTTAAAAGTATCTGTCGCTCTTGCAGAGGATCCAGGTTCTGTTCCCAACACTGACAACAGCCAGCTCACAACTGCCTGCAACTACCTGTGTTAACTCTTCCGTACTTCCGGGACAAAGCACGTATGCAATACACCCACCCACACAGAGACACACTCCTATAAACATTTAAAAGAAAAAAGAGGAAACAACCGTCTGCTAATGGGCGAGCATTCTGACTTAAACTCGTCCAGCATCCGGAGTCTATGTTGCCATTTGAACAATGCAGGAGTCACTCTAGAAAGCCGCCCTTGGTCATGAGCTAGAAGCCCACACAGGTCAATCCTGCAGCCCAGGGCAGAGCCCAGCTGTTTCCTGGACAGCACATCTTTGCTCTAGGATACATGAAGCTGTGCTGTAAGGCTAGCTCCAGCCCAGTCCTGACAAGGACTAGTTTTGACTAGAAACGCACTATCTGATCTCCATCTTCAGTTCCTAACAGAGGCCCATCTCTGTGTGCACTCTAGTTTGTTGATCTCTCTGGTAAGTTATGAATCACCACGTTGTCATATTGTCACAGGAACCCTATCAGAAAGTCATAAACCAGTTGGGTAGGCTGACACATGCCTATAATCCCAGCACTTGGGAGGTATGTGTGTGTGTGTGTGTGTGTGTGTGTGTGTGTGTGTGTGTGTGTGTGTTTGTGAGTTTTAGTCAGGGTCTCACTATGTACCCTTGTTTAGCCTCAAACTTGCAATGTAGACCAGGCTAGCCTGAAACTCAGAAACCCACCGGCCACAGCCGGTGCTAGGTTTAAAGGTGTGGGTGACCACACCTGGCCTAAATTTTTTTTTTAAGTGAACTGCATCTTGCTTTTTGCTGTCTTGAATGCCTACTGGCCCTCTCTCCTTCCACCATGGGATGCTAAAGCAGGAAGACCCTCAACTGGTGCCACTCCATGGCCTTGCACTTCCCAGCCCCAGATCCATGAACTGTTTTTGTTTCTGTTCTTTATAAGTCATCCAGTCTCTTATAGGATCATAACACACAAGTACACCTGGCATAATCACAGGCTCCCAGTGAGTGCCTCCTCAGCTCTGAAGGGAAACAGCCAGACATCTATGGCCTTGGATACAGAGGTTAAGGTGAGAGAAGGGCCAGACATGGAGACAACCAGAGAGGTCTAGAGCTGGGAATGGAACTGAGGCTGCTTCCTCCTAACATCCAATAGACATCGGCCCCAAGCTTTGAATGCAGCGCAGTGAGGCCCACCCTGGCCTCTAGAAAACACTGAGTTTTGGTCAATTCCTTTCCTTCTTTCTCGTCCTTCCTTCTGCTGCTCCACTACAGACCAGAGTCTGGGGGACACAGGCAAAAATGTCTAGGTTCTCATGTTCTAGGACAAAGAACTACACCAGAGACTTGCGGTTAGTGACAGAAACAGAAAAGGTTTATCAAGAAAAGGGAAGTGCTCCGGAGAGAGGCAGGCAGACACTCAAAAGCAATGGAGGCTGAGTCACGTGACCTTCGGAAGCTCATTTGTACAGCAGCTGCCTTCCCCCATGGTTACATAGAGAAGACGCGCTCTGTTGCAAGTAGCCCAAGTGGAGAAGGGTTTTAGTGTTTCTCTGTCGAATAGCTTGCATCTACTGAAAGACCCCAAAGTGTTTCCCCCTGAAATGTACAGCCTTTGAATGCTCCCCCAAGGCCTGTTTCCCAATCTCTGAGAATGCAGCCAGTGAGAAGCTCTTTGTTAGCAAGAAGACCTAGCCTGACTGTCTGTGTCAGAGAACCAGAGATAACTCCAAGGACAGCTCACTCCCTCTCTTTGTTCCTTCAGCAAGGCTACCCAACCCCCCTGCCCAGAGAAGAGCTGTAGCCTAACTCCTCCCAACTCCTCCCAACTTCTCACTTTTTCCTTAAAAGCCCCCTACTGTTGCCGCTCCTGGTCGAGCTCCCCAGCCCCTCAGGGTGAAAGGAGCTCGTCCTCAGCTAGCTGATAAATAAAGTCCTCTTGCAATTTGCATCAAGACCGGTTCTCATAAGTGATTTGGGGTATCGCCTTTCCAGAGTCAGAAAGAGAGAAATTCCTTACAATTTCTAAGTCTTTCACTACCAACACACACACACACACACACACACACACACTTTTCTTCCCTCTCCTTAACCCCACCTCACAACTGTTCTTTCACTTTGGGAACAAGCCCTAGAGCACTGACCTCATAAATGTGTTCTCTACCTCCACGATTAAACTCTTCTCCCAGCCCAGAGCAGTCTAACAGTGTAGACAGCCAATGCATTCGGGGATTTTGGTCCTCACAGCTCTGTTCTATTCACCACCACACACACACTTTGCATAAGAAATGTGCTGGGTTGCAGTTGAGAACTAACTCTCAAGGGCCCCCGGAGTTAGGAAATGCATGACCTCTTTCCCTAAGCCTTTGGTTACTCAGGCGCTCTCCATGGTCCCCCACTGTCCTCCTGCTCGGCACCCCACTTCCATCATGCCTCTGTGTACTGAGATTCTCTCCTATTCTCTGATATATCCAAGAATTCATTTTTAATTATGCATTCATTATGTGTGTCTCTCTGTGTGCATGTGCACATGTGTGCTGGTACCCTAAGAGACCACAGGAGGGCACCACGTCCCCTGGAGCTAAAATAGGCTGTTGAGATAGGAATTTATGAGGATACCTGCAAAGATTAAGATTGATAGCCAGGCATGGTGGCACACACCTTTAATCCCAGCACTCGGGAGGCAGAGGCAGGCAGATTTCTGAGTTTGAGGCCAGCCTGGTCTACAAAGTAAGTTCCAGGACAGCCAGGACTACACAGAGAAACCCTATCTCGAAAAACCAAAAAAAAAAAAAAGATTGATAAGGTTCCCACACATGTATCCAATAAGATGAAGCAATTCTTTGCGTATTACAGTATAAAACATAATGCTGGGCTTGGCAGTGGTGGCACATGCCTTTACTCTCAGCACTTGGGAGGCAGAGGCAGGCAGACTTCTGAGTTCGAGGCCAGCCTGGTCTACAGAGTGAGTTCCAGGACAGCCAGGGCTATACAGAGAAACCCTGTCTCGAAAAAACAAAAACAAAAACAAAAACAAACAAACAAAAAAACCATAATGCTGGTATATCACACAATCCCACAGGACAAGCAATTGTAGAAAGAGCCAATCATACCTTAAAAGAGATGCTTATTAAACAAAAGGAAGAGTAAAAATCCCCAGGGGCAGACTAAATAATGCTTTGTTAACTCTACATTTTCTTAATATTGGTTATAAAAAGAAAAAAAGGAACAAAGGCAACACTGAGTTATCTGAGGAACTGGGCCAACCCATGTACTATAAGGATGTGTTGGTATTAGAACAGAAGCACGCACTAGTTTTAAGATGGGGACATGGTTATGTGCTTATGTATCTACAGGGAATGAAAAAAATATGGCTACCAATAAAACTTAAAAAGATTAGATCTGACCATGAATGTCTTCCCAAAGCAAATAGCCCAGGTGACTCACTCTCACAGACTGTCTCAGTCTGTCTCTCCAAAATATATACGCACATCAACTTCAGAAGGGCAAGCCCAAACGGTCGATCACACAGAGACTAAACATAGACTTAATAGACAACACAGGGACTGGACAGGAAAAGATATAGCTGGCTTTCCTGGAATTTGGCCAATATTCTGATTTTCATAGGGTACCCAGAAAATATCTTTGTCTCCAGACAAGTAATTTTAAGACATGACCTCCCCTATCCCCAAAAAGTGGGATAGATGTTTTTGGTCGTTTGATGTGTTATGATTGTTACATCTAGAGTGGTTGGTTTTTATTAGTTATAGTCAGGGAGGAAACAAAGTTTAAATCAGGGATCTCTCTCCTCTATCTAATAATGGAGGGAAAGAGGGGGAAGGGGAATAACAATGACAAATAAATAAATAAATATAATAAATAAAAAGACTAGTCTTAAATATTTTACCTTGGCATAGAGTAATATATCTTGATAGAGACTTAAGGTTGTTTTGTCTATTATTTGATATGTTATACATAAGTAGTTTATGTTTACATGTTTATATGATGTTAAGTTCTAGTTTTGTCGTTCTCATAATTATGCCTATTATCTGTAGGTTTTTGTGTTTTTGTTTTTTTTAAGATTTATTTTTTAAGATTATTTTTTTTATATGAGTACACTGTCACTGTCTTCAGGTCCACCAGAAGAGGGCGTCAGATCCCATTACAGTTGGTTATGAACCACCATGTGGTTGCTGGAATTTGAACTCCAGACCTTTGGAAGAGCAGTTGGTGCTCTTAACTGCTGAGCCATCTCTCTAGCCTTATCTGAAGATTGCTAATGTTATAGTAAAAGTTTTTTTTTTTTTTTGAAGCAGAAAGGGGGATGTGAAGTGGAAATTTCTGGTTTCTTTAACAACTCAATTGTGTCACATGATGTTTTTCTGGAAGCTGTCTTGTGAGAGGGCATGTGATGTTTTGCTGAAAACAGACCCTTGAGAGGTCGCATGGTGCTTAGAAAGAGTCTAAGTGGAACCCACAGACAGCAAGAGGACGCTCTTGCATTGCTAGGCCGTGCAAAGCTTTGCCGGTCTTTCCTCGTCTTCGTTGGTCTTCGCTGGTCTTCGCTTCGAAGACAGAAGTGCACCAAGAGCTTCTCGTGGTATTTCTGCTGGCGCTGACTGCTTCCGCCGGCTCATACCGATTCCACAGAGCCTGCTGTTTCTGCTGGATCCTGGATCGTGCCACCACTACTGATTTGTGTTTAAGTGTTTGGTGTTGAACTGGACTGCTGGTACCCTGACAACAGAGAGTGGAGAAACTCCTTCTAAACAGGTCCACAACCCCCCTTTCTTATTAACCTTTTTTCCTTACCTCTGGTTGGTAGATTAGAAAGGAGGTTGAAGCATTTAAAAACTCTAAATAAAGTAGGTTTTGAAAAAAGAAAAAAATCTAAGCCTACGGCAACTGAACTCTGGTCCTCTGCAAGAGCAACAAGTGCTCTAACCACTGAGCCATCTCATCAGCCCTGAGATAGTGAAGATCCACTGGGTTGCATACAATGACCTCACTAAGTGAGCAGAGACAAGCATTACATAACTCAGAAAGCTCGGTCTCAGGAATACAGCGAGACCTGAGGAGGAACCAAAGCAAGGAAAGAGAAGGATTAAAAAGGACCCGCTTGCCGGGCGTGGTGGTGCACACCCTTAATCCCAGCACTTGGGAGGCAGAGGCAGGCGGATTTCTGAGTTCGAGGCCAGCCTGGTCTACAGAGTAAGTTCCAGGACAGCCAGGGCTATACAGAAACCCTGTCTTGGAAAAAAAAAAAAAAAAAAGAATCCACTTGGCAGGTCCCTGCTGCTCACTCTGCCTCTCCTCATCCCTGCCCTGTCCTTCCTGCAGCATGGACGGACTCTCTACCACAGCTTTGTCTTGGTGACAAACATCTGCCCCTCTGCCCCAGACTTACATACAAAGACAGAGAGACTGGCAATCCTCTAGGCAGATTCCATTCTCCCCAAAAGGAGAATCCAGTGCACTGGCTCCCAGCATCCGTCAGCCATCAACAGAAAGGCAGAGCCAGGGAGAACAAACACAGAATCTAAGAATTACTTCTTTAGAGACAGTAGACCTGGGCCATGCAGGGGAGGATGGAAGAAACTCGTGAGTAGGGTTGATCATCTGATGGTGAATCTCTTAAGTATATTTCCCTCCTTGTAAGAGGGGCAGTGAGATTAGCACTGGAGACATAAGTCAGGAGCTTGCCAAATATTCATGAGGTCCCAGATCCTAACCCAGCACCATAAATAATAGCCATAATCATCATAATGACAATAATAAAAAGTCAAGGCAGTTCCTTCCATGGAGAAGGCCTGTCAGCAAGTATGCTTCCCTGTGGTCATCTCTTTTCCTGGGAAACATTCCTGGATCCCCCAGGATTCCTCAAGATGACAAGGTTCCCAAGGGATTCAGCAACCCGACCTTCCCTGCACTTCCTCCTGGGCCCCTGAAATGCTGGCAATGTCCCCACTAAAAATCGTCTCTACAACAGACATCCATTTTCGAATTGTGGGCTGCCTACTTCATTTAAATTGCTTTCTGTTCTACCTTCCTCAGAGCCCCACAGGCATCTCTTGCAGACCAGGATCTTGTGCTCCTTGCCAGCCCTGTATGTCTGGCTCAAATTAAACTTGTGACCACCTAGTAACCCCAGAACTTCCATCACCCACTGCAGGCAGCAATAATAGATGTCGGAGTCCACCCCAGTTCCTGGCAAATTTTCTTATTCCTCCCAGCCCTTCTTCCCATGAGGCTGCATGGACTGCTGGGAATCCTGAGTCTCTCATACAAATATTTGATCTCCCAGACATTTCACCAGTGTGTCTTCCATCATCAGCACTGAGTCAGCAGAGTGTCCAGAATAGATCAAAGATGGCCCCACAGTCTGTCATCGAAGACCTCCCGAGTTACTCTGACTCACCGGGAAGCTGTGAATTTTGTCCCTAAGACAGGAAAGGTGGTTGCCCAGATTCTGCTTTCTTTCTTTCTTTCTTTCTTTCTTTCTTTCTTTCTTTCTTTCTTTCTTTCTTTCTTTCTTTCTAAGAACAGAAAAGATCTGCTAGGATCATAATCTAAGACATCAAGCATAGGGGAGCCCTTGGGAGCACTTCAAAGCAGTTAGCGAGATATGGTCATGTCTTTTCTGCATCAGCTGGGAGGGATTTGGAGTCAGAGCTCCTGGGTGTGTCACCAGGGTGGCAGAGCAATAAGAGCTACAGCTGGGATTCGAATGGAGGCTGGTGACTCACAGCCTAAAGGGTTCATCTCTATACTGAGCCAGGAAGCTACTGTCTTCTTCTTCTTCTTCTTCTTCTTCTTCTTCTTCTTCTTCTTCTTCTTCTTCTTCTTCTTCTTCTTCTTCTTCTTCTTCCTCTTCCTCTTCCTCTTCCTCTTCCTCTTCTTCTTCTTCTTCTTCTTCTTCTTCTTCTTCTTCTTCTTCTTCTCCTCCTTCTCCTCCTTCTCCTCCTCCTCCTTCTTCTCCTTCCTCCTCCCTCTCCCTCTTCCTCCTCCTCCTCTTGCTCCTCCTCCTCCACTTCTTCCTCCCCCTCTTGCTCCTCCTTCTCTTGCTCCTCCTCTTCCTCCTCTTTCTCCTCCTCCAATCCACCACTGCCACCATCATCATCATTCAAAAGGCCAGGAAGTGAATATCTCAGTTAGAGGGACCACACAGCCACACAGTGTGGGCCATGGTAAATAATATATATCAATGGGTGGGGCTCTCTTCAAATACAATTTTGATAACAAAACAGGCAATAGAAACATCTAGTCCTAATCCCAGCATTCAGGAGACAGAGGCAGGAGGATCTCTGTGAGTTCCAGGCCAGCATAGTATATATAGTAAGTTCCAGACCAGCCAGGGCTATACAGTGAAATACTGGAGGGAGGGGTGGGGAGAGGACAGACGGACAGACAGACATCCTGTTCAGTACCACAAAGCTATAAAAGCAGGCAAAGGGGCTGCACAAACAGGGGAAGCAGGCACCGACCGGGGCTGGGACTGCGTGTCAGGTTCTCAGAGGAATGACAGCTTGCTGAATGCTGCTGTTAGGGAGCTGGGGAAGCAGTATCCGTGAGAAGAGCAGGGAGATGCCAGAAAGGCTCAAAGAGGAGAGAACAGGGCTGTGGATGGAGAGTCATTGGTGTCAAAGAACAGGGAGATGCCAGAAAGGCTCAAAGAGGAGAGAGGGGGCTGTGGATGGAGAGTCATTGGTGTCGTTGGTAAATTCCAGGAGAGCCAGAGAATGCTAACAGGGGCTTCATCTGCACAGTCAGCCAGCTTAGCCAACAAGCTATGAAGATGTACATGAAAGCAGGGTTCTCTCCTCCCCAAGTTACTTCCTCTGGTTAAGGTGTCTATTGCAGCACCAGGAAGGCAAACCAGGACACCCTCCCATGTCTTCTTGACCCCTGAAAGGAAAAAGAAGTTTGTAACCAAAACAAAAACCACAGAAATGCCCCAGAACCGTGTCATAGTTCACTTTAGGTCCCTGTCTTGATACTGGGTGATACTGGGGTGACAGATAACGGTGCATCATTTGTCAATGCCTAAAGCTAAGAGGATGGAAAAGAAATCCTACAAACATCCCCGACTTCCGAGTTCTCATGGCTTCCGTGTTTCACGATGCCATTCTCACCTGCCAAATGATCGGGTATTGGGAGGTGTGTCTCCTGACGTCAGCCCCCACTCCCACGCTGGCAAGTCAGAAGGCTAAATGCATGAAGACAAATTCGATTAAGCTTCACGCTGTGGTGACCAACAGCTATTTTTCTTGAGACATTGAGTCCAAACATCTCAGGCGTGGGGATGAATGAGCCAGGCATTGCTGGGCCAAGTCAGGGCAGGGCTTGAAGTATAAGTCTCAGCACAAGAAGAGAGCTCCTTGGTTAATCTTTTATCCAGGCACAGGTCCAGGGGCATCACTGATTAATTTTTTTTATTTGGGCACAGGCATTGTTTTAAGGGGTAATTACAGGCAATCCATATATAGGCATGCCTGGACAGCTTCTAAGAGGAAAACTTTAGACCAAATTCTGGATCCCAAAGAGATCCTCCCATTGATATGTTAATCATCTCCTGTGTGCCAGCCTGCTGTGAAGAGATACTTACTGGAACAAAGGAGAAGCCTGTGGGAGAATAAAGAGGGATAAGTGGTCTCGGACTGTAACCCCTATCGATATTGACAGGAGCTGGAGGAATTCTGGCCCATTCATGGGTTTAAAGGGACAATCAAGCAGGGTATGGTGGCTCATGCTTGTAATCTAGCCATTGAGGGGACCTGAGGTAAGAGGATTGCCAAAAGTTCCAGGCCAGCCTGGGCATTTATTATTAAGACCCTACCTCAGGAGGGGGAAAAAAAATGAGGCCGGAGAGATGGCTTAGCTGAAAAGAGCATGTACTTACTGTTCTTGCAAAGGACCTGAGTTCTGCTCCCAGCACCCAGCACCCACAGCACTGCCTGTAACTCCAGCTCCAGGTGACTTATTTAGGTACATTCACATACAAAGAAACACAAATACATATAAATAACAAGAAGGAGGAGGAAGAGGAGGGGGGAAAGAAGGAGGAGGACGAGGACAAGGAGGAAATAAAGATCCATTATGAATGACTCTATCTGGAATCAACTGGCATTTCCACTTCATGCTCTTAGCTCACACAGCACAAACATCTGGGCATTATCATCCACAGAAAGGCAACCCGTGCACAGAAAACAAGTAAAAGCCACCTGCCTATAAATCAAACTGACTACAGTCAAATACTGGTCACCTGCCTATGACTACATTCCTAGAGTTAAGGATGAATTCACAGATTGTGTGTGTGTGTGTGTGTGTGTGTGTGTGTGTGTGTGTGTGTGTGTGCTCACATAACTGTGGTGTGAGGGAATGAACCTGGGGCCTCTTGCATGCTAAGCAAGCACTCTGCCACTAAGCTATATATCCCAGCCCTTAATAATTGACTCAGAGAGTTCATATATGGCTTTAACATATACCAGGCTGCCGAAGGCCCTCTGGATCCCTTGTCTGCGTGAGTTCTCTAGAGTCAGGTGGGCAAGGATTCGGCGAGTGACAAACAGAAACTACACAAGAGTGTGGATCTGAATGTAATTTGTCAAATTGAGCATCAGAGTTTTTATACAGAAGAAAATAAGGAAGTTAGGTGACACACCAGCATGATAACAAAACAGTAATGCAAGTGGGGAAGGACTGGCAGGAACCAACTGGGATAAGATTCAAGGTTAACAACTGGGATCAAAAACAATTCCACCTAAGGTCAGTTTAAACTTAGAAGCCAGGGGCAAGGGCTTCGTGCCCTTGCCATAGTCCACCTTCCCCCTAGGCCATTGTAAATACTTGTATATGTGTGTAACTCAACAAGCTATAGTTCTAAGTAACTACTCTAGTTCCTTCTCAGGTCACAAACTTCCTTATTCCTAGATAGTGGTGAATTCCTGTGTAGGGCAGTGACTTAGCTATACTTTGCTAAGGTTGGATCAAGGACTGCCTAGAATCTAACCTAGCTATATGTCAAAAATTCAATCTTTAGAAGTACTTATAATAAAGCAATATTAAGGGAAAGCACCCAGATCTGTTTACCAATTAAAGCAAGGACATTGGACCATTCTTTATACAGGATGCCACGATTCCAGGAGACTAAGTTTCCGTGAGCTTTTTGCCTCGGGACCTCGCCCAGACTTTCCAGCCTGTCAGGCAGGTCACTACTGGAGTGGATGTAGCACCAGGCATCATACTAGGATCAGAGGATAAATACTAAAGTGAATGTGTTTGGCAAGGAGTTTATATTTCTAGGGGTAGAGAATTAATAAATCATTTTCTAAATAATAATAAATTGGATTTTGTGAAGTACCACAAAAAAATACAAAATTAGGTCCTAAAAAAGAGGAGAGGCAAGCCAGGCATTGTGAAAAACACCTTTGATCCCTATACTTTGTAGGCAGAGCCAGGTGGATATCTATGAGTTTGAGGCCAGCCTGGTCTATATAATGAGACCTTGTCTCTAGGAAGGGAGGGAGCCAAGAGCTAAATAGGCCACAGAAAGGTCTTTCTAAGGAAATTAGATATACACAGAAAGGAGCTCAGACTAGCACTGGATAGCCTACAGGGCAGTTTCCCCTCTAGGAGAGGAGGCACGTCATACCTGAACTCAGAAGTTTTCCCAGTGTAAGCTGGACATGGTAATTCATTCCTGTGATTTCAGGAGGCAGAGATAGGGAGATTACTGAAAGCACAAGGTCTGCCTGGTCTACAGAGTGAGCCTGGGGCCAGCCAGGAAACATAGCAAGATTCTGTTGCAAAAGGAAGACCAAGAATTGAAAAAAACAGGCTGGAGATGTAGTTCAGTTGGCAGAATATTTCCTAGCATGCATGATGTCCTGGGTCCGAGTCTCAGAAAAAAACAGCTGGGGGGAGGGGAGGGGAGGGTAGGAGGGACAGAATGTCCAGCATCTAGACTATGCTGGGTAAAATCGTGTCTTACCAGCACCAAGACCCAGTCCATACAAGTTGATGTGATCAATGACAGTTCATGAAAAGCTGATGAGGGGCTGATGAGCTAGCTCAGCAGATAAAAGAGTTTGCTACCAGGCCCAGTGATCTGAGTTTGAGACCTGGAACCCACAGGGTAGAAAGAGAGAACCACTTCCAAAGGTTATCCTCTGACTCCCACAGGTGTGCCGTGGCATGTATACACCACACGCTTGTGCACAGACACATATACATACACACACACACACACAGAGACACACATACACATACAAACATACACAAACACACACACACAGACACATACATACACAAACACACACACACATACATACACAAACACACATACACAGACACATACATACACAAACACACACAGACACAAAGACACACATACACACACACAAACATACACACTTTGACACACACACAGACACACACACCCCATGTGAATGCATAACTTAAAAGAAATCTTGAGTCATGGAAAATTGCTTACATTAGGCTCACAATCTTTATTATTTTTCTTCTCCTGTCTTTTATTTTAAGTTTTGGTTCCTGTGCCATTTTTATAAATCATGTAGATCACAAGAAGATAGAATTCAGAATGGTTATTTTATTGCTATTGTGCTTGATTTTTTTTTTTTTTGAGACAGATATTTATTATGTAGACCAAGCTCTCCTCAAACTCACAGAGGTCTACCTGTCTCTGACTCCCAGCTACTGAGATTGAAATTATAGGCTACCATGCTGGTTTAGAGTATCAATTTTTTTAAGATTTATTTATTTTATGTATATGAGTATACTGTTGCTGTACAGATGGTTGTAAGCCATCATGTGGTTGCTGGAAACTGAACTCAGGACCTCTGCTCGTTCTGGCCCAAAGATTTATTTATTATTGTGTGTAAGTACACTGTAACTGTCTTCAGCCACACCAGAAGAGGATGTCAGATCTCATTACAGATGTTTGTGAGCCACCATGTGGTTGCTGGGATTTGAACTCAGGGCCTTTGGAAGAACAGTCAGTGCTCTCAACCGCTGAGCGGTCTCTCCAGTCCCCTAGAGTATCATTTTAAAATCACAACCAAGGAAGTGTCTTTTGGAGACTGCGAGGCTGACCCAAGTGCAGCTCCATTGCTACAGGACTGTTGTCAGGACAGGCCACTATGCCCAGAGCTGTCTCCAAGCCTCCTGCTTAAGGAGGAAGGAGGGATCCTGGAATCACAAGGAACCGCGTACAAGAAATCTCTGCATGCCCTTTGGCTCAGTGTAACCACTCAGGTGATGGGCCTGCTCCACCAGGCTTGGCCATACTTGCACATTGTATTTAATCCTTTTATTAGCCTCCTGATGGTTATCATTCAGTATTAACAAGTATTACCCAAGAGTTGTCCCATTGGAATAAATACAGCTAATTACTGATTGTGGGGCAGCGTCATTTCATGGGCTGGTGTCCCAAACTGAATAAAAAGGAGAAGACTATCTGAACACAGCATCTGTGTCTTTCTGCCCCTGACTGTAAGTGCAATGTGACCTGCTATCCCAAACTCCTGCCGCATGCCTTCCCCACCATGACAGACCGTCCCCTCCAACTCTGAGTCAGAACAAACCCATATTTAAGTTGCTTTTGCCAGATATTTTGTCATAGCAATGTCAGAAATAAATAATACGACAGATCTTCTATTTGGCATTCATTTATAAATTGATATAGTCTTTATTGTTCCTATTTAGATGGGTGGATAGGTGGGGGGATAGATGGTGGATGAGTGGGGTGGGTGGAGAGGTAGGTGGATGGGTATATAGATGGATGGAGGGAATAGTTGGGTGGGTGAGTGGGTGAACAGAGCGTCCTTTCATCACCCAAACAGAAAAGTTTTATGGACTGTGCATAAAAAGCCTTGAAAGACTCTATTTAGTGAGTTACTTTGAAGGGCAGGGAAACACTGGTAATTCAGTGTTGTGGTTTGAGTGAGAATTGCCCCCCAAAGGCTCATTTACCTGCATACTTAGTCCCCAGTTGAGGAACTGTTTGGGAAGGGTTAGGAGGTGTGGCCTTGCTGAAGGAGATTTCAAAAATCCACATCAGGGGCTGAAGAGATGGCTCCGTGGTTAAGAGCACTGACTGCTCTTCCAGAGGTCCTGAGTTCAATTCCCACGTAGCTCACAAGCATCTGCAATGCGATCTGATGCCCTCTTCTGGTGTGTCTGAAGATACCAATGGTGAATACATAAAATACATAAGTAGATCTTTAAAAGTCCACACTACTAGTGCTTCCTTCCTCCCCCTCCCCCTCCCCCTCCCCCTCCCCCTCTCCCTCTCCCTCTTTCTCTCTCTGCTCCCGCTCAAGGGCCCTGTCTGCTTCCTGCAGCTCATGGACTCAGCCTCTGAAACTGGAAGCAAGCCCCCAATCAAATGCTTCCTTTCGTAAGAGTTGCTTTAGCAACAGAACGGTGACTAAGACACTCAGACTGGAGGTGCCTGGCTCCTGCGGGACCTACTGGGGACAGAGCAGAGAAACTGCACAAAGGCTTAGTTCCCCTCAGAAGCAAATCCACTGACTGAAGGACCCAGCACTCCACAAAGCCGCCCTGGGTGCTCACTCCCTGAAGATTCATGAGGTAATTAGCTGAGTCCTTTCATATCTGAGGCCCTGTTTATCTGTGTTGGAAAAGAACTTTGATGTGAAACCTGAGGACTCTTCTGGAAGAGTGGGAGATGGCAGTGAGCAAGTCAGAGGGGTCAAGGACACCACAAGAAGACCCACAGAGTCAACTCACCTGGGACCATGGGAGTCATAGAACCTGGGCCACCAGCCAGGGCTGGACCTAGGCTCCCTACACATTTGTAGCAAATGTGCAGCTTGGTCTTCATGTTGGTCTTCAAGTGGAATGGGGGCTATCTCAGTCTCTGTTCCCTGCCACTGGATCCCGTGCTCCTGTCTGGACTACCTGGTTGGGCCTCAATGGGAGAAGAAATGCCTAGTCCTGCTGGGACTAGATGCCCCAGTGTGCAGTGGTACCCAAGTGGGGCTCCCCTTCCTCTGAGGAGAAGGGGAGGAAGCAGTGGGGGGAGGGCTTTATAAGGGTGGGACTGGGAAGAGGGGGGCTGTGATCAGAATGTAAAGTGAATGAAAAGAAAGGTGGTGGGAGGGAAACAAACCTAAAATGAGAACTATGTCTTCACAGAGAAGCTAAATATACCGAGTGGGACAACTTTGTCCGCTCTAGTGCCATTAGTTGCATCTCTACAGTCCACCTAAGGAGTGCTGGGAAG
>LR749985.1:394452-410107 GCA_902729485.2 Mus minutoides
TCCTTCCTGTGTGGAGAGCTTCCTCAAGCCTTGCGGTAGAGCAGCTACCATGGAAAACAAAATGTCAGATGAACGGGGAGAGAGAAGGTGTTAAGGTCTTCCATTTCTGCATTCCAAGACCACTTAGCACGCGCAGAACAGTCTGATGCTCCTGGTGGCTCTTGCTTCTTGCCAAGGCACTGAGGCAGGGCAGCGGTGTCTACTGCATAGTGGAACTTGGGCCTTCCACCCCAAGAAAGAACCAAGTGTCCCTCATTGTCAAGCCATCTGAGGGGGACACAGAGACAGCCTCCTGTGCACAGTGCCAGCAGTGGATTGGCATCCTCCACACACGCAGCTGGCTGAGGAAGCTGAGGGCCCTTTAACTGACCCAGGTCAACCTTCCAGGTTTAAACTAGACCTTGACTTCCCATGCCCCAGGAAGAGAAGGTTTGGGCAAAAGCCAAAATAACAACAACAAAAACAAAAAAGCCAAACCCTCAGAGAGACCAAAAGTTCATCTCAGGGCTCTAAGGTTTCCCAGCAATTCAAGCAGTTAAAGTCTCTTACTGATAATGCTCTTCCCTCCAGCCTCTTCTAGCCACACAGATATAGTTTGGAACTCAAGTTTGCCTTTATCTGGAAGATGAAAAAACAAACGAAACCAACCACTTTCTCACAGAGAGCAGGAGAAACAGCACAGGCAAAACTGTCCACTTGCTGGTCAGCTGGTTTGGGTTTGGGAGACAGTCTCTTTGTAGCTCAGGCTGGTCTCGAACTCACTGTGTAAGTGAGGGTGACTTTGAACTCCTGATCCTCCTGCCTCTCCCTCCCAGATGCCGGGATTGCAGGTGAGTGGATAGCACACCCAGCTCCTAACTCCATTCTACTACTAATTCAAAAACCAGCATTGTTCAGGCCTCAGAACTTTGTGAGGAGTGAAACCAGGAGATGCTGACTATAACCCAGGATCCCCTCTGTCATCCACAGGCTGCAGCATTTTAGATGTGTCTCCAAAGGGCTACTCTGTCTCCAAGGAGCCTGTGGCCGAGCCAGAAGGAGGATGCCCAAATTCAGCTCTTCCACCTCTAATTTGGTTTTACTTCCTGAGTAACAGTCATTTGAAAGTAATTTCAATTGTGTAATTCTCTACACAGGCCTGGGCAACATTTTGCCCAAAGTCTCACAGTTTTGTGTGTGTGTGTGTGTGTGTGTGTGTGTGTGTGTGTAGCCCCAGCATAGGAACATCCAGCCCACCCTTCATCTCACAAAGGCTACTTGACAAAGACAAGCTTGTCTTGAAGCAGAGTTAGGGATCACCTATCCATCACTTGTTTGCCTTCCTTTCTTCTCTCTTTCTCTCTCTCTCTCTCTCTCTCTCTCTCTCTCTCTCTCTCTCTCTCTCTCTTGTTTCTTGGTGCTGTTTGTTTGTTTTTTTCCAGAGAGTCTCATGTAGCTCAGGCTAGCCCCACCTGGCTGAGTTTCGATATCAAGTGAGAGTGGGAGCCTTCAAGGTGGTACAGCCCTAGACTGGATTCAAATTCTCTTCATAACTGAGGAGGACTCTAAACTTCTGATCCTCCTGCCTCCACCTCCAGAGTGCCAGTGTCACAGGCATGTGTCTCCATGTCTGTTTGATTCGGTTCTGGAAAACTGAACACACTGAGCCTTGTGTATACTAAATAAGTGCTCCATCAACTAAGCTATGCCCCAGCCCCGCCTCTCTCTAGGAGTTTTCAATGAGAGGGTGTTTTTAATTACTTACTGACTTATTTTTATTGGTTTTCTTCATGGTGATATTGATTGGTTGGTTGGTTGGTTGGTTGACTGATTGATTGATTGATTGATTGATTGGTTGTAGTACTAGGAATTAAACAGTGGGCCACGCTCAGGCTAAGCACTGTACCATTACATCCAGCCCTCTTCTTTGAATGTATTTTTTATTTGTGCTCACATGCTTGCTTGCATCTATGTATGTGTACGCCACATGTGTGTGGGTGCCTGTAGAGGGCAGGAGAGAGCATCATATCCCTGGTACTGGTGTTAGAAGCGACAGCTAGCTAACCAACCCAGGAACTGGGAGATAACTTGATGTCTCTTTAAGAGCAACAAATGTTCCTAACCCATGAGCCATTGCTCCAAACCTACCCCACCTCCTTTTTTTTTTTTCTCAATTTATTTTTTTCTTCTCCTTTTTGGTTTTTTAAGACAGGGTTTCTCTGTGTCGCCTTGGCTGTCTTGGAACTCAATGTGTAGACCAGGCTGGCCTTGAACTTACAGAAATCTACCTGCCTCTATCTCCCTAGTGCTGGGATTAAAGGTATGCTCTACCACTGCCTGGCTTTTTGAAAAAAAAAAAAAAAAAAATTCTTTTTTTTTTTTTTTTTTTTTTTTTAGTGCTTTTTTTTTTAAGATTTATTTTTTTATTTATTATATGTAAGTACACTGTAGCTGTCTTCAGACACTCCAGAAGAGGGCGCCAGATCTCGTTACGGATGGTTGTGAGCCACCATGTGGATGCTGGGATTTGAACTTATCACCTTCGGAAGAACAGTCGGGTGCTCTTACCCGCTGAGCCATCTCACCAGCCCGAAAAAAAAAATTCTAAAATAGAGTCTCAATTGTTTTTACTTTTAAAAATATTGTTTTACATCCATTTATTAAAATGTTCTGTGTCTGTATGTTTTTTTTTTCAGCTTGGAGGGTCTGTGCACAAGTACTTTGTGAATCCAGAGCAGGGTGTGTGGGGATCACAGGTGGTTGTGAGATTAAACCTTCATCTAATACACTTGAAGAAGGACTAGACAGATGATTCTGTAGTTAAGAGCAATGGTTACTCTTCCCAAGGACTCAGGTTTGATTCCCAGTACCCACATGGCAGTTTCAGGGGATCCATCACCTTCTTCTGGCCTCCACAGGTACCAAGCACTGTAAACAATGCACAGACATGCATGCAAGCAAAACACCCACATGCTTAGTTTAGTTTAGTTTAGTTTTGTTTTTTGGTGTAAAGATACCTCAGGGGAGTGGGGGGGCTCTGTTGGTGGAGTGCTTGCCTGGCAATTGGGAAGCCCTGGGTTCCATCCCCAGCTCTTCATAAAGCCTGCTGTGGTAGTGCAGCTTTATAAACTCAGCCCTGGAAAAGGTAGGAGGATCAGAAGTTCAGGGCCGGGGGCTGGTGAGATGGCTCAGCGGCTAAGAGGACCCCACTGTTCTTCCGAAGGTGATAAGTTCAAATCCCAGCAACCACATGGTGGCTCACAACCATCTGATCTGGCTCCCTCTTCTGGAGTGTCTGAAGACAGCTACAGTGTACTTACGTATAATAAATAAAATAAATCTTTAAAAAAAAAAAAAAAGTTCAGGGCCATCCTCGGCTACATGGGGAGTTCCAAACTAGCCTGGGCTACAGAAGACCCTGTCTCAGACAAAGAATAAATAAACAACAGACCAAAAGAGCAAAAACAGAACAGAAAAAAAAAATCATCTAAAAGCCAAAAGGCAGTAAGATTGTCTTACTGTAGTTTAACCAAAAACCAGTACTGAGGGAAGACAGCCCCTCACCCCCAGTTCTGAGAGGGGCTGGTTTTTAACTGTGACTTTTTCCTTTCATGTTCAAATATGTGATTGAATGCCTTTAAGTAGGATGTGTATATTAAATAATAGTCCTAAAGACTATGGTTCCTTTGGGATTTGCCTATTCCTTTAAAACACAAACATGTAACGTAGACCCAGAGGACGTGCATGGTGTGTACTCACTTATAAGTGGATATTTGCCATCAAGTACAGGATACCCCCGCTACACTCCACAGACCCAAAGAGGCTAAACAAGAAGGGAGGCAAAAGCGAGAATACTCAAACCTCACTTAGAAGGGGGAATAAAATAGTCATGGGAGGCAGATGGAGGGATGGGGAGGGAATGGGGAGCGGAATGGGGAGCGGAATTGGGGGGGGCAAGATCAGGTGTTGGGAGAGACAGGAGAGAGGGCCAGAGGGCCGGGAAAATGAATGAAAATCAGCAGCTGGTAGGGGCCTTGGGGTGGGAAGCTTCTCGAGAATGTGCCAGACCTGGGATGGGGGAGGCTCCCAGGAGCCAATGGTGGTGACCTTGAGACTCAGAGCCATGGGGAAAAGGAACCTGAAGAGACCCCAGTGTAGCCAGGCAGGCAGGAACCTTAGAGAAGGGACAAGGACACCAACACACTCACAAAACTTTCTACCTATCCTATCTACAAGAAATGCAGGGACAAAGATGGAGGCAGAGAGGGGAGGGGAGAGGAGGGGAGAGAGAGAGAGAGAAGGAGGGAGAGGAGGGAGGAGGGGGAGAAAGAAAGGGAGAAGGAGAGGGAAGGAGAGAGAACTGAATATTTTCTTTTTGTTCACTGGGGAGAATTTCCCAAGCTATTTTATATTATCTACCTTCTTTGGTTAGGGCAGAAGTTTGAACCAGCTTGCAAACAGTTTATTCAAGAATAGCCCAAACCAGGGAGGTCTTTGCCCCAAAAGACGCATATTCTTAAAATTTTAAGAGTTTTCTTTGTATTAAAGAATAGCTTTTGGGGTCTCTTCTGCCACTTAATTTTCCTTGCCTTTATTTTAAATGGCACAAGGAAAAGAAAACAATTCACGTGTAGATGACCAAAAAGAGAGGTCACCCTTTTCCTGACATGCCCTTCACCTCTCCTGTTCCTCATTCACGTCCTGTTAACGGTCCAACGGTCTCTCACACCACACACACTCACCTACCTGCAGCTCTGAGCTGCTTTTCAGACGGATGACGTCATCAGACACCATTTGCTCTCTGGTCATTGCTTCTGTCTGCAGCCGGGCTTCCCAGTGCTGGCCACACCTGTTGCTTAGCTACTTCCCTGAGCCACCTGTGAAGGCTTGCTCATTTAAATCACTAGGCTTTCCACTTTAAAGGCGACTCCAGCTCTTCTCAGGGAAGCCTTTGAACTCACAAGAGAAGTCTGTGAGTGGAGGAGATGGTGCCAGCCAGTACTGTAGCCATCTTCTCTGCCTATCCGTGTGCCAAGGGACAAACGATACCAACTTCCTGTTGGCTGTGGCTTTGGCTTCTCAGGACCAACAGAATTCCTAAAATCAGAGCACAGAATGAGTAACAAGCTCTTTACAAGGAATGCTGCCCTCGTGGAGGCAGAGGCTCAGCCACAGTGACAAACTGCTCCGCTCAACCCTCCGCTGCTGGAGGAGCATGTCTGGTCCTAGTCTGCAGACTAGTGTCACCTGTTCATAAGGACAAGATTGAAGAAACAACGGGGTAGCACAGAGCTCTGGGAAATCAGGGAGTAGGCAGAGGGTGGGGGGAGGGAGGCTGTGTCTGTGTGTACATCTGTGTCTGTCTGTCTGTCTGTCTGTCTGTCTCTCTGTCTGTCTGTGTCTATGTGCATGTGTTTGCTTGTAGAGGTCGAGTCTCAGCCTGTGAGGAGATCTGACAGAGGAGAGATGAGCACTGCCAGCCCCTAGCAGCAGGCAAACCAGCCCAGGACAGAGAACTCAGCCCCAGAAAGCTTTGTTTACTCCTGAGTCCACCTCTGAGGCTCCCAGTAAAACAAGCCTGCTGGGTCTGTATTAGTGCTTTTAAGTGTTCAAACACATTGAAGGATGTCCCACGTTGAAATCAAAACAGGGAAGAGCCTGTATGTTTATGTTGATATAATATTTTTATTAATTTTTGAGAGTATCAGATGTGCATACAATGTATTTTTTAGCATATTCATCTCATGACTCCTCCCAGATCTGCCCCCAATACCCTCCCAACTTGTCTCCCTCTCTCTTTCTTTCTTTTTTTTTTTTTTTGATTTATTTATTTATTATATGTAAGTACACTGTAGCTGTTTTCAGATACTCCAGAAGAGGGCATCAGATTTCATTACGGATGGTTGTAAGCCACCGTGTGGTTGCTGGGATTTGAACTCTGGACCTTCGGAAGAGCAGTCGGCGCTCTTAACCACTGAGCCATCTCGCCAGCCCCGCTGTCTTTTTTCCTAATAACTCACCAAGACAATTTGTGCTTCCCGTGCTTCTGTGTGAGAGAGTCTCCACCAGAGTGTGGTCAACCTACCAAACACCACATACTTAAAATAAACTGCCCCTGCCTCTGCCTCTGCTGTAAGCCACCAACTGTCACTAGCTCTTTGGCTTGGGGGGGGGAGGGGCTCGTGAGCTCCTGACGAGTTGTCAATTTTACATACAGCATAGGGTCACCTAGGAAGAAAGACCCTCACCTGAAGAATTGCCCCAATCAGATTGGCCTAGAGTCATGTCTGTAAGGCATTGTCTGGATTGCAATGGCTGAAGGCCACAGTCCACGGTGAGCAGTACCTCTCCCTGATCAGGTGTTCCTGTGCTGGGCATGGGTCTGCTTGAGACAGTGAACACAGTTCCTCTGTGGCTTCTGCCTCTGCTCCTGCCCTGCCCTCCCTCCGTAAAGGACTGGGACCGGGAGGTGTGAGCCTAATAAACCCTTTGTCCCTTGAGTGGCTTCACCTGGTCCTCCCCAACCTCTGTTTCTTACAATCTTCCTGCCTCCTCTCCCGACCAAGCCTTGGGGGAAGTGACATAGTTGTCCCAAGTGTGGTTCAGCACGCCACAGTCACATGTCCTTTGCACCTTTACCAGTTGTGAATTTCTGTGTTAACCACCATCCACTGCACAAAGAAACACTTGGCTGCTGAGAGAGCATCACTAATCTTTGGATATAGAAATGCACACTTAAAAAGCAATACTATATTTAGCAAAAATAATTGAGCCTGTGTTGCCCAACCATGAAATTTTTGCCAGATTTACAACCCCGGGCATGTGTTGTGTTCTTTGGAGTTGATCTTAAATCCAATCAGAAAGTGAGTGGTTATACTTATTGTTGTGTTTTATAAAAAGATAAGGGGAGAAGGAATATGTTTGGTGGAGGTGCGGTAAGGTGTGCGGGGCGGGAGTACCTTCGCAGGCCCATGATGAGGCATCCCTTCCCCCTGAGGATCCAGCCACACACACGGTGGTATAGTATAGAATAGAATTTATTCAGGACATGGGGAGGGGAGTTAAGAGGATAGTAGAGACAGAGAAAGGCAGAGAGAAAAAGAGAGAGAGAGAGAGAGAGAGAGAGAGAGGAGGAGGAGGAGAGGCCAACCATGATGCATGGAAAGAGAGGGGAGAGGTGAATGGGAAGAGAGAGGGTAAGGAGAAGAGAACAGAGCAAGAAAGCAAGAGAGAGAGGAGGGGGGAAGCAGCCCCTTTTACAGTGAGTCAGGCACACCTGGCTGTTGCCAGGTAACTGTGGGGCAGAGCCTAGACTAAATGCCAACACCCATAACACCCATGCAGTTGTTGGGCCTAGGGACACATCAGGTCAGCAATTATTGTAGCTCACAAATAAAGCATATTTTTAAAGGTTAATAATAATATAGATTAATAATAATAATAACAATATAGATAAGGTTCTTGGATATCAAAAAAATTTTCAGGTTGGGGCTATAGTTCAGTTGGTAGAATATTTGCCTAGCACACAGGGGGCCCGGGCATTGATCCGCAGTACTGCTTAAACCCAGGCATGGTACAAACGCTACAATCTCAGCACTCACTAGAAGGGAGAGGCAAGATCAGCTACCCAGTGAGTTCATGTTCAGCCTCAGCCATCTGGGACCCTGTTTCAGAACACCAACAACAAATATGAAAAGCAGTTACACATGCTTTGATGGTTAGGAAACGTATGGATAATTATAAAAATAATCACCAAAGTGTATTCATTCACCTCAGGCTTTGGGGTTTGCAAAGTGCCTTTACCTTCATTAGATACCCAAATCACCAAGGCTGCCCTGGGGAAACCATGGTTGGAGGGCTTTTGGGAGTGAGGGAAGCTATCCACAGAGAAGTCAGGTAATTCACTGATACTTTGGGAAAAAGCCAAATGGAACCAAGGTCCTTCCCCATTATCCTACGGGGTCACTATGGCCCGAGGCTGTCACTCACCCATGTATATGAAGACCTGGCCTCCTAGCTTTTGGGAGCAGCTGGAGCCCAGCCAGGAAGACAGACAACTGGGCAGCTGCAGTGCAGAAAGGGAAAGGAAACCAGAAGCCAGCCAGCCAGTTCCTTGCTCTGCCAATCACGAGCCCTGTGCTCAGGAGCAGGACGCTCAGCCTCTCAGGGCTCAGATTTCCTGGCCTGTTAAATGGGTATTAATAAGACTCGCCTCATAACAAAACTGAAGGTTCAAAGAGTTAATAATATAGAAAGTACTTTTCAGGGGGCTGGTGAGATGGCTCAGCGGGTAAGAGCACCCGACTGCTCTTCTGAAGGTGATAAGTTCAAATCCCAGCATCCACATGGTGGCTCACAACCATCCGTAACGAGATCTGGCGCCCTCTTCTGGAGTGTCTGAAGACAGCTACAGTGTACTTACATATAATAAATAAAATAAATCTTTAAAAAAAAAAAAAAANGCACAGGGGCTAGTCAGGGGCATCAATAAAATTAAATAACGGCATAGTGAACGTTCCAAGGGCTCATGATGTGTGAGCAGCCTTGTTGGAACACCTGAGGGTCAATAGTCAGGGAATCTTGGGAGAGGCAGTCCCTGAGCAGGAATGGAGAGGTTCCAACAGTCAGGCCTGAGGCCAGGGCCTGCCAGAAGTTACATGTCAGATCTCTGCAGGAAACAGTGAAGACCTTCCCCACCAGCACCTGGAAGCTGCTGGATTGAGTGGACTTGGGTGTGACGGATTTGCATTTATAAAGAAGCTCTTGGTCAGTTTTTCAAAAGCTCCACCTCTGAGGAAAGACTGGAAGGTTGGTCCTCCTTTCCTGTTGTCTCAAGGCCTCTCACCCAATTCCTCAAACCCAAATAGCTCAATCAGTGCATGGCAAGAGAATGGGCAGATGGAGACCTGGATGGACAAATGACAGATGGTCAAGGTCCCTGGGGGCCAAGGCTCAGTGTGGGCCCATCAAAGGATAGACACTCAGTTCTCTGTTGAAAAACGACCATGGGAAAAGCCATCGTGACAACTGGAGTGACTGAGAACGTTGAATTACCACATAAGAGGAGAGAAGCTGGCATTGGGATGACTTGCTGGATTGGCAGCTTGGGTCTCAAGGGTGCTCTGGAGACCAGGGATTCTGTATGTGACAGGGGATCAGGGATCCAGGGAGCATGTCAGAAAATGCACATTCTCAGGACCTGTCAACCATCTTTAAAAAATATTTTTTTATGTGTGAGTGTGTCTGTGTCTGTAAGTGTGCCTGTGCATATGAGTGTCTGTGTGTGTCTGTGTCTTTGTCTGTGTCTGTGTCTGTCTGTGTCTGTGTCTGTGTCTGTGTCTGTGTCTGTGTCTGTGTCTGTGTCTGTGTCTGTGTCTGTGTCTGTGCCTGTGTCTGTGTCTGGATGCCCAAGAAGGCCAGAAGTGAGTAACAGATGTCCCTGGAACTGGAGTAACAGGTTCTTTGTAGCTGCCCAGTGTGGGTGCTGGAAACTGAACTCCAGCCCTCTGGAAGTGTGTCTAACTGCTGAGCCATTTCTCTGGTTCCAAGTCACCATGAAAAGGGAGCGTTCTGAATCTAAAGCCACATTAACAGCATCCCCGGGACAGACACCCATGGTCTAGAGAACATTCCTTTCTGCACAGAGCAAGGCTGAGGGTTAGTTCACACCTATATCCCCTTCACAGCTCCTCTAAAACTGGCAGGGTGGGTAAGAATGCTTGTTTTGCAAGCATGAGGGCCTGAGTCCTGATCCCCAGCACCCATGTAAAAAGCCAGATGTGGCCATTTGAACCTGTAACCCCACTATTGGAATAGGGGATAGGGAGATGGTAGAAGACTAGCTTGGGCTTCCTGGCTGCAGGTATAGTTCCCAGCTGAGAGAGAAAGGGGTGGGAAGGAAGGAGGGAGGGAGGGAGGGAGGGAGGGAGGGAGGGAGGGAGGGAGAGAGAGATCCTGTCTCAAGAGACTAAGGAAAGAAGTCTATAGAGAAAGAAGGAAGACAGCTGGCCTCCTCCTCCAGCCTTGGCATAGTGTGTGTGTGTGTGTGTGTGTGTGTGTGTGTGTGTGTGTGTACATGTGTACACACCTTTTTCCATCCCCAAAACTTGGTGAGTGGAGTATATTCATTTTTACATTATTCTAAGTGTTCTGAAATCAAGCAACCCAGAAGACCAAGTCACCTGTCTGCTGTTGGATTGGCCAGTCAGCATGTTACACTTCCTGCAGACCCTGGAAAACTCACTGTGGTTTTGAAAGGAGGAGAGAAAAGCATTTTCTACCATGTGATACCGCTGTTGCGCCCACACCGTAAGCATCCCATCTAGACTACGTCTACCAAGACCCCTTTCCATATAAGGTTCCATTCACAAGTTCCAAGATGGGACTCCATTTATAACCTACTCCAGGCTAGGCATTCCATTCATAGGTTCCAGGCTGGGGATGGGGGTTGGGTCGTGCCACCATCATTCACAAGTTCCTGGCCAGGGATTCCATTCATAACCTCCAGGCTAGGGATTGCATTATATTTTTGAAGGGTATATCCAGGCCATAACCTTAACTTTGAAATAGTTTGGTATGCTGAACACAAAGCTGTATGCCATGCATTCGTGATTTTGAGAGACTAGACAAGGATGTCTCCAGACCTCAGTGCTGAATGCAGCCCTGCCTCTGGGACGGGTAACCTTGGACTTCTCTCTGAGTCCTCATCCAAAATAGAGGATGAAAGAGAAACCTCCCCAATGGTCACTGTGAGCAACTAGCAAATGATGTCTTAGAGCACACAGTGCAGTGTGGGAGGGATGAATGGCTCAGCGCATGGGCTGCTCTTCCAGAGGACCTGGGTTCGATTCCCAGCACTGGCAATATGGCTCACAACCATCTACAGCCTAGTTCCAAGGGATATGACACTCTCTTCTGACCTGTGAGCACCGGGCATGCACGTAGTATATACATTTAGACAAACATGCAGGGAAAACGCTCAAACACAAAATAAAATCAGTTTTAAAGATTCTCTCTCTCTCTCTCTCTCTCTCTCTCTCTCTCTCTCGTGTGTGTGTGTGTGTGTGTGTGTGTGTGTGTGTGTACCTCAAGTGTGAGGAGGCTAGCAGAGACCAGAAGAGGGTGTCAGGTCCCCTGGAGCTAGAGTCGCAGGCAGTGTGAGCTACCTGCCATGTGTGCTGGGACTGAAGTTGGATCTTCTAGAAAAGCAGTGAGCATTCTTAGCCACTGAGTCATCTCTACAATCCACAACATTTCATTTTTTACAAATTCCAAATCTTATAAAATTCTTATTTTGACATGTCTAAATTGATGTGGATTGCAGAAATAAGTTTTTCAATTTGACGACAGTTAGGACACAAATCACCAAGTTGCCATAAAACGTAAACTATCAGCAGGGACCTTGGAGCTGGAACCTCAGCCAATAGCATGTTCTGTGCCCCTCCAAAGAAGCCATACTTGTAAAAGAGGTGCAGTGTACAGTGGTGTTATTAAAATGTCAGAAGAGGCTGGGCCATTTAATCCCAGTGCTAAGGAAGCAGAGGCAGGTGGATCTCTGTGGGTTCAAGGCCAGCCTGGACTACATAATAAGTGCATAGAGAGACCCTGTCTCAAAACAAACAAACAAACAAACAAACTATATATATATATATATATATATATATATGTCTCCCTTATTTTTTGTTTGTTTATTTGTTTGTTTTTTAGACAGTTTCTCATTATGTAGCCCTGGATAGCTTTAAACTTGCTATGAAGACCAAGTTCACCTCAAATTCAGAGAGATCCTCCTGCCTCTGCCTCCTGAGTGTACAGATCAAAGGCTGTGCCACCATGCCTGGCCCATGTTCTCACACACATGTAAAGCTAGAACCGCTGGCTGGTGTTAGCAGTCTAGAGAAGCCCACGACTATCCAAACCACGGCTGTCTTCTTTCCAAGTGTGCCATACTGTCGCACAGCTGGTCTTCACAAGGGTTCTGCCTCTGTCTCAGGGCAACATAAGCTCCCCGAGCCTGAATCTTGCCTTTGAAATCAAGATAAGGATAACAGCTAGCACCAGTTGCTTGTGTGGGCATGAGGCTGGGTTGCACAAGCCTGTCTTACCCACTCACCTCCATCATTAGCTCCACTTTTCCCCAAGGCCCATTCATGGCAAGCCAGAGAGCAAAACCCAAGTCACAAGCCATAGCCACCAAAGCAACAACTTGAGTGTACAATTCCCCAGTCTGGCAAGAGCCACTTCCTCAGCTCTGGGTTCAAAGCCAGCTCTTACCCTGTACTGCCTCCAGTCTGTCCAGACCTCTGTGTGGAGTAAGAATGTGGCAGAAGCATGGGAAGCCACAAGGCTGACAGCTCACAGAAGAAAAGCTGTTGTAACTTCTGGGAAATTCTCAGAAGCTACATGGACATAGGTACTATTACTGGGATGGGTGGTCACGGAGGTGTGTGTGTGTGTGTGTGTGTGTGTGTGTGTGTGTGTGTGTGAATCCACAGCCCAGCAATGTTTGCTGTGGTGGTTGATTTCCTACCACTCAGGAATCATTTTGATTGGAGACTCTAGGGATGAGCTGATGATGACTCTGGTGACATTAGAAATGAGTCTTTGGGGCTGGAGAGATGGCTCAGAGGGTAAAGGGCTTGCCACACTAACGCGAGGATTGGAGGCTAGGTCATCAGCGCCCATAGAATGCTTAACCCAGTACTTAGGATGCAGTGACAGGGAACACTTGGGGCAAGCTGGCTGCAAACGCTCTAGGTTCAAACGAGAAACCCTAACTCAAACAAGGTGGAAAGCAATGGAGACAAATGCCTGAAGTCAACCTCGACCTGCATGCACTCACAAGCACGGGCACACACACAAACACACACACACACACACCACACACACGCACACACACCACACACACACACACACACACACACACCACACGATCATACCTATACAAAAGAGAAATGCCTTCTTTCTAACTTCACTGAAGACCTGGAGACACTGGCTTCATGCCAGTGCAGGAGGAAATTTAGAAATCCACCCTTCACCCTTCACCTTCCTGTCTCATTCCCTGAGTCTGCAGCCAGCTGCTGGTTGACGGTTTATGATTTCATCATTCAGATCAGAACGCTCCCAGTCCAGCTTTGGAATGTTGTCCTGCCTGCCTTGGGCACTCCTGTCTCTTGGGGTGTGTGTGACTCAAGCTCCTGACAGAATGGAACAGAGAGATGCTAAGGAGCTTCCAGAACAGTTATAGGCACTGTTTTATTGTTTTGCTATGAGTGTCTGTCTACAGAAGCGGCACACGTTACACAGAGACTACGATTTGATTCTTTTTAGTTTTTAATTGTGTGTGCTCATGGGTGTGTCTATGTGGGTATGTGCACATGAGTGCAGTTGCCCATGGAGGCCAAAAGAGGGCAGCAGACTCCTGTGGAGCTGGACTTATAGGCAGTTGTGAGTACTACTTGCTCTTAACCACTGAGTCATATCTCCAACCCCTGGAGAATTAACTTTCTGGTAATCTATAACTAGAACATAAAGAAGAAATAACATGCATACATGCATCTCCATCAAATAACCTACTCTGTGTGAAACTGACTTAAAACATACTATGGTGTCATTTCTAAGAGAACCTTGATCCAGCCTTTAATCAGAATTGGGGTTTTTTTTTTGTTTGTTTGTTTTGGTGGTTAATTTGGGTTTGTTTTTTGTTTTGGGTTTATGCTTTTGGTTTTTTGTTTGGTTTTGTTTTGTTTGGTTTGGTTTGTGTTTGTTTGTTTGTTTTGGTTTTTCAAGACAGGGTTTCTCTGTATAGCCCTGGCTGTCCTGGAACTCACTCTGTAGACCAGGCTAGCCTCAAACTCAGAAATCCACCTGCCTCTGCCTCCCAAGTGCTGGGATTAAAGGCGTGCGCCACCACCGCCCGGCCTGGTTTTGGTTTTTTTTTTTTGAGACAGGGTTTCTCTGTATAGCCCTGGCTGTCCTGGAACTCACTCTGTAGACCAGGCTAGCCTCAAACTCAGAAATCCGCCTGCCTCTGCCTCCCGAGTGCTGGAATTAAAGGCATGCGCCACCACGCCCGGCTGGTTTTGGTTTTTTAAGACAGGGTTTCTCTGCATAGCCTTGAGTGTCCTGGAACAGGGTAGATAGCAGGATTTAACCTATAGATGAGGCTGACCTCAAACTCACAGAGATCTTCCTGCCTCTGCCACCCATCCCCTTAGTGCGTGGCACAGGTGGTTGTGCTTAGAACTGCTCAGACTGCCCAGGGAAGCTCCCATTTTCCATCTGAGCCTTGGGTTTCTTACACTCAGGTAGGGATAATCAGCCCTAACACGAGAGATTCCTATCTGAGAGGAGGAGTTGGAACTGGAAGGTGGCTTAATCCCAAATCTGGGGACAGGGTGCGACAACACTGGGTCAAGGGGCAGCAGGCATCTCAGGGATTTAGGCTCTTCTCAGGTTCCTCAGCGCGATCTGATCCATTGTATGCATGCCCTCTCCCTGCGGGCTCTGAAGACACTTGGTGAAGATCCATCTTATCTTTATTCATTGGCAGGCAGGAAGGAACTACCTGTTGTCCTTATCTTTATCTAGAACCATCTTTACTCCCAGAGAACTCTGCTTAGTTTTAAGTTAGTTACTGATAAAGAGGTGGGCAAGAGGCAACTTATCCAGTCACCTGGAGATATCTGTTGACTACCATGACTGCCTGAGAGCAGGAGACTTCAACAACAACAACTTTCCGAGAAAAGCCCAATAGTTAATATTTTAGGCTTTAACAAAATTACATTTAATTTATTTGTATGTGGACATGTCATGGCACGTGTGTGGAGGTCAAAGGGCAGCTTGGAGTATTTAGTTCCTCTCTTTCAACTTGTAGAGCCTGGGGATCGAACTCAGGTCATCACACTTGGCCACAAGTGCTTTTATCTGCTGAGCCATATTGAGATTATCCTCCTGTTTAATACTTGGGATAATCCCCCCCGCCACCCCTCTGCTCCATAAAAACATACTACGTGGCCGGGTGTGGTGGCGCACGCCTTTAATCCCAGCACTCGGGAGGCAGAGGCAGGCGGATTTCTGAGTTCGAGGCCAGCCTGGTCTACAAAGTGAGTTTCAGGACAGCCAGGGCTATACAGAGAAACCCTGTCTCAAAAAACAAAAAAACAAACAAACAAAAAAAAATACTATGTGATAATATATACTTATAAGGGCTAAAGCAGCAGGATTGCTACAAGACTCAGGGCCAGCCAGCAATTCATAGTAAGACTATTTATTTAAAAAATAAAATAAAGCTGGGTGGTGGTAGTGTACACCTTTAAACACTGACTTAAAATAAAAAAACAAACAAATAAAAAATGAAGAGCTACAGACAATTGATAACTGAGAGATGGCAGTCAGTCTCCACCAGGAATGAAACCACCAAGTGTTTATCCAACACCAATCGGTCAGTCCTAAAAACATACATATATGTGAGCCGGAACACCAATCTGTCAGTCCTAAAAACATACGTATATATGAGCCGGTGGTGGTGGCACATGCCTTTAATCCCAGCACTCTGGAGGCAGAGGCAGGTGGATCTCTGTGAGTTCAAGACCAGCCTGGTCTACAGAGTGAGTTCCAGGACAGCCAGGACTACACAAAGAAATCCTGTCTTGAAAAACAAAAAAACAAAAAAACAAAA
>LR749985.1:419912-528478 GCA_902729485.2 Mus minutoides
AAAAAACCAAAACAAACAAACAACAAAAACAGAACCTCCCAGGGTGTGGCTGAAGAGAAGGCTCAGGGGTTAAGAACACACACTGCTCTCCAAGGGCATCTGAATTCAGTTCCGAACACTCCTATCAGGCAGCTTACAATGGCTCGGAGCTCCAGGTTGAGGGGACCCAATGCCCTCTTCTGACCTCTGCAGCCTCCTGGTCACATGTGATGTACATGCACTCAGGGACAGCAAACACACACATGTACACATAAAAGAAAATAAATTTTCTAAAACTATTTTTACAGGCCTGTGCATAAAGCACAAAATCTATAAGCAGCCCTTGTTATTACCCCCCAGTTTGCAGTAGGGCTATGAAGCAATCTGCCCAAAGGAAGTGGTTTCCATTGACCAATGACTTTAACACACTCTTAGCTGACCTTCAGGCTTCCGATGCCTCTTCCCACTATTCTAAGCAACTGAGCCAGAGCTGTGGCGGGAAAAGAGCTGTGTGTGTGCAGAAATATTTAAATGACCCAAACACACAGAGTGCCTGCGGAGAAAGGCACTCCTGTGCCTGCCCAGAGCGCTTGGTGCTCCTGACAAGTGTGCTCCTCCTGTTTCAACCTCAAAATCCAAACAGGAGGATGGAAGGGCCCCAGAGCGAGCCCCATCTTGTCCTAAGGTTTATGTTAGCCTGGAGGGAGTCTCTGAGATTATGCCATGAAGCATGGTCTCCAGTACAATGTTTACTGAACAATACAATGAAACCAACCTCACAGGCAGCACATATAAAGCCCTGGGTTCAGGCACCAAGACAGACATACATTCACACATACATGTGCACATACTCACGTGCACACATGTGCACACACATACATGCATACATGCACACAGTACACACATGCATGCATACACATATATGCACACACATGCATTCATGTTCACATGAACACACATGCATGCACACACGTGCATATACATGCACACAGTGCACACATGTACACACATACATGCACTCACATTCACACACACGTGCACATACACACATACATGCACACACATACATGCACACACACATGCACACATGCTCACATGAGCACACATGTACATACACATGCACACATGTGCCCACATACATGAACACATGTGCACACACATACATGCATACACATACATGCGCACGCACATGCACTATCTACTACTCCACTACTACTATCTACTCCATTATCTACTCCACTAAGCCATATCACCGAGGAGAGGCAAGCTCCTAAGATTTTTTTTACTCCTTTCTTTTCTTGGACCCTTGGTTTATGCCTGACTTTTCCACTCTAGTTCTTAATATTTCTGATATCGGGCCAGCCTGATCTACAGCGTAAGTTCCATATCCAGCACTTGGCTCCTGTTTCTTTGTGTCTGTTCTCTCTGGGGTCTCTAAACAGCCCACTTTCTTAAGACTGGCTTCCTAGACCACTTTTTTCCTTTTTAACCAGAAGGACAGGAGAGCTCTGGGAGCCCAGAAGATAAACAGCCAACAAGTTTGTGAAGTTTATCTCCCAGCCCACGGAACACTGGCTGCAGGAGTCAGCCAGCGGCTGGGCTGCGGCTCTGCATGCTGGCAGCCCGTTCTTCCAGGAGGCAGCTGCTGGGGCGATTCCTCTTTCACTTTGTGCTCACTGCTTCCTGAAGAGAATTTTTTCAATTAGCTCATTTGTTTCAAGACATACCGAGTGGTCCTCCTCCTCCTCCTCAATCCAAATCTCCTCCATCCCAGAACAATACAGAGATTTACCATACACATATGAAGACAAAGGACACTACATTTTACTAGATGAGCCAAGGATGGGGTGTGAACTAATGTTTTTGTAGCAGTTTGTTTGTTTAATTTCACAGTAGTTAGATAAAATGAGACTGCTCCCCTAAGAAGAAGTCTTCCCTCCTCCTCAGCATAAAACCCCACCCACCTCTTCCCAAAGACACACTTTTGTTCTAAATCCTAATGGTTTTGCTCTTGCACACAGAGAGTGTGGGAAGCTACGCCTAAGTTGTTAGTGGTGGCTTTCAATCTTTTTCTGAACCTGGGATGAAAGAATTATTCTACTCTGAAGCAGGCAGGAGCTACGGAACAGGAGATCTAGGGAAGGCTGACCCCTGAGGGACAGCCACTTTCTTTGTTTTTCTGGAGTCTGTCATGCCCACATTGGGAGAGACATTAAGAAAATGGCTGAGGGAGAAGAGCAGGCATTTGCAGGAGTGGGGGGTGGGGGCCCCGAGATTTTACTCTAAGCAATGCAGAAAACAAACAGACTGAGCAAAAGCCACCAGGAGAGCCAATGGTACACTCATACCGTCACTCAACACAAAGTTCATTTGACTGGTGTCCCCTTTGGAGTCAGGCATCTGGGGCCAGGTGTGGGGAAATAGAAACCCTTCAGAAAAGGGACACTATGTTTGAGCAGAAAAATTTCAAGGTACACAAGATAATAGAGAATTTACCACAGCACGGTTTACGGCAGCAAAAGCTGAAAGCCCACCAGAGGGACGTGGTGAAGGACAAAAAGGGATAGCGTTCAAAGAGACACCTTGCCATTATTTAAAATGATCAAGGTTTTCTACCATGAAGACAAAAGATACTTGTGTAAAAATCAAGGTGTCTGATATACACCAGTGTGATCTATAAGACCCTGAAAGAGGGCACAGTAAACTGAAGCCACTGTCTGTGGGTGAGGGTAAGCTCACACGTGTACCCCCCCCCTGTAAGAAATGTTCTGCCCACCCCCTCCCCCCTGCTGTTCTAGCCCCCCACCACGCTTAAGCTGGAAGCTCATTCTTTAAAATATATGTCCTGAAAATTATTTACAATAGACATTTTCTTTTTTTTTAAGGTTAAAAAAAAGTTCACAGCCATGTGTTAAATGAAACCAGTGAGGTATTTAAGACTATGCATATTCATATACATAAAATAAATAATTCTTTAAAAAAAAAAAAGATTGCATTTAGGGAAGATTTCTGGAAGGAAGTATCATGCCCTCAAGTAGTTACTAGCCATCTCCACTTTGAACTTTCAAATGAGGGTGAATATATATTTCTTTTTAAAAGTGCTTAAACTAAAATGATCACATGAAAAAAATAGCCTAACGACATCAGCAAGTGCCATCCCACGAGGATCGTTCCCCTGCCCGCTTCTGGTACATCGCAAATGAATTTCTGTTCCTTGCTTCCTAAACCTGGAGTATCATTCATTATCATCCACATTGGAATAGCTCTCTCCCTCTCTCTTTCTCTCTCTCTCTCTCTCTCTTTCTCTCTCTCTCTCTCTCTCTCTCTCTCTCTCTCTCTCTCTCTCTCTCTCTCTCTTTCTCTCAGGGGCCCTGTCTGTCGGTGCCTTTGTTCCCTGCTGGCTCCTGGAGAGGAGAGAGACCGTGAGGCTTCCGGATTGTAACCCCCGCAGCCTCCGGTTTGCGCTCCTGACGTGCATTTATTTGATCAGCACTTGAGTGGCTCCACTAACCGGAGTGAAGTTGCTGAGAGATAAAATGCCATCTTGCCTGGGCCATTCTGTTGCGTCACCATCCTGTTTTAGGTCACGTCGGGTCGTGTGGCTCTCCGATGGGGGCTGGACCAGCAAACAACGTTTAGAAATAGGATCTCTGTAAACGCCTTCTCCCTCCCCAATTAGCTCTTGGAAGCCCTCTGTTCCATTTTCTTCTGCCTCAGGCATGCGTAAAAGCGATCAAAGGGGAGGAGGGAGGAAAAGACACTTGTGAGATTGTGTTTTTTTAAAAAAAAAAAAAAAGTCTCCATGTGTTTGAGAGAGACTCACTCCGCCAAGCATTTACTGCAATAGAAAAACACAATTTGCTAATGAACATGATTCGTGTGTTCTGGGATTGATAACAGATACAGAAGAGCAGAACAGCCCTGATCGCTGCTGTGGGGATAGTTTCCAGGCGAGGAAATACGGAGAACCCAGTTTATAATTTATTGAAGCCACGGCAGTTTCCGGCTGTGCTCGTTTCTGGTTTGCCCTTCTCTGGTTTCCAGGATGATGTCCTATTGGGAGCTCCCTTCTTGCTCCCCAACTGGGCTTGGGGGGAAGTTCGATTCTTAATTTATCTCTTCATGAACTGTTTTCTTCGGGAGGCTAGGGTCAAGTTTGGAAACCAAATTTATGCAAAGAGGGATTGTGACATACTAGAGGGAGGATTTGAAACTCTAAAGGGGGCAACACCCCAACTTCTCTGGAGAAGCAGGAATTCCCAGTTCGTTTTGATCACTTAAAATTATCACAGTTTAGTTTACAGGTATTTCTGAGGGATCATTTTTGATACCTTTAAGTTTAGGTAAAATACTCAAATACAACCAGAATTAAGTGTCTCTCAAGATGGAAAAAAGGGCCTACTGGCTATTGTCTGACCTCCCCTGGGCCAGATTGACTAGTAGAAATTGCATCTCCATGGGAACAGATAAATGTCTGCTTTTCATGTCACGAAATAACCAGCTCTGCCCTCAGAGCTTCACCAACCTAACACTTTATCCGGGCGGCTGTGAGCAGAGTCTCCCTTTTCATGTTCAGCCAAATTATCTGCTAGAATCTCTTTTCAAGCCTAAGGAGGGGGGAAAACAGAGAAGGGAGGGAGGGAGGGAGGGACGGAGGGAGAGAGAGAGAGAGAGAGAGAGATTCCCCTCCCCCTTCTGCATGGAGTTAATTACTGTATTTTCCTCGGGGAGACAGAGGGAGAAGACACGCCACTAAAATAACACGCAAATGATGACTAGCATGTAGTATCTGCCTGATCAATAGCTGTGGGTAATTTTTAAAAAGGAGGCCTGCCAGCAGAGTGCCAAAGCGACCCTGAGAGGCTGGTCCTAGGACCCACTAGGTTTTGTTGTTTATTTGTTGTTGCGCTGAGCCTTGGCTGTGGAGTCTTAGGCAAGTGGACAGCAACTGTTTCGCGCCGGGGTCTGAGAAGTAGGGTGAATGGGAATCGTGGGAGAAGGCGCTGGCGAGCCTCAGGTTATCTGCCTCCCACCCCCATCCCGAACCCCGAGCCTCCAACATCTGCCATTTTGACTCCCGTCTCTGGTGCGGCGCTCTGTGCCCGCCACACTGGAGGATAGTCTGAAAAGAGAGCCGGGGCTTTCTCTATCCACGTTCTAGACATTTCGGCTTCCGTGCTTGGTTAAAAATACCACCAGAAGCAGCATCTTTTTTTTTTTTTTCCTGATGATACTGCAAGATTTCCAACCCACCTTCTGCGTCAGAGGGAGAAGGAACGAAGAAGAAACATCAAAAGGAAGAGAGCAGAGGCAGGCTCTCTCCCGCACAAGAACAAACTCTTGGGGGGAAAGATATCCTAGACCGATGGTTCTAAAACCAGGCGCCAGAGCGCGTGCAGGCTCTCTCTTTATTGGGATCTGTTTGCCCTCTCCTGTTATTGTGTCTTCTGTCACTGAAACTGTTTGTGGTTTGTTTCTCTTTTCTTCCTCTGCACCTCCACCCAGACAGCCAGCAAGTCTGAGCAGGAAATGACTGAAGACTAGTGAGCTGCACCCCCACTATGCCCCCCTCCTCCCCACGCCCCACGTCTCACCCCCTACTCCCCACCCCCGCCCAGAAGAATCCAGGTGAAAGATGCCTGCAGGAATTTGAAGGTGGTGTGAGCTCGGCTCCGTGCTAGCACACTCCTAAGTCTGGAAGCCCAGTGGTCTTTATCTGGCCCAGCTGCTGCTGATGCGGGAGATGGGAATGCGCCCATCCAGTATGTGAACACTGCGCCCATTGTACCCTGCTGAGCTGATGGATGCCTGAGTAATTGGCATGGAACCTACTCTATTAACAGTACAGACAGATATGTGAGCTAGCTGAATCCCTCCAACATATGCCGGGCGTTAGCCAAAAGAGTTTACCATTCTGCCAACATCCCGGCCATTCGGCACATAATTAGGCTTAAGGACTATCACTCTGCTGGGGATCAACAAATAATGGTGAATTTTAGCACTTCCTCTGAATAAGAAGTGAGGAGGCTGTGGTAATCGCAGTCCAGCGCTGACAGAGGGCAGTGTTGACCATGTGTGGGGGGGGTGAATGGTATGAGGCAGAAGAGAGTGGGGTTACACGTGCTCATTTCAAGAGATTTTAAAATTGGGGTGTGTCTTGATTCGGCTCTTGAGTGTGTGAGTGAATAAGGGAGAATATTTGTCACATCCTGCTGGATGTTTGTTAGTATCTTAAAGGAAAACGTGCCACCGTGGACTGACATACAGAAAGAGACTATTTAGAATGCATGCATCTGCATTCTGCAAGCCTCCAGCCTCCACACATGTGCCACAGCAGGCACACACCCCGTGCTCACTCGCATACACAGCCAGGCAATATAGTTAAAAAGAAAGCGTTTAAGAAAGGTAAGGCTGGGGGGTGGGGGTGGGGGACGAGGAGGAGGTAATTCTATAAATTAAAGGCATTGCATAGTACATGATTCTCTTTTCGTAACCATGTGCATGTATGTATACATAATACACACACACACACACACACACACACACATACATATGTATTCCCCTGGTTTTATTTGCTGTTGTTATGACAAGATACCCTGACAAATGTGACGGAGGGAGTGACTTAGACAAAGTTTCTGTTGCTGCAACAAAGCATCATGACCGAAAAGTGAGTTGGGAAGGAAAGGGTTTATTTGCCATATACTTCCACATTGCTGTTCATCATTGAAAGAAATCAGGACAGGAACTCACACAGGGCAGGAACCTGGAGGCAGGAGCTGATGCGGAGGCCATGGAGGGGCCCTACTTGCTGGCTTGCTTCCCCTGGCTTGCTCAGGATCCTTTCTTATAGAACCACCAGCCCAGGGATGGCCCCGCCCACAATGATTGCACCTTCCCACATTGATCACTAATTATGAAAATATCACACAAGCCTGCACACAGCCTGATCTCACGGAGGCATTTCCTCAATTGAGGTTCCTTCCTCTCAGATGACTCGAGCTCGTGACAAGTTGACCTAAAACTAGCCTAAAACAGCATACCTCCCACCCACACCAGAACCATATCCCCTTCTTTCCTGCTTCCCCGTTGCTCTTGAAATGTAAAACAAAAAACCCACTATTGTTCTGTCTTAACTTCTCAAAAACAAAACAAAATAAAACAAAAAACAAAACAAAAAACAAAACAAAAAACAAAACAAAACAAAACAAAAAAAGCATAACCTATAACCAATCAATCAGGGAGTTTAAAACAACTGGAATTCCGTGCCGGGCGTGGTGGTGCACGCCTTTAATCCCAGCACTTGGGAGGCAGAGGCAGGCGGATTTCTGAGTTCGAGGCCAGCCTGGTCTACAAAGTGAGTTCCAGGACAGCCAGGGCTACACAGAGAAACCCTGTCTCGAAAAACCAAACCAAACCAAAACAAAAACAAACAAACAAAAAAACAACTGGAATTCTCAGCCTAATAATTTCAGAGGACAGGAGTTCAGAAAAGAGGTGGTGGAGCCACATTGCCCTAGAATCTCTATGGAAGGGCTGTTCTTTGCTTATAGCAGCTGGTGGTCCATCTTCCACATTCTGGGGCTCTCTCACCTCAAGTCTGAGCCTCTGGACCTCATTCGTTTCCACTTTGCACAAAATATGGGTTATCTTTACATGTTTAAATTTATTGTCACTATGTGTGTGTGTGTGAGTGTGTATACCTACACACATGCATGTGTACATGCAGGGTAGGGACAGAATACAAGTGGACCACGTGCACGTTGAGATCAAAGGTCAACTTCGTGAAGTGAGTCCTCTCTTTCCACCTGTAGCATGCGTCCAGAGATGGAACTCAAGTCACCGATCTCGTGACACAAGCACTTTTCCCACTTGGACATCTCACAAGCCTTTTTTATCACTGTTATTTGTAGCACCTCGTGTGTGCCAGGCTAACTTGGATGGATTTGTAGATATCACTATATAGCTAAGGCTAACCTGTCTTCAGACACACCAGAAGAGGGCATAGGATCCCATCACAGATGGTTGGTGAGCCACCATGTGGTTGCTGGGAATTGAACTCAAGATCTCTGGAAGAGCAGTCACCCAACCTTGAACTCTTGATCCTTCTGCCTCCCTGTGCCTATGTGCTGGGATAACAGGTAGAAGCCACAATGCTTGGAACAAAACCTGGTGGTGTCCGTGGAAGGGCCTGGTTCACAGGTGAGCCAAGAGTACTGTGTGCCTTCTGTCTGGACTGTCTGGAGGAGATTAAGCACCCGATGAGATGAGCATATCACGGAACTCTTCGTTTCTGCCCTTCCTCCTTTTAAAAACGAAGGCATAATCCACCCACAATAACACATGCCCTCTTAAAATCGCATCTATTGTGTGTGGCAGTCGGGGCATATGAGCCAAGGCATGTGCACGACATTTAAAGGACAATATGTAGAAATTGGTTCTTTCTTCTCACTATGTGGGTTCTGAGAATCAAACTTAGGTCACCGCCTTGGTGGCAGGCACCCTTGCTCAATTGAGTCACCTTCTGAGCCCAACTTCACCCTTTTAATTAAAGGGACCAATGTCGTGGGCTTTGCAGCATGTTCTATGAACTCTGAGACTGGCACCCTTTCCTGATTCAAGTCCCTTCACCCCAGAGAGAAAGCCTGTACCCTTGCAAGCCTTTCTCACCCCCTCCCTTCCCAGTCCCAGGCCATCACTGGTCCTCTTTGTCTTATGTCTCTGCCCACTTTGAACATTCCATCAAAGGAATTACGTAATGGGCGAATCTTCGCAGCTGGCTTCATCCTGATGGCTCTCAGTGCTGCACATGGCCTGTGTCGCTTCTTCCCTCCTTTTTATTTCCAAGTGACATTCCTTTAGGTGAACAGTCCACCTCTTTATCTGCCCAGTAGCAGGCAGCTCAGACTCTTTCTGCCTTCCAGCTTCTCAGGAGAAACTCTTTGAACACTTGGGACCAGGCTTGTTTGTGCAAGCGTGGAGGCATCAGGTCCTCTTGAATTCATGCTGAGCTGTTCAGTAGCTGTGTCTTCTGGGAATTTGATGTTTCATTCATTCATTCATTCATTCATTCATTCATTTGTTCATTCATTGTAAGCAAACCAAGGATGTTGTGCAGGATAGGCTAATGCCTCCCACTGAGCTGTGACCCACTGGGCTGTGTCCCCCACTGGGCTGTGTCCCCCATTGGGCTGTGTCCCCCACTGAGCCGTGCTCCCCACTGAGCCGTGCTCCTCCCTTCTATGTTTCAATTTCGAGTTCCTACTCTACTGCTTTTCAACATGGTGGCCACATTCCTGTCCTCCAAACAGTGTAGGATTTTTAATTTCTCTACAACTCTTTTACTATTTATTATTTCTGCCTTTTATTATAACCCTTGCAGTAAGTTTGACTTATATTTCATTTATTTACTTCTTTTGGGGGTCGACTTTTATTCCATTTTGCTCTGTTTTGTTTTGAGACAGGGTTACACATAGCCCAGGCTAGCCTCAACCTTCCTGTGTACCTGAGGATGGCCCATTGCCTCTGCCTCCTCAGTACTGAGGTTACAGTTGTGCACCACCAGGGCTTTTCTCATGCAGTGCTGAACCCAGGGCTTCATGCCCGAGGCCAGCTTACCATCCAGCTATATCAGACCAGGGCCTCACATCCCCACCATCAAGCTAACGCTGCCCTCATCGCTGTATCCTTCCCGGCAGGAAGCACTGTATCCCCTCAAACTGAGAGCCAAACTAACCGTTTCCTTCTTTTTTTTTTTTTTTTTTTTTTTTTGGTTTTTCGAGACAGGGTTTCTCTGTATAGCCCTGGCTGTCCTGGAACTCACTTGGTAGACCAGGCTGGCCTCGAACTCAGAAATCCGCCTGCCTCTGCCTCCCGAGTGCTGGGATTAAAGGCGTGCGCCACCACGCCCGGCTTTACTTTTTTTTTTTTTTTTTTTTTTTTTTTAAACCGTTTCCTTCTTTAAGCTGCACTTGTCACAGCCCGCTTGATCTTCCGGCTGCCAGCTCATCACCTCAGGAGTGCTGGGGCTGCGGATGAACCCCCACCAGCGAGTGTCGGGCACTGGAGATGTATGTGCATTATAGTAGGTAAGTCTTTTACATTTATTTAGATTTTATTATTTTACATGTATAAGTGTTTTTGCTTGCAAATATGTGTGCATATGCACCACATGCCTGTTTAGTGCCCTTGAAGGTCAGAGAAGTCTTTGGGTCCCCTGGAACTGGAATTACAAATGGTTGTGAGCTACCCTGTGGGTGCTAGGAACTGGAACACCAGTCCTCTGTAAGAACAAGTGCTCTAAACCACTGAGCTATCTCTCCAGCACCTCTCTCTCTCTCTCTCTCTCTCTCTCTCTCTCTCTCTCTTTCTCTCTCTTTCCCTCCCCTCTTTATTTGAAACAAGTCTCACTATATATCCATGGTTGGCCTGTAACTCTGTAACTGGAAAAGTAGACAAGGCAGTTTTCAATGCATAGAAATTCACTTACCAGTAGATGCTCACAGCCATCCATTGGATGGAGCACAGGGTCCCCAATGAAGGAGCTAGAGAAAGTACCCAAGGAGCTGAAGGGGTTTGCAGTCCCATAGGAGGAACATCAATATGAACTCACCAGTACCCCCCAGAGCTCCTTCGAACTAAACCACCAATCAAAGAAAACACATGGAGGGACTTGTGGCTCTAGCTGTATATGTAGCCAAGGATGGCCTAGTCAGTCATCAATGGGAGGAGAGGCCCTAGGTCCTGTAAAGGCTCTATACCCCAGTATAGGGGACTGCCAGGACTGGGAATGGGAGTCGGTGGGTTGGGGAGCAGGGGGAGAGGGGAAGGGGGAGGGGATAGGGGATTTTCAGAGGGGAAACTAGGAAAGGGGATAACATTTGAAATGTAAATAAAGAAAATATCTAATAAAAAAAGAAAAAAGAAAAAAGACAAAGACAAAGAAGAAAAAGAAATTCACCTACCTCTGCCTCCTCAGTGCTGAGACAAAAGGTATATACCAGTATGCTCAGCCTCTCTTTCTCTTTAAAATTATGTCTACCTATTATCTATCTATCTATCTATCTATCTATCTATCTATCTATCTATCTATCTATAGGAGGGTTGTTTATGCATTGAAGGGAGGGATGTGTGTACATCGAGTGGATGGGTGTGCTTTGTGTGGAGGTCAGAGGTCAAGTTGCAAAAGGCAGTTCTCTCATTCCACCATGTAGGTCCTGAGCCTTGAACTCTGGTCATCAGCCTTGGCACCAAGCTCCTTCTCTTCCTGAGCCCTCTTGCTGGCCTCTTAACAACACCATAAGCATGTAGTGTGATTATCCCAGGAAGTTGAGGCCCATAAGTGAGAGTAATTCACCATGGACAGCGTGGAACCAGATCTGAACACCAGAACAATGAGGTTGAAGTCTTCCATCACAAATGGCCCTTTGAAGCTCCCAAAGTCATATCTTCTGCACTTCAGTGTCAGTCAGCTGAGCTGTGTCTGCTGTCCTTGTCACATCTGGAATTTGGGTTTGGAAACCTAGAGCCAGCCAACACAGACTGTGCCTTAAGCCTATGAGAATCGTTTGCTCAGTATAAAACATATAAAAAAAGAAGTCAAGAGGTCAGCAACTCCAGCCTTCAGTGACTCAAGAATGCAAGCCTGGGGGTGGGGCTAGAGAGAGATGGCTCCGTGGTCCAGAGCACTGGCTGCTCCTTCAGACAACCTTGGGTAGTTTCTCAGTGCCCACACAGCACTCACAAGTGCCCATAATACCAATCTCAGTGAATTCAATGTCCTCCTCTGACCTCTGTAGACTCCAGGCACATGCTTAGTGCACAGATACACATGTAGGCAACACACTCTTACACACCAAAAACACACTAAAAAAAAATTAATTAATTAAAAATAAGAAAGTAAGCCAGGCATGGTGGTGCACGCCTTTAATCCCAACACTCGGGAGGCAGAGGCAGGCAGATTTCTGAGTTCAAGGCCAGCCTGGTCTACAGAGTGAGTTCCAAAACAGCCAGGGCTATACAGAGAAACCCTGTCTTGAAAAACAAACAAACAAACAAAAACAAAAACAATAAAAAATAAGAAAGTAAAAATTGGCTGGGAGTGGTGGAGCACGCCTTTAATCCCAGCACTCAGGAGGCAGAGGCAGGCGGATTTCTAAGTTCAAAGCCAGCCTGGTCTACAAACTGAGTTCCAGGACAGCCACACTATACAGAGAAACCCTGTCTCTAAACCCCTCCCCACAGAAAAAAAAGAAAAAAAGAAAAGAAAAGAAAAGTTGAGGGCTGGATCAGCAGTTAAGAGCACCTGCTGCTCTTCCAGGGGACTTACACTTGGGTGTCAGTATCATTGACACAACCACCTGTAAGTCCAGTTCCAGAGGACCTAATACTCTCTAGTGGCCACTACAGGCACCTACATAAATGAGTTACATCCCCCCACACACACACACATGAACAACTCAAGTATATCACAGACACACATACAAAGACACACAAACATATAGACACACACATAGACACACCCAACACACACACACAGAGGAAAGAACTTTTGAGAGCGTAAAGCCTGAGGGTTCCGACATTTCTCTCCCTTGCCCTCTTCCTAAATTGCCACATCTGTTCTTGCAACCATTCAGTGTCTCTGCCAAGAAAGGAAGGTGACAGAACCAGATGATACCTGCCTGCCGGACCAAAAGGTCCCCAAATCTTCTTTCACTTGGAAAAAAAGGAGTCTTGGGTGTTAGCAACATGGCTCAGGCACAGTATGCCGGGCTAGCAAGGGTGAGACCCCATGTGATCTACTGCAGTGAGGAAGGAAGGAAACAAGGAGGGAAGAAAGAGTGGGAAGGACAGAAGGACAGAAGGACAGAAGGTGGGAAGGGCACTCAGTGGTTGTCACTTGCCTAGTGTGTAGGAAGCCCTGTGTTCTGTGCCAGTACTTATCGCAAGATAAAAAACCATCCCTGCAGAATCCTGCTATGTAGCCCAGGTTGGACTAGGACTCGCAGTGTAGCTGAGACTGGCTTCATTCTCAGAACATCCTATCCTGCCTCAGGCTCTCAAGTGCTGGGATTACAGGTGTGCACTACCACCCAGCTGGAGGGTGTGCAATGGCATGAGGGTAGATTGTGTATGCGTTTGCCTGCCTGCCTGCCTGCCTGCCTGCCTGCCTGCCTGCCTGCCTGCCTGCCTGTGTGTTAGTGCTGGGAATCAAGGCCAGGGCTGTGTTAATTAATTAAAAATAAATAAAAATAGCCGCCTGTGTTGGCGCATGCCTTTAATCCCGGCACTCGGGAGGCAGAGGCAGGCGGATTTCTGAGTTCGAGGCCAGCCTAGTCTACAGAGTGAGTTCCAGGACAGCCAGGGCTATACAGATAAACCCTGTCTCGAAAATAAATAAATAAATAAGCCCCTCTTCTTCCATGAAAGGAAGACCAATAAATGTCTGTTTTCCTCCAAGGCTAGAGTCACACAGAAAGCCATATGGAGCTAGTGTGGGCTGCTCTGGGGTCCACCGGGCCAGTGTGGGCTGCTCTGGGGTCCGTGGAGGCAATGAGGGCTGCTCTGGGGCCCACGGGGCCAGTGCGGGCTGCTCTGGGGCCCGTGGAGGCAGTGTGGGCTGCTCTGGGGCCCATGGGGCCAGTGTGCTGCTCTGGGGCCCACAGTGGAATAAGTGTGTTGCTTCAGGAAAAACAGTCATTTGTCAAGCGTGCCAACTCTCTGAGCACCATAGTCTTCCTCCTCATTCACAAAGATCCTATGATCAGATGGAGGATTCGCATGCTTTTATTCTGCAGTGCTGAGAACGGAATCACAGGGCTTGAGCACCCTCAGCAGTGGCGCCCCCATTGGGATACACCCCATCTCCAGCGAGCTGCCTAAGCAATGCCCCCCCCCACATTGGAATATACCCCATCTCCAGCGAGCTGTTTGAAGCCTTGATGAAACTGTTAGACAAAATAAGCCCCTGTCCACTGAATGTTTCTTGTCAGGTGTGGTCATGGCTGTGAACAGAAACAACACAACATTCTCCAGCGCTGCCTCCCCCAGCTCAGCTCCAGCACACTCCATACAACGTCCAAGGATATCTGTTGCCTGCAGTTATCTCAAGTGATTTAAAACATTCACTCATGAGACGGCAGCTCACAGATTCACTAATTAAAAGGAAGACACAGGAGGAGGGATGAGGCTGTACTCAGATTACTTGGGACTTCAGTGGGAGGAAAAAAAATGAGCAAAAGGGACACCAGGCATGTCACAGTGGCTGCCCTGATGAACCGGAATAAACTGGAAATGCCTATGAGAAACCCTAAGCATCCGACTCCTCCAGGGAAGGATATTGGTCACTCTGCGGAGAAGAAACCCATACTTTATATCATACTTATATCATTTAATAGCATAGCAAGTTTTACATTTTCAAAAGATTTTTATACATTTATTCAGTGTACATGTGTCTGTGGGTGGGCAGGTGTCTGTCTGCCTGTCCGTTTCTCTCTCTGCATATCTGTGTGTCTATGAGTGTGCACGTGTCTGTGTGTGTGTGTGTGTGTGTATCTGTGTGTCTGTGAATGTGTGCCTATGTCAGGGTCCTCAGGTAATGGTCAGGGGGGTGGGCAGCTTTCTGTGGTGGATTCTCTCCTACCTTATGAGTTTCAAATTGGCTTCTTGATGGACAGAACCGTGACCCAACAGAGCCTCACCCTCCTGCTGGCACAGCCAATGGCCATGCCTGCCACCAGGTCTGCCCCAGCGTGGTGAATGATATCCACTCAACTGTAATCTGGACTTAATCCTTCCTCCCTTAAGTTGCTTTTTACCAAGTGTTCTGTCTCCGTGTGCAGAGGAGCCTGCACAGCCAGACGGAGTTTGTCAGAATCTGTTTGGTGACAGCCAGGACCTCTGGGCCCTCTCCCAGCAAAACTCCTTGAATTGCTGGGTGTTGTGCTTGTGGTCCTGACACACCTGCTTATGCTATGTCACTCCTGAGTGTGTTCCCAGAGATCTAGCTGCTTTAACCTAGAAATGAGACTAATGCTCCAGCCCCAGCCCCAGCAGAGCTCAACAAGGTATCCAAGCTCAACAGCCGGAGCACCATCAAATGGAGAATTCGTGTCCCACCTGCCTTAATGGGAGCGCATAAGCACATGTCCCCGAGCTGGCACGGGATGGGTGAGCATCTCAGACCCTCTGATATCAGACACAGTGGTTGAGGAAAGGACTCAGGGGCTCATCTTCCTGTTGCTGAGGGACTTAAGCTTTGCTAAGTACCTGAATGGACAAGGTGAACAGTCTTGATTGACAGTCACTGTCACACCCTTAGAGAAGGTAGAGAGGAAGGAGTCCAGGAGAGGGGAAGGGAGGGAAGAAAGAAGGTGAGACCAAAATAAGCCAGAGTTCCACAGCGGAGTGTGAGGAATAGAGCCAGCAGGCAGCTGACCCAGCAGTCAGCACAAGGCAACATTTTCTCATTAAACCATTAAGCCATCACCAGCAAACCTGCGAGGTTGGTTTGTTTTGAAACGAGATTGTACGGTCACACAGTGTCCTCTGTGAGACCTTCCTGGACTTCCGTAGCGTGGATGAGTCAGAGCTGGCTCTGGACCCTGGGGACTGGAGTTGTGTGTCAGGGAACGTCCTCGGGAAGGCAGAGCTACAAGCTGGTGACTCACCACCTCCGCTGTTCTGCCATTCCAAACACCTGGAAAGTATGTGGCTCTCAGCACGGGGCTGGCATGTGTCCAAAGGGCTCTGGGACAGGACTGCCTGCCACTTCCGGGGTTATGTCCCTACACTGTGGATCTGGCTGAGTAAGTAAGACTGGGAAAGGAGGCGTAACAGGGCCAATAGTTCAGTTGGTCAGCACAGTTTTAGTGTGCTGCCAGGCACTGTTCTAGGCTTTGGGATACCGTAATGGCCAAGTGGCCACCCTCCTGAACCCTGTTGGGAGACTGCAGGCAAATCAATATTGAACATGTAAGATGCCAATGACTCTTAGAAACATAAAGCCAAGTCCGAGACAGGCATGGTGGTGCACAACTGTAATCCCAACACTCAAGAGACTGAGGCAGGAGGACACCTGTAAGTCCAAGAGCAGCCTGGACTACAAAGAGGGACTTTTTATAAAGAAAAGTAATCACCAGGCGTGGTGGCGCACGCCTTTAATCCCAGCACTCAGGAGGCAGAGGCAGGTGGATTTCTGAGTTCAAGGTCAGCCTGGTCTACAGAGTGAGTTCCAGGACAGCCAGGGCTATACAGAAAAAAACCCTGTCTCGAAAAACCAAAAAAAAAAAAAAAAAAAAAAAAAGAAGGAAGAAAGGAAGGAAGGAAGGAAATAAAGAAAAGTAAAAGTAATCAATAAACAAACTGATTGAACCCAGGGCTGGAGAGTGGCAGTGGGTACTGCATTGGGGGCTGGGGGGAGACTGCTTCAAGAAAAGAGTCTTGAGAATGTTCTAGAAACTACACTGTCAGTGTTGTAGGTCAGAGTCCGTGCAGCAGCAATATATACCTTCATTCTTCTCAATGACCCATAATACTGATGACTTCATGATCAAACTCACAGCAGATGGTAATGCACCAGCTATCGATGATTAACAGTAACTACAGGACATGAAAATACACTATCCTGCGTTAAATCTCTCATCTGGGTGTGTCTTGCTTTTCTTTCCTTTTAAAATTATCTTAATGGTGTGTGCATGTGTGTCTGTGTGTATGGCGCCAGGGGATAGCAGTACACAACTTTAATTCTAGCACTAGAGGGGCAGAGGCAGGCAGATCGCTGAGTGTGAGGGCGGCCTGGTCTACAGAGAGTTCCAGGACTACACAGAGAAACACCATCTCGAAAGAAAGAAAGAAAGAAAGAAAGAAAGAAAGAAAGAAAGAAAGAAAGAAAGAAAGAAAGAAAGAAAGAAAGAAAGAAAGAAAGAAAGAAAGGAAGAAAGGAAGAAAGGAAGAAAGAAAGAAAGGAAGGGAGAGAGAGAAAGAGAGAGAGAGAGAGAGAGAAAACAAGTATCTGTGTCTGTACATATAAGTGCAGTGCCCAAGGAGGCCAGAAGAGGGCGTCAGAACCCGTAGTAGAGTTTCCTGGAGATCCGTGCGCTGCCTGACATGGGATCTGGAAACTAAGCTGGGGTCCTCAGAAAAGCAGGCCATGCTTTTAAAGCACCGAGTCATCTCTCCAGCCCCTTCCATGTGTAACGGTCAGTCTCCCAGTCCACTGCGCCTTCCTCTCTTGTTGATTGGTTTGAGATAAGGTCTCATACTTAGCCCAGGCTCACCTCGAACTCACGGCACTCTCTGGGCCTCCAGAAGAGCAGCCAGTACTCTTAACCTCTGAGCTGTTTCTCCACCCCAGCCGTGACTTTTAAAGAGGCTCCACACATAGGGCGAAATCTGGGAAATGTTATCAATGATATTAATTCAGGTTGTTGCTTCATTGTCTTTATTGGGGGTTTGGGGAAATGTCTCCTGTGGTCCAAGTTGAACTCAGATAAGCTAAACCAAGGATGACCTTGAATCCTTCTACCTTCACCTCAGATTCCTGGGTGTGCCGTGCCGAGATTCCTGGGTGTGCCGCCGTGCCGCTGGGCGTGCGTACTGGGGAGGCAGGATCTTTGGGTCCGAGGCAAGCACCCTCCCAACCAAGCCCATTTCCAGCTCTTGTTTTAGGTTTGGTAATGAGTGGGGGCACCCATTCCCGTCACACAGCCGGGTGTCAGGGACTTTTCTGGACACCAGAGAGTGAGTGTTAAAGAAACAAGCTTGGGCCGGGCGTGGTGGCGCACGCCTTTAATCCCAGCACTCGGGAGGCAGAGGCAGGCGGATCTCTGAGTTCGAGGCCAGCCTGGTCTACAAAGTGAGTTCCAGGACAGCCAGGGCTACACAGAGAAACCCTGTCTCGAAAAGCCAAAAAAAAAAAAAAAAAGAAAAAAAGAAACAAGCTAGACACACTAGATGAAAAAAGCAGGCCGACAGAAAACTCATTTAAGGTGAGCAAGCCTCCTGCCTCAGCCTACCAACTGCAGAGATTGCAAGCCGAAGCCGCTACACCGGGCTCCAGAGACACAGAGAAACCCGATAAAGCAATGGTAACTCCGACCCCACGTTATAAATATCAAAGAGGAGCTCCGCAGACATCTGCTTGTGCTGCGATGAAGGCAAAGAGTGTTCCAGACCAAAAATGCTGAGTGGGTACCACGGAATCAGAAAGCCTCCCTCCCTGGAAAACCATCCAGGGACTTCAGGTAGGCTCCCTGATGTGCTTCCAGGGCCCTAACCCACCTTCCTAGCGGAGGTCCTGGGGAACACCCCTCTCTGGAGGACAAAGACTTCTTTGACAGGTCTTCCTTAACAATAAAGTGACAACTGTTATGGTAATCACTCCTAGAGAGTGCTGTTTACTTTCACCAGAGGTCAGTTCGGATGGAGGCTTAGAGTGTTTGTTATACAACACAGTTAGTACAAAAACCTTATGAGATCTCGGGATGCTGGGCTCTTGCCTCTGAACAATGTCCCAAGTAGAGTATGAACTCCCAAACAGTGTAAGGGCTTACACTACTTCTCAAAATGAAGCCGGGCGTGGTGGCGCACGCCTTTAATCCCAGCACTCGGGAGGCAGAGGCAGGCGGATTTCTGAGTTCGAGGCCAGCCTGGTCTACAGAGTGAGTTCCAGGACAGCCAAGGCTATACAGAGAAACCCTGTCTCGAAAAACCAAAAAAAAAAAAAAAAAAGCAGAGGCTTTGGGGATGGATGGCGGAGATAGGAAGCCTAGATATAACAAAATCCAACTCTCTCCATGGAAGAACAACAGGAGACTGAGGATCCAAAGGACTGGCGGCCTTCTGTCCTCAGTCAACAGCACAGGGAGCTGGAGTCCTTTGCACTGGTTCATGAGGGCTCCAGTCACTGTCTTGTCCTACCTCTGCCTCCTAGGCCACCACAGAGGAAGGGCGGGGGTGGGGCTAGCGAGGCCCCACCCCTCCCTGGGGGTTTATACACTGTTACGCGTAGCTTGCTGGCAGAGGTTTATGCTACAAATCTCCTGAGGGCGGTTGCCTTGGGGGGTGGGGTGGGGGCATTTCTTCAGTAATATAGAATGTCTCTGTGATAACTTCCGCTTATATTCATGTATACAACCCCCATGGAAACATCCTTGTATAAAATGTCTTGATTGATGAAACTCATTCTTAGGCATAATATTATGCTTAAAAAGATTAAAATACAAAATATTTCCTACCTTTACAAAGCTACCACAAGCAATGGGGGCTTCCTTCCCCCTTTGCACCTCTGAACGGTTCTGTCCGCTTCTCCTGAGCTGTTGCTTTATCAAAAATTCCAGCCTAGGCTGTCCCCAGCCCCCCCCCCAACTCCACCCCCCAAACAGCCACTTTCTGTTCTTGGGAACTGCACCTTTGTGGTCAGAGTGACTTGGCTGTAATTTATGGTACTCAGTGGAAAAAAATGCACCTATAGGTCATTCCAAATGAAGGTCGTCACCACCTGCTTAGGACTGGGAACTGTAAAAGGGACAGTCTCTCTTCCCAGCAAGAAACTATCTGGATTCTCACCCAGAAAGGGATTCAGGATCAAGCAAGAACATTCCTGTAGCTGAATGGCTCACTTGTGGAAGGGAGTCTCCCACAACACAGAGGAAAAGTACAGACAGTGTCTCAGAACTCAGAGAAAGCAACGTCCAGCTCAATAACCCGGATCCTCCTCCACCACCCCCTCCCGCAAAGCACAGGCAGGGCGCGGTTCCTTCTTTTACCGGAAACTATCCATTCGACTGCAGCTGGGTTTGGCTCCTGGGATTGAAACTTGTGCTCTCCCATCCGGAAGTAGAATATTTAAGATTCTTGAAATATTTTGAGTATCCTAAAGAATTTTATCCTCCATTGATTACACTTAAGAGGCTGAAGTGTAATCTTAGAAATCACAAAGTGTGCCCTTAAACAAAAGGCTGACTGTTTAATGTTGGACACTACCTACTGATAATGAGAGAGAAACTGAGTCTTCAATTTCGATCTGGTCAGGAATTTAAACACCCAAGTAAACATACCCTTGAGGAAAGAGATATAGCAACAGCGTTTTGCCTAACTCAGGGGAGCGTGAGACTGTGGGCAATTAATCTTGTGTATCCTCAGTCTCTAAATAGAACGACACCCGGAAAAGGAACTGGTTTGGGCTTGAGTACCAAGTGAGGTTTAAAAATGCAGTTTGGGGCTGGAGAGATGGCTCAGTGGTTAAGAGCACTGACTGCTCTTCCAGAGGTCCTGAGTTCAATTCCCAGCAACCACATGGTGGCTCACAACCATCTCTAATGGGATCCGATGCCCTTTCCTGGTGTGTGTCTGAAGACAGCTACAGTGTACTCACACGCATAAAATAAATAAATCTTTTAAAAAAACAACAACAACAACTGCAGTTTGAAGAGCTGGGGCATAGCAGAGAGTGCCTGTGATCTCAGTGTGCAGAAGGTAGAGGTGAGAAGATAGCAAGTTCAAGCCTAGGGTCTCCATGTGAGACCTTGTCTCAGACAGACAGACAAACAGACAGACAGGATGCATGGGTGGGTGGGTAGATAGATAGATGATAGATAGATAGATAGATAGATAGATAGATAGAGTGGATGGATGGATGGATAGGTAGGTGAGTGGGTGGATGGGTAAATGAATGGATAAATTAGATAGATGATAGATAGATAGATAGATAGATAGATAGATAGATAGATAGATAGATAGATAGATGATAGAAAAATGAATCAATAAATGATGGTGCTAGCTGGGCGTGGTGACGCATGCCTTTAATCTCAGCACTCAGGAGGCAGAGGCAGGTGGATTTCTGAGTTTGAGGCCAGTCTGTTCTACAAAGTGAGTTCCAGGACAGCCAGGGCTATACAGAGAAACCCAGTCTTGAAAAACAAAAAATAAAAAAATAAACAAATAAATGATGGTGCTATCAAGATGACTCACAGGTAAAAAAGTACTTGCTGTGAAACCTGACAAACTGAGTTCAACCCTTGGAACCAATGCAAAAATAGGAAGAGAACTGAGAGAACTGATTCCCCCAAGTTGTTCTCTGGTTTACACGAATACACGAATTCTCTATGGTATACCCTTCACACACACACACACACACACACAGAGAGAGAGAGAGAGAGAGAGAGAGAGAGAGACTTTTCGTTGTCGTCTGACTTGGGGACCACTTGCCACACTCTGTCTTAGCATTCTGCAATCCCAGGCTATGCATGTAGCACTTGGTGGCACATATGTCTAACAAGCATGAAGCTCTGTTCCATCCCCAGCACCAGATACAGTCAGGCACAATGAGGGCCTAGAGAGATAGGTCAGTGGTGAGGTGCACTGGCTTTGCATCCAGAAGACCTGAGTTTGGTTCTCAGAACCCACATGGTGACTATCCATACCTCCAGTTCCAAAATAGATGATGACCTCCTCTGATTTCCAAAGGCACTCACTGGGCACACATGAGATACGAATACATACATGAAGACAAAACACTCATGTACATAAAATAAAAATATATATTCAGACTCATCCTGGTTATATATCAGCTTTGAGGCTAGTCTGAGCCTCTGCGTCAAAAATAAAAAAATAAACTTAGAATCTTCTGGAATTCCCGATCAATAATTCATGGTAACCTACTGAGGTGACCAACAATCCCAGTTTGCTGAGAACTTGGGGTTTTCCTAGGAGGAGGGAATTTCAGTGCTAAAACCAGGGACGTCCCAAGCTGACCAGAACCAGGTGGTCACCGTGTCACTTCAGGAAGCAACTGGAAGCCTCGGATCCCCCTCTGCTACAGAAGACTTGCTCATACCCCAGCTGTTCTGGGTCATTCTTCTTACTAGGCTGAGCCAGAGTCACATCGCAGCACCCCATCCTCTCAATATATATTAATTAATTAGTACATATCAATATAATAACATGTTAGTTACTATATATTAACATATGAATTCTGTGGGGTTTGTTTTGTTGTGGTTTTGGGATTTTGTTTTGTTTTGTTTTGTTTTGCTTTAAGGCAGAGTTTCTCTGTGTAGCCTTGGCTGTCCTGGAAGTCACTCTGTAGACCAGGCTGACGTCAAACTCACAGAGTTCTGCCTGCCTCTGTCTCCCCAGCGCTTGAATTAAAGACATGCCTACCACCGCTTTGCTCTTTTCCTTTTTTAAATCTAACTTAATTTTATTAATTTAATTTATATCCAAGGTTTCATTGTGACTGGATGAAAATGCAAAGGGTTGTAATGGTGTAGTCTCGATATGATATGTGTCAGCACAGGATTTTCCTTCTGCCAGAATTCTCGTTTTCTTTTTTTTTTTATTTAAGATTTATTTATTTTATGTATATGAGTACACTGTAGCTTTTCTAAAGGCACACCAGAAGAGGACATCAGATCCCATTACAGATGGTTGTGAGCCACCATGTGGTTGCTGGGAATTGAACTCAGGACCTCTGGAAGAGCAGTCAGTTCTCTTAACCGCTGAGCCATCTCTCCAGCCCCAAGACTTTTCATTTTCAAAATAGTCTTCTTACCTATCAGTGTCAGACACTCTTGGCAAATTCAGAGACTTTATTTTATTTTATTTTTTGTTTGTTTGTTTGTTTTTTTGTTTTGTTTTGTTTTTTCGAGACAGGGTTTCTCTGTATAGCCCTGGCTGTCCTGGAACTCACTCTGTAGACCAGGTTGGCCTCGAACTCAGAAATCCACCTGCCTCTGCCTCCCAAGTGCTGGGATTAAAGGCGTGCGCCACCACGCCCGGCTTTTATTTTATTTTTTTGTTGTTGTTATTTTAGCTAGGTTGGGGGTACATATCTCTGATCACTCAGGAGACAGAGGCAACCAAATCTCTGTGATTCCAAGGCCAGCCTGGTCTACAGAGTGAGTTCCAGGATAGCCAGTGCTATATGGAGACCCTGTGTTTAAAAAAAAAAAAAAGAAAGAAAAGAACTCTTTTAAAGCATGCATGCGTGCAGGCGCGTCCTGTGTGGAGGTCAGAGGGCAGCCCTCAGGAGTTGGTTCTTTTCCTGCCACCATGAGAATCAGGCCTGTGTGGCAAGTGCTTTTGCCAGTGAGCCACACTGACAGCTCTCTGTCAGAGCTGTCATGGCCTTCTTCTTTCTGAGAAATCTTTCCTGACTGTTAAAAACCTCTAGTCTGACAAACTGATCCGAGGCTGTTCAGCGGGGCGACCTTTTCCTCCCTCGCCTAGAGCCCCTTTTCTTGTACACTGGCTTCTCTTCCTGGACCCTGTGCTTGTTGTTCTTGGTCTAGTTCTTTTCAGCCATATACTTAAGAGTTCACTTGAGAGGATTCTGTTCATGGCTGCTTAACCCAGGGTGCTGGCACGAACATCAGAGTATATGGCACATGGCAGAGAAGGTTCTTCACCTGGAACGGACAGAGGGAGTCGCTCCATTCAGATAGAAAGCTGGGAAGGCTACCCACTGCAGGAGGGGAACAGAGCTGTCTGCAGCCACATCCACTGTGGGAGGGGAGCAGACCCGCCCACCGTGGGAGGGGAGCAGAGCAGACCCGCCCACCGTGGGAGGGGAGCAGAGCAGACCCGCCCACCGTGGGCGGGGAGCAGAACGGGCACACCTGAACAATCCTGACTCAGCCTTACAGAAGTTCAACCCAATGCCCCACCACCACATGCACACAAACATATAAATAAATGTCTTGTTTTGGTTTTAATGATTAAAAAAAAGACAAATAAATAAAAACAAGCAAACAAACAAAGAAACCATAGTGGTGTATGCCTTTAATCCCAGCAGAGGCAGGGGGATCTATGTGACTAGGTTAGGGTAGTCAATCCTTCAAACAGAGACTCTGACTGAAAATAAAACAACAGAGAGCAAAGAACAAAGAAGAGAGGAAGGAAAAAAGGAAAGGAGAGAGGGGAGGAGGGAGGAGGGGTGGGGGAGCAAGAGCTAACTGTAACTCTCTTACAATGAAAATTGAGAATGGTGCGGCTCCTCCATAGAGGGAACCATAGAGCGTCCTGTACTAATCAAGGCCTTGGATCCAGGGAGGGAGGCTGGGAAGGTGGGAGGGTGGGACATAGGAAGGTGAAGAAGAAGAGAGAAGGATACATTGACTGTCTCTATTCTTTTTTTTTTAAAAGATTTATTTATTTATTATATGTAAGTACACTGTAGCTGTCTTCAGACACTCCAGAAGAGGGCATCAGATTTCATTACGGATGGTTGTAAGCCACCATGTGGTTGCTGAGATTTGAACTCGGGACCTTCGGAAGAGCAGTCGGGTGCTCTTACCCGCTGAGCCATCTCACCAGCCCGACTGTCTCTATTCTTAAGGGAGACCTGAGAACCAGAAGAGTTAAAGCCATGTTAGCATCAAGCTAGGTCAGACAATAAACCATGCGTGGTGCCCACCCACCCCTCTGAGCTCCCCTCTCCTACTTTACAAACAGGGAAGTACCAAGCTGTCCCTCAAGTCTCCATTCATTTCACAACAATCAGGGTTTTGTCTGGAACCTCGCTAAGAACCTCGCTAACCAGCCCTCTCGGCATTCCATACCACAGAATCAGAAATATATACTCCGTAATAAAACAAACAAACAAGGGGGCTGGAGAGATGGCTCAGCTGTTAAGACCACTGACTGCTCTTCCGAAGGTCCTGAGTTCAAATCCCAGCAACCACATGGTGGCTCACAACCATCTGTAACGTGATCTGGCTTCCTCTTCTGGAGTGTCTGCAGACAGCTACAATGTACTTACATATAATAAATAAATAGGTCTTTAAAAACAAACAAACAAACAAACAACCTGGTGCTAAGCCCAGAGAGCCACCATGGACAAACACACACATGAGAAGAGATGATTTGGCAACAAAAGATGAAGTTGATATGAACAGAATAAACCTTTGAGTGTGTGCGTAATTTTTCATTTAAAACAAAAGTCCCAACGTCTCTGGAAAATGCGCTGAAATACAGTAAACACTAGCTGAGTGTTAGCTACGTACCTCTCTGGCAGGTAGGGTTTCCTAAAGTAACAGGAAAGGCTCTCTAGAAGGTACTACACACACACACACACACACACACACACACACAGAGCTGTTAGAAGTCCTTACTAAAAGGAATACTCTGGGACACAGAGGTAAGGGACTGGCGTGAGATCGAGCTGAACAACCTCTTTCTAATTACATGTATTCACTGTGCATGTTGGGAATGTGGATGCCACTGTTTGCATGTAGAGGTTAGGAGAGAGCTCTCAGGTGCACTGGAGTCCGGTCTCTCCATCCACTGTAAGGTGGGAACCGAGGATGGGAGTCATGTTAGCTGACTTGTTTGAAAGGGCGTTTACCCACTGAGCCATCTTGGCTGGCACAGGAGTAAACTTTTGAGACATCACGCTGAGCGAATAAAGCCGCGCATGAGATATCATGTGTGGCGTGGTTTCAGTGGTGTGAAATGAGCAGACAAAGCGAGGCAGTGGAACAGTGGCTGCCCAGGGCTGGAATGAGGTGGGAGAGGAGTGAGCTGATGGCAGTGTTGGCTGTAGGACCATCGATCTGCTCAAACCCACGCACTGCGCACTGCGCACCAGTGAGAACACAGTATGAGGATTGAGTTCTATGAAGCGGCAGTAAAGAATTAGCTCACGCAAAGCTGCATGTGGTGCTTCACCCCTTCAATCCCAGCACTCTGCAGACAGACACAGGTGGATCTCTGAGTTCAAGCCCAGCCTGGTCTACAGAGTGAGTTCCAGGCTACATAGAAACTAGCCAACTAGGGCCAGCTACCTGCCAAGCCTCAAACTCATCTGAACCCAGATCTCAGCTTCCTGAATTCCTGAATCCTGGGATTATTACACACAGCCTCTCCTCCTCCTCCTCCTCTTCCTCCTCCTCCTTTTCCTCTTCCTCCTCCTCTTCTCCTTTTCCTTCTCTTCCTCCTCCTCTTTTCCTTCCTCCTCCTCTCCATCTCCTCCTCCTCCTCTTCTTCTTCTCCTTCTGTTTTAACATTTATTTTTATTTATGTGTCTGGTGTATGTATATGCATGCAAATATAGTGCCCATGGAAGCCAGAGGAAGGCATCAGAACCTCTATAACTGGAGTTACATACAGCTTGTGAGCCATCCTAGTGGGTGGGAGCCAAACTGAGACTTGGATTCCTTGAAAGGAAATGCTAGTCTATCTCACTCTCTGTCCTGGAACTCACTCTGTAGACCCGCATTTGCCTCCCAAGTGCTGGGATTAAAGGTGTGTATCACCACCACCTAGCAAGGAATACTCATTCTTAACTGCTGAGCCATCTCTCCAGCCTCCCTTTTCTTCTTTCCTTGGGATGATCAGGAACTTAAGGTCATCACACACTACAGAGTAAGTCCAAGGCTCTATCGCCGTAGGAGGAGCTGGGTGAGCAGCGCTGTACCTTGTTGGAATTACTGCTCCCCTGATGAGCCCACCAGCACTCACACCAAGTGGCTCTGTCTAAAGTAGCCTCAGCCTGCATCTTCTAAGCTTTGCCCAGAAGGGTCTCCACAGTCGACTCAAATATCAGCCTTAAAGTACTCTCCTCAAACCTGTAAGAATGGCTCAGCACTTGTTCTTACAAAGGACCTGGGTTCAATTCCCAGCACCCACATGCCAGGTTACAATCATCGGCAACTCCAGTTCAAGAGAATCTGAGACCCTTTCTGACCCCTGCAGGCATGAGGCACACACATGGTGCACAGACATACATTCAAGCAAGATACCCGGATACATAAAATAATAATAGTGCCAGAATAATATAAATAAAGTTTAAACTAAGTAGCCTGGGGCTAGAGAGATGACTCAAATGATAAAAAGCTTCCCGAGCAAGCATAGGATCTGAGAACGATTCCCCAGCACCTACAGAAAAAGCTGGGTTTGCTAAGGAGCATCTGCAATCCAGAACTGGGCAGACCAAGTCAGCAGCTCTCCGGAGCTCACTGGCCAGCCTGTCTAGTTCCACGGGTAAGCTCCAGGTTCAGTGAGAGACTGTGTCTTGGAAAATAAGGTGCAGGCTGGCAAGATGGCACCGCAGGCTGATGGTGCTTGCAGCCAAGCCTGAAGACCTGAGTTCGATCCCTGGGCCCCACACAGAAGAAGAGAACCAACTCCCAACACTTGCTCTGAGCTACGTACAAGACATACAACTCACGGGGATTAAGTCCAATTCTCGAATACCGTGTTTTCTGAAGCGTAGAAACTTGTACGTGTATGAGTTTACAACAAAGTCCTTCTCTTTTAGGTTATGAACAGGCATGCAAAAAGTCAACCAATCAAAATAGAAGATCCCAAAATAAGCTTATGTTTGTTGATTTTGGTTTTTTTGAGTCAGGTTTCATGTAGCCCAGTCAGCCTCAAACAGTGGTGACCTTGAACTCCTGACCCTACTCTCTCTAGCCCCCAAACACTGTGCCAGTGTGTTCTGCTAGAAACCTAGAAACCATTTAAAATTTAACTTTGACATCATACCAGATCTGTGTGTGTGTGTGTGTGTGTGTGTGTGTGTGTGTGTGTGTGTGTGTGTGTACTGCTAGGAATTAGACATCTCTGGCCTTAAACCATGTGTAGCCATTGCTCGATCGGCCTTATCCACTTCAATTTGTACTACAGACAGACTGAATTGTTAGTAAGCCCATTTCACAGCCTAGACAACAGAGGCACAACAGGAGAGGCTTAATTTGTTTATCAGCCTAACTGCTAAGCTATGCAATCCTTCAAACCTCTCCTCCTGCAAGAACCACCAGAGCTTAGAATCCTGGACATCCTAGAAACACTGGGAGCAAGAAAGTCAGCTCTCCCCACATTCCCATTTAAAAAAAAAAAATCTGTTTTCTACATCACTGTTTTGACACATTAAATGAACGAGTCACCCGACATCTCTTTCCTTCCTCCAGAAGTGACCCACACACACACCACACACACACACCCAGTAAAGCCACTTAACCATGTGATGTTTATAGAGGAAAAAAAAAAAAAAAAGAGTCTGTGTTCCTTTCTATACAGTTGTACCATAGGCTTAGCATTCCAGGATTTTCAAACCAGAACAAAATTTTATTTCTTTATAGTTCCTCTCAGTCTTGTTTCTGGGTGCAGCAAAATGTCCTCTGCTAAGTACACCCCGATCTATGTCCTTACCATTTGTTGGGTTCATTAAATGCTGACTTATTCCTGACTCTCTGTTCAGTAGCCTGACCTGGTGTGTTGGTGTGTACATGTCTTCCCTCATTCAGTGTGTGTGCGTGTGTATGTGTGTGTATGTGTGTATGCATGTGTGTATGCACGTGTGTGTTATCTATGTGTGTGAGTGTGCGTGTGCATGTGTATATGTGTGTGTACCTGTGTGTCTGTGTATGTGTGTGCACACATGTGTTTGTGTGTAGGACAGAGGTCAATACCCAATGTCTTCCTCTATGACTTTCTCCTTTAGTTTTGAGATGCTAGGGGTCCGAACCTAGATCCCTGTGCTTGCATAGATGAGCCACCCCTCCCCTCCCCCCTCTCCTCCCTGCTCCTTCCCTACTCTTTCCAGACCCTCCTCTCTTTGTCTTTCTTTTATCTCAGAAGCCCTCAGCCCGGAAGCTGTGGATGGGTCAGTCCACCCCTCAATCCCTCCCTCCTGGGTGATCTGAAGCAGTAATCACACCAGAATCTTGATAGCAGGAAACTCAGGCTCAGCCCCCAAGATTGCCCAATTTCCCCCTTATGGCTGCCTGTGTGAAAACACGCCTGGTGTTTAAGACTTTCAATGTAAACAGCTCCTTTACAAAGCAGCCTTAAATTGGCCCTGGGGGACAGGTTTGAGAATCTACATTTCTTACTATTTCCCCCTTATTCCAGCGAGCATTTAAATTGTCCTCTCTGCTACTGTTCTGTATTGTACTGTAATTAGAGAGATTTAAACAATACATATCTAAACCAGATTATCTATCAGGGCTTAATCTAGTGAGAACAAAGGCATGGATTCACATAGAAATCCCAGGGAACACATAAACACAAACTGGGAAAGTCAATGTAGTGTAACTTCAAAGCAATCATATGATTTTTTTTAAATGTACTATGATGGAGAAAGGCAAATGTCAGAAAATACAGAAGCCAGCAGCAGGTACTAGCAGCTACTCCTAAAGTCAGTGGAAGGATGGCAGCCATGATAGCGTATGCCTGGAATCCTAGCGCGAAGGAGGCTGGGAAAGGAAGGCTGCCTGGAGTTGGAGAACAGCTAAACAGGTCTCAAAAGACCAAAGGGAGGCAGGGGTGTGGAGAAATGGCCCTGCTGGTAGGAACCCTTGTTGCTCTTCTGAGATCCGGGGTTCTGTTCCTGGCACTCAGGTCTGATGGCTCACAACCGCCTGGAGCTCCAGCTACAGGAGACCTGACGCCCTCTTCTGACCTCTACCGGAGCCTGCACTTGGTCACGTGCACATACATACACACATATGATTTGAGTTATAGGTAATTATGACCAGCAACATAGGTGCTGAGACTCAAACTCGGTCCTCTAGAAAAGCCGGAAGGACTCTACCACCGGACCATGTCTCTGGATCCGGGTAAGTTAAATAGATAAAAATCAATCTTGAAGCCGGGCTTGGTGGCGCATGCCTTTAATCCCAGCACTTGGGAGGCAGAGGCCAGCCTGGTCTACAAAGTGAGTTCCAGGACAGCCAGGGCTATACAGAGAAACCCTGTCTTGAGAAAAAAAAAATCTTGAAAAAGAAAAAGAAGGCTGGGTGTGGTGACACATGCCTTTTAATCCCAGTTCTTGGGAGGCTGAGGCAAGCCAGAGCCACATAATGAGACTCGGTCTTTTTTTTTTTTTTTTTTAAAGATTTATTTTACTTATTATATGTAAGTACACTGTTGCTGTCTACAGACACTCCAGAAGAGGGCGCCAGATCTCGTTACGGATGGTTGTGAGCCACCATGTGGATGCTGGGATTTGAACTTATCACCTTCGGAAGAGCAGTCGGGTGCTCTTACCCGCTGAGCCATCTCACCAGCCCCAGAGACTCGGTCTTAAGATAGAAAAGAAGAAAAAGAAAAATGGGGCCAGATCTGTAGCAAGATACTCTGTGAATAAAAGCACAACGTCTAAGTCTGATTACGTGAACCTGAATGAAGCCCAACTTGTCCCCACCCAAACTCTGCACACATAGGCCATGGCTTCATGCTCATGAGCGCACATAAGCACATCCATCCATACATACATACATACACTGAAATAAATAATAATAATAATGTTTAAAATTAAATTAAATCTTTTTTTTTTTTTTTTTTGGCTTTTCAAGACAGGGTTTCTTTGTGTAGCCCAGACTGGGACTCACTTTGTAGTCCAGGCTGGCCTCAACTCAGAGATCTTTCTGGCTCTGCCTCTGCCTCTGCTGAGATTAAATGCATAAACCACCATGCCCAGATTAAAAATTAAATCTTGGCTAGGCGTGGTGGCACACACCTTTAATCCCAGCACTTGGGAGGCAGAGACAGGCGCATTTCTGAATTTAAGGCCAGCCTGGTCTACAAAGTGAGTTCCAGGACAGCCAGGGCTACACAGAGAAACCCTGTCTCGAAAACAAACAAACAAACAAACAAAAGAATTAAATATTTTTAAATTATATTTTATATATATATATATATATATATATATATATATATATATATACACACTACATATGTATGTCTATATGTATACATACATGCAAACACACATGTACATATTTATGAGGATGCTCTGAGGCCAGCAAGGAGAGAGGTATGTAACCTGGTGTACCCCGGCTGGTTTGTGTGCTAGGGAACCCTCTCCACACAGTGCTTCCAAAGTGTATTCTTGAATCAAGAGACAAGCATAGGGCAGTGCTCAGTAAAAGCCTAGCCTGGCTTACAAATGCCAAACCCCCAACAGTAAACAACCTTAGCCATGAAGTCTACCGCCCCTCCAGCTCTCCTGCCGGTCCACAGGTCCACACCACCACACCATGGAAGAAAGAGGTAGCCTGTTAAAAACACACACCTTCTCTTCTTCCACCTCTGTGGTCAGCTTGCACTGGGAAAGCCAGGTGTCTGTCTCTTTGTTGTGAAAAGAAAACGGGAAATCGCCTTCCCAAATTTTAGGTCTGTTTGTTATTGTTTTTCCTGTGAGCATGGCCGAGCCTTTAGACAAGTTTGGCTTTCGGTTCGACGATATTAATTACATTCTTATTCTGCCAGATATGAGCGGCCCCTCTCAGCGGAGACGCAGAGAGGTTTGAAAGAACAAGCAAATAGATCAAAGGAGGGAGAGAAACGAAGGAAATAAAGACGGCACTCCAGCTTATGGGATATATAAGCCCGTGTTTCCTGAAAAGGTAAATGATTTTGTAATGAATGGATCCTTTAGGCCATAAAAAATCCATTTATTTTCTTTTGGATTTGAATAGAGGGGATTTGCATTTTTCCTGCATAGCCCCATTTAAATTAAAATGCAGAGCATGAGGCTAGCCTACAATGCAACTAAATAATAGTGGGAGGGGCCGCTGTATTCTTCCTAGGAGCTCAGAGTTTGCTAGCCATAGGAAAAAAGCAGACACTGGTACCAACACCTACTGTTGCAGAAGAGAATACCGCAAGGCGGTTCGGGACACCTTCGAGTCAGTGTGAGAAGCTGGAGGTTGTGATCATGTTTCATTTATTCCGGAAACTAGGCAATGTGTTTATCTAAGAGAGAATCTGCCATTTCTAAAACGGCTGCTGTTCTGACAGCACCAAACTAAGTCCTGGTGTCTAATTATACTTAGAAATGGGCAACTTAAAAATATGTATATTTACTTACATATAATAAATAAAATAAATCTTTTTTAAAAAAATAATAAAAGCAGTAGACTCAAGATTCCACCCCACCCCCAAAAAAGGGACATAAAAATGTTTTAAGTACCTGCATTTCTGTTGTTCCCTAATCCCTGGCTGTTCCTGGCTGTCACTCTTCCCTGCCCCCACCCCATGTGCTTGAGAGCCAGGATTTCAACGTCCCTGGCGGCCACCAACTTACTTACAGTAGAGACCTCTCTACCCCTGCCTGGTTTTCAGAGCACAAAGAACAAAGTACAAGTTATCCGGTCTTAAAAACTAGAAGGGAGGACAGGTCAACTTCTCTGAAGGACAGGAATAATCTGCCGCAGAGAGACAGACCTGCAGTGCACAGGCTAGAAACAGTGTGGTGAAATATAAAAACCTACAGGGGCCAAACAGCCAGGTGTGCCCTTGTCTAGCAGGTGGGGTGTGGCAGTGCCCGGACAGGCTGTTCATCTACCCCAGAGCCCTTCAAGGCCATTGGCATTTGGACTCTGTGTCTTTCCTTTTACCAAGGAAAGCCAGAAACTGGGGCTGCCCTGTAAGCTCACATTAAAAATGCTAGCCATTCTGTTTAGGGTATTTAAATACCATCTAAGCTGAACAAAACCTGAAAGAAGATGCAAAGAGTCCCCGGTTTGCTATCCCCACTTCTGGAGAGCCTGAGGTTATTTAAAGCATGTACTTATACAACAGCGTACCTATTAATTGTCCCTGAATAATTCTGTCTCATTGGATTCAGTGACAGATAAAGCTGTAGTAGCCTTCAGTTCTACTGCATCACCTTACTTCATTCTGTGTGTGTGTGTGTGTGTGTGTGTGTGTGTGTGTGTGTGTGTGTGTTGGGAGTGATGTCAGTCAGTGAACAACTTTCAGCAACAGATTTATTTATTTATTTGCTTGTTTGTTTTAACTGAATGTCTACTGTTTCCCGAGAATAAGGATTGTTTAGCGTGTTTCTTTTTAAAGGATTTATTTATTATTATACATAAGTACACTGTAGCTGATTTCAGATGCACCGGAGGAGGGTGTCAAATCTCATTACAGGTGGCTGTGAACCACCATGTGGTTGCCGGGATTTGAACTCAGGACCTTTGGAAGAGCAGTCAGTGCTGTTACCCGCTGAGCCATCTCGCCAGCCCTAGCATGCTCTTGTCTATACAGAAAACACCCCTGAACCCTACTCATTTGGCTTTGTAAAGAAATCCAGATATTTGAAAAAAAAAAAAAAAGAATTTAAAAAATGCTCTTCTCCACTGGAGGGGCCAGCTGTTTATTATGCTGCACCTAATTAACTCTTAGATCTGCTAGACACAGATCTCCTTGGAGAAGCTCACAAAGGCCCTCCTAAGAGCTGGAAGAGAAGACTCCATACATTAGCCCTGAGTGCAGATTTTACCTCTAACCACACCAAACTGTTAATTTCCTTGAAATTCGTGTCTGCATTTCTCTTTTGAGGTAACATGGAGAGAACAGAAAGCCACACAGTCAGTGTATTGTAGGCATTCTCTTTCCTGGTTCACAGTCATCAAAGGGCTGGGGAGTGTATCTCAGTGAGTGGAGTAATCATCCACTTGTGTGCATGAGGCCCTGGGTTCCACCTCTAACACTACCCCCACCAAAAGGGGGAAGGTCAGGAGTTCAAGGTCATCCCTAGATACACGGGGACTTGTAGGCTAGCCTTGGCTTCATGAGACCCACAAATAAACGAGACCAGATGAGATGTTAGATCCCCTAGAACCAGCATTACAGATCAATGTGAGCTACTGTATGGGTGCTGGGAGCCCAACCTGGATCCTCTGCAAGGGCATCTGCTACTCTTAACTGTGACTCAACCATCTCTCCAATCCCTTATATATTTCTAATATGTCTACTAATCTGCAGCCATTATTTTATTCATTCCCCATTGTCTCCAGGAGTCTCTGAGGGTTGTGGCATAAAGTCTGGACTGAGAGGAGGGAGGAAAGAGGAAGGGAGAAGTGGGGGGCTTGCAAGGGCACATGCTGCCTTTCAAAGTGATCCTGCTTTATTACATTGGGCAGAGTCTACTTCCAGACTAAATTCACCTTGCTGGGTACCTGGAGTGACGGGGAAGTGGGAAAGTATCTGAGACATAAAGTGTCCTACCTTGGGTCAAACTGATATTTCACCATAGCCCGGGGAGCTCCTTTTGTTGTTGTTGTTGTTGTTGTTTGTTTGTTTTGTTTTGTTTTTTGAGACAGGGTTTCTCTGTGTAGACCTGGCTGTCCTGAAACTCACTCTGTAGACCAGGCTGGCCTTGAACTCAGAAATCTGCCTGCCTCTGCCTCCCGAGTGCTGGTATTAAAGGTGTGCGCTACCACGCCCGGTTGGGGAGCTCCTTTAATAAATATTTTCTTTCTTACCACCATGGAAGCTAGAAACACAAGGTCAGCACGGGAGGGCCTTAGAGGACCCTCTTGAGGACCCTCTTCCGGGTTGCAGCCAGCTGACATCTTGTGTCTCCAAGGGGTAGAAAAAGCAAGTTAGCTCTATAGACCTGCTCCCCGCCCCCTTCCTCCTCTTTCCCCCTCCTTCCTCCTTTCCCTCACTGTCCCCGTCTACATGAGATAGGGTCTCATGTAACCCAGGCTGGCCTCAGTATAGTGCCCCACTCCAGGTTCTTCTGCCTCTACCTCTCCAAGTGCTGGGATTGAAGGGAGGGGTCAGCATGAACACTCTGTCTTCTTAGAAGGGAGCACTAAACCCTTTTAGGAGGACCATACTCTTTTGACCTGTGGCCTTCCAAAGGCAATTTCCACCACCTTGGAGGTGAGATTTCAACATTTGAATTTTGGGTCCAAAGTCCATAACCTGAATAACCAGTACTGCACAAATACCACTACTCTTATGGCAATGGAAATCTTGATTAGACTGAATTAGGACAGCCCCAGGGCAGGTTGGGTGTGGTGGCACCTGCCTGCAATCTTAGCACTCTGGAGGCACAAGATTGAATGAAGCCAGCCTGGTTTATACAGCTAAACCCTATCTCTTTTTTTGTTTGTTTGTTTGTTTGTTTTGTTTTTCGAGACAGGGTTTTTCTGTATAGCCCTGGCTGTTCTGGCTGTCCTGGAGCTCACTTTGTAGACCAGGCTGGCCTCGAACTTAGAAATCCACCTGCCTCTGCCTCCCGAGTGCTGGGATTAAAGATTTGTGCCACCACACCCGGCTGCTAATCCCTACCTCAAAAAGCCAACAGCAGCCGGGCGTGGTGGTACACGCCTTTAATCCCAGCACTTGGGAGGCAGAGGCAGGCAGATTTCTGAGTTCGAGGCCAGCCTGGTCTACAGAGTGAGTTCCAGGACAGCCAGGGCTACACAGAGACACCCTGTCTCGAAAAACCAAAACAAACAAACAAACAAACAAACAAAGCCAATAGCAGCAAGCTGTCTCAGTGAGCAGAAGCAAACTTGAAGACCTGAGTTCAAATCCCCAGTACCCATGTTAAAAAGTCAGATGGGGCTTCTGCACTCCAACCTCAGTATTGTGGGGAGAGTAGACAAGAGGACTGCCTGCCTAGCTCCAGGTCCACAAGATTCTCTGGCTTATAGAAATAAGGTATAAGTAGCCAGGCGGTGGTGGCACATGCCTTTAATCCCAGCTCTTGGGAGGCAGAGGCAGGCGGATTTCTGAGTTGGAGGCCAGTCTGGTCTACAAAGTGAGTTCCAGGACAGCCAGGGCTATACAGAGAAACCCTGTCTCCAAAAAAAAAAAAAAAAAAAAAAAAAAAAAAAAAAAAAAAAAAAAAAAAAAAAAAAAAAAAAAAAAAAAAAAAAAAAAAAAAAAAAAAAAAAAAAAAAAAAAAAAAAGATAGAAAGAAAGAAAGAAAGTAGAAGTAAGTCCTCCAAGGGATCTCTCTCTCTCTCTCTCTCTCTCTCTCGTCTCTGAGGGCACTGCCCTCATGTGCACAGGCCCACCCCATATACACATAATAAAAAAATAAATAAAAATAAAGTAATTTTTGAAAAATATTACAAGAACTGAGCTGGAAGGATGACTCGGTGGTTAAGAACCCTTGTTATAAATAGATAGATAGATAGATAGATAGATAGATAGATAGATAGATAGATAAAACATTTGTTACAGCCAGGCATAATGGCACCTGTCTCAAACAAAACAAAACAAAACGAAACGGCATTTGTTGCTCCTATAGGGGGCTCAGTTTCAAATCCCACCACATACATGGTAGTTCATAACCATTCATAACTCTGACTGCAGGGCATCCCTGCCCTCTTTTGACCTCTGTGAGCAACAGGCACAGGCATGGCACACATACAGACAAAATACCCATAGATGAAAAAAATAAAATATAATTAAAAACTACTGGAACTCCAAAAACCCCAGGAGCTTCTTTGCTTTACAGCTGAGAAAATGAAAGCCCCAAGTGGTCAAGGAGGTTGTTGGAAGGGAAGGGAAGGGAAGAGAAGAGAAGAGAAGAGAAGAGAAGAGAAGAGAAGAGAAGAGAAGAGAAGAGAAGAGAAGAGAAGAGAAGGACTAAAGCCAGCTCCTCGGACTCAAGGGTTCAGGCTCCAAATCTGAAAAACTTTAATGAAGGCAGTTGAGGTGAAGCAGAGAGCAAAGGTCCCCTGGGCAGCTCTAAGCACGCGCCTACTTCAGAGTATGGTTCTCTGTGCTAAAGTGGACTTCAGTCTCCCAGATGAAGGGCACTAGGGTCTGGTTTACAACAGCCCACAGCAGTGAAACCGGTCCTGGGATGAGAGCATTAAGCACCAGCTCCAACAAGGCCACGCCCACTTCCCCACACGCCCTGCCCCCCACACCTTGCATTCATTTGCTCTATGACAACCTCATTGGCAGCGCTTAGAGGGCAGCCCCATTTTTTGAGAGAGAGGATCTCAGAGTCCAGCTCCTGGGTGCTGAGCTCCCAGACGCCTGCCACTACGCTTGGCTCAGTGCAGCTGTCTGTTCATCCCCAAAACACAGATCAGTTGTTACTAACCCCCATGCTCAAATTCATATTAAAACCTCTCGGTAAACTCTGACTCCGCATCAACAAAACATCTGTGTTTTTATGTTTTGCAGTGCGTGGACGCCAAGCCAGGGCCTCACCCACTGAGAAGTTACACGCCCTAGACATAGAGAGACTTTAAAATGTTGTGTGAACAATTCATGATAGTAAAGAACGCATGGCCCCGCTTTTCAAGGAATTACCCGGATCGGATCGCTTGGATGGATAGAGGATATTCTTTGGGGTTTTGGAGAGACACCAACTACATGCCTCACTCCAGGGATGCCTGAGGTCAAACGCTGTCCAAAGCTGCTTGAGGACACTGGTAAATGAAGCCAGGCTGCTGTCCCAAGGATACACAGCATCCAAGAAGGTGATCTTGAGTCTGAATTACTCAGCTGTCTCAGTTTCCCCATGGATCATGACTGCAACGGAAGAAGGGGATGTGGGCTACATCGTGTGCTCACCAAGCATTTTTTTGTTTTGTTTTGTTTTTCGAGACAGGGTTTCTCTGTGTAGCCCTGTCTGTCCTGGAACTCACTCTGTAGACCAGGCTGGCCTCGAACTCAGAAATCCACCTGCCTCTGCCTCCCAAGTGCTGGGATCAAAGACATGCGCCACCACTGCCTCACTCTCACCAAGCATTTTTAATAATGTATTATTAGTGTATGTGCTTGTATATGAACGCGCTACAGCCCAGATGAGGGCAATTTCGTGGGTCTATCTTCCCACCCCCACCCTCATGCCCACCTATAGACCAGGCTGGCCTCGAACTCAGAAATCCACCTGTCTCTGCCTCCCAAGAGCTAGGATTAAAGGCCTGTGCCACCACGGCCCAGTTTTTATGTGACTTTTGAGGATTATCCCATTCCTGAGCAAACTTACCTGCTGAGACATCTTACTGGAAATAGAACCTGCAAAGCTTGTTATCTGGGTGTGGTGGCTCACACCCTGATTTTAGCACTGGGAAGGCTGAGCCTGGACTCTGTGAGTTCAAGGCTAGCCTGGACTATACATACTGTTTAAGACACTCATGGCTATGCAGTGAGGCCTTTTCTAAACCAGTCAACCAACCAACCAACCAACCAACCATCATACTCAGCATATGGATGTAACTGGACTGTGATTCTCACTAGTTTGCTTTTGAGACAGGGTTTCTAGGTGTGACCTTGGCTGACCCGGAGCTCTCAGAGATCTGCCTGCCACCACCCCCTGGCTATGTGAAGAAAGGATTTTTATCTTAGCTCCTGTGTTTAGAACCACATTGGAAATAGGCGTGCTATTGCATACACATAGTTCTATCGCTCAGGAGGTGGAGGCAGGAGGGCCAGCAGTTCTAGGCCAGCAGTTTGAAGCCTTCCTGGGCTACAGGGGAACCCATTTGAAAAGCAAGCAAGCAAACAAACGAACCTCAAAAAATACAAGCAGAGAGATGGCTCAGCAACCGGGAGTTCTTCCTGCTTTTTTTTTTTTTTTTTTTTGGTTTTTCGAGACAGGGTTTCTCTGTATAGCCCTGGCTGTCCTGGAACTCACTCTGTAGACCAGGCTGGCCTCGAACTCAGAAATCTGCCTGCCTCTGCCTCCCGAGTGCCGGGATTAAAGGCATGCGCCACCACGCCCGGCTGTTCTTCCTGCTTTTGCAGAGGACCACTGGCCTCATAACCTACTGTAACTCTAGTTCTAGAGGACCCAATGCCCTTTTCTGGACTCCGTGAGTATTAGGCACACAGATGGGGCATATACACATGTATATATACACACAAAATAGTCATATACATAACATAAAGACTAGTAACTATTTAAATATATATATATGTAAACAGTGGCTGGAAATGTAGCTTACTGGCCGAGTACTCCCTTAGAGTGTATGAGGCGTTGAGTCCTCGGTACCACAAAAACCCACCCAAGCTAGAAAAACAGTGTTTGAGTGAGAATAGTAATTTTAAAATTTCTTTTAAAAAGCAAAATAGTGAGAATCACAGTCCAGTTACATCCATATGCTGAGTATGATGGTTGGTTGGTTGGTTGGTTGACTGGTTTAGAAAAGGCCTCACTGCATAGCCATGAGTGTCTTAAACAGTATGTATAGTCCAGGCTAGCCTTGAACTCACAGAGTCCAGGCTCAGCCTTCCCAGTGCTAAGATCAGGGTGTGAGCCACCACACCCAGATAACAAGCATTGCAGGTTCTATTTCCTTCCTGCATAACTTTATCCTCTTGCAGAGCAATGAATACAGACTCAGTTCTGCCTGTCCTTCCTAAGGATCAAACAGATGCTGAGCTGCAGGGCAAGGAGAGACACATCTTCCTGCCTCCCAAGACAGTCTGAAGCAACAAAAAGCAAAATATAATATATTTCCTTTCTTGGGCCGGGGATGCTGTCCAGTTGGTGGAGTGCCTGACCTGGGTCCATTCCCAGAACCACATAAACCAGGCACAGTAGAGCACATCTGTAACTCCAGTGTTCAGGAGACGGAGGCAGGATATCCAGCAGCTGCATAGTGAGTTCAAGGCCAGCCTGTGCTACATGAGACTCTGAAGATAAAATTGTAAATAATCAATCAATTAATCATTAAATATATATGCATATGCACATATGCATATATACCTATATATTCACACACACACACACACACACACACATGAAGGAGAAGCACCAAGTTAGCATAATATATCACCACAGCAGAATAAGTAGGCCCTCAACAAAGACAACTGTGAGTTGCCGTGGAAACTCAGAGACACTTTAGAAATGAGAGCATCACCTCCTGATGTGTACAAATTTTTCTGAGACAGGAGCCAAAATGCCAAAGGGCCGGAGAAGCGACTTTAAGGACACCCTCCCTGTTCTCTGATGTCACCACATCCTGAATGTGAAGGGAATTTCTCACAGGTTGCCTGCACAGCCAGTGTGAAGCTCAGCCTGAGGGACTCTGCCTGTGGGACAGCTCAGGTGAGTTTAATTCCTGGAAGGAGAGGATCAAATCCAGAAGGTCCTCTGACACCTACATGTGCACTGTGACACGCATGCCTCAAACACACACCACCAAAGACTTAGAAAAATAATAATAACTCACAAACCCTGAGGTCTGAGATGGCTCAGCCCCTGAGGGGGGCCTGATGATCCGAGTCCTGTCCTCTGCCTTTCAAGTGCTGGGATTAAAGGCATGTGTCACCAGCACCTGGCCAGAAATGACTTTTTTTTTTTTTTTTTTTTTTTTTGGTTTTTCGAGACAGGGTTTCTCTGTATAGCTCTGGCTGTCCTGGAACTCACTCTGTAGACCAGGCTGGCCTCGAACTCAGAAATCCACCTGCCTCTGCCTCCCAAGTGCTGGGATTAAAGGCGTGCGCCACCACGCCCAGCCAGAAATGACATTTTAGTAGTAAAAAAAATAATAATAATTTAGGAAAAGACCCCAGCCAGGCATGGTGGCAGCACACACCTTTCTTTAATCCTAGCACTTCAGAGGAAGAGCTCTTGGGTTCCAGGACAGCAAAAAGATCTAATAGAACAACAAAAGTGTGAGGAAAGGCAGAGCTCCACTTCTTTAATCCACATTTAACATTTAAAATAGAAAATGCTGCCCTTAAATGCTGAGAAGGAAGACAACACAGTTTGAAGTACATTTACCTCTGTTGTACAAGCTAAGGACCTGGTCAAACACCACAATGCGGACCCAGAGTTCTTGGTATCTTGAGCCAAGGTGGGGCAGGGACACTTGCCCACCACAAACCTACATCCCTGTTGCAAAATAGAAATAAAGTTACATTTCATGAAGCAAGAGAGTCCAGGACAGACAAACCAGGAACTACATCACTGGCTTGCATGCTTGTATTTATTAGGTGATACACAAGTATTTAATTACTTATTGAGATAGTGTCTCAGATAACCCAAACTGACTTGAAATTCACTATGTAGCAGAGGATGACCTTGAACTTCTGATCCTCCTGCCTCAGCCTCCCAAGAGTTTGCCTGCCACAATTGGCTCTGTAGAAGTCAAGAAAAGAATGTATGTCCAAAACCAATTGTCTTCAATCCCCCAGAAGGGACTCTATTTCTGTGAAGGAGCCTAGAAGAGAGGTGTGGAGCTAGGCTGTCTCCATTCTAGACCGTTGAACACTCGCTTGTCTATGACCAGGTCTCAGATAGCCCAGGCTGTCTTTAAGCTCTGTTATGTATGTAGCTCAGGATGCCTCCCAGTTATGGGAGTCTACTGTGATCTGGCTATTACTCCACACCTGTTTCGCTGAATAACAAAAGAAAAAAAGAAAAACAAAACCAAAAAACAACAAAACCAAACAAACAAAAAACGTTGGAGCGTGTTTTGTTGTTTTTTTTTTTGGTGTTTTGGGTTTTTTTTTTTGTTGTTGTTGTTGTTTGTTTTTCCTTTCGAAAGGGAAATCTCGGCTAGAAAGCGTTTCTCAGATGGAGAAAGAAACAAATCTTTTGATTTGAACCAGAGTGATTCTTCAGAGCAAGGAAGGAAGTCAAAGGCTTAAATTCCATCACGAAATTCAAAAGCAATCCTTTCAGGAGGAACCCGTCTTAGTTCCTCCACTCACCCAACTCGTTCTGAGAGAGGAAATTAGTTTACTGCCATATCGAAATAAAGAAGTCAGAAGGGTGCGTTCCAGAAAATCACGTGGCGCCCGCCTCCCTCCCCCACCTCCCTCACTACTCTCCCAGCCGTCCCCTCCCTCCACACCATTTGCACGCAGTGCTGCGGCTGCGCATTGCAGTGTGACAGCCTCGCACACTGGGGCAAACCCTTGGGTGTGGGACTAAAAAGTGCAGAAAAGAGCTAAGAACCGACCCATCAGACATCGACTCCGACTCCTCCTCCGACTCCTCCTCCTCCCCGTTCTCCTCCTCTGCATCCCGGGTCCTGCGTCCTGGACCCCTGTGAGGAATGCGAGCCAAGCGCACCCGGGGACCGGGAGACGTTCCTTCGCGTTTTTAATTACTCAGGTCCAACCTGGATATGTTCCTCGTGTAAACAAGAAGGAGCTTGTGAAGGCGATTGTAAAGTAACTTCTAGCTAGTATTGTTCCTTCCCCCCTCCACCTCTACCCCTATCCCCACCCTCCCATCCTTTCCCCTCCCCGCCTCCTCACCCCAACGGGTGTTCCGTTTGGTAGGCGTCCAAGCCATAGAAATACGCCTATTATATAGAAGCTATAAATAGAAGGAAAGGATTTATCAACTTGAAATCTAAAGGTTGTGACATAGTCGGCCAATACTTTTGACCGAGAAAAGCAATCACTGTATTTTGAGAAGTCCAGTGAAATTAAGAAAGATTGTTGGCGAGACTAAATACAATAACAGAGGCCAGCCAGGAGAGTGGCTCCCTGCCTGAAGGTGCAAACTGCCAAGCGGGGAAGACCAGAGTTCAATACCTGGCTCCCACATGGTGGAAGGCAACTCCTACAAGCTATCCTTTGACTTCCACACCAGCTCCCACACACATATACATACAGTCAATCAATAAACTTAATTTCAAAATGAAAAAGGGGAGCAGGAGACCGTGGCACATGCCTTTAATTCCACCAGCAGCACGCAGGAGGCATAGGCAGAGCAAGCTCAGTGAGTTCAAAGGCAGGCTGGTCAAGAAAGAGAATTATAAGTCAGCCAGGGCTACCTAGAGAGATCATGTCTCAAACACAAAACCAAACCAAACCAAACCAAACCCGACATTTTACCTTCTTGCTCAATGTAGTACGCATAAACCTTTACCATCCTCTGCAGAAAATCATGGCGGTACTCAGTACTACACAGTATGCCCTTACTCAAGGCTGGTTCATTTCCAAAACAGACTCACAGACAGCTACACAGTGAGTTCACACTCAAAGCTACATAATACATAATACGATGCTCTCTCTCTCTCTCTCTCTCTCTCTCTCTCTCACACACACACACACACACACACACACACACACACACACCCTGAATAACATTAACAATAAATAACAAGAATACTATAAAGCTTACAAATAAAAGAAGAAAGGGATGCTAGGGGGATGGGTGAACTTTTTCTTTTTTTTTTTTTTTTTTTTTTTTTTTGGTTTCTCTGTACAGCCCTGGCTGTCCTGGAACTCACTTTGTAAACCAGGCTGGCCTCGAATTCATAAATCTGCCTGCCTTTGCCTCCCGATTGCTGGGATTAAAGGCATGTGCCACGCCCAGCGTGGGTGAACTTTTTATTAAATATTTTAGATTTGATGTATGTGTTTTGTCTGCTTGTATATGTGCACCATGCTCATGCAGTGCCCTCAAAGGTCAGAAGGGGCACCTGATTCACCAGAACTGGAGTTAGAGATGGAATCGAATCCAGGACTTCTGAAAGAGCAGAAAGTGCTTTTAATCACTGAGCTACCTTACCAGTCTCTTTAATACATATTTTTAACTGTATGTACGAATGCTGGACTTGGTGGGGCATGCTGTAGGAGCAGAATTAGGTAGATCTGAGTTCATAGACCAACCCAGTCTACATAGTGAGTTCAGAGGAGAGACAGGGCTACCCTGTCTTAAAAAACAAAAGACAAAACAAACAACAACAACAAAAAATGTGCATGCTTATCTGTAGTTTGTGCAATTGACTTCAGGTGTCTGAAGAAGACATAAGAGGACATCAGATCCCTGGAGCTGGGGTCCCAGGTAGTTGTGAAGCACCCAAGGTAGGTGCTAGAAACCAAACTGAGTCCTCTGGAAGAGCAGCAAGGGCTCTTAACTCCTCAGTACCTCAATGGTCCCATAACAAGATTTAACTGAAGAGTAGGACAAGGAGATGGCGAAGGAGCAGGAGAGAAGGATCAACCCAGATTAAGAGTATTGGCAAAGCCATAAAGAAACCCTATACTGGGGACTGTAGAGATGGCTCAGGGGTGAAGAGCACTGGCTGATTTTCCAGAGGTCCTGAGTTCAATTCCCAGCAACCACATGGTGGCTCACAACCATCTGTAATGAGATCTGATGCCCTCTTCTGGAGTGCCTGAAGACAGCTACAGTGTATTCATGTAAATAAAATAAATCAGCAAGTCAAAAGAAACCTGCTGTTTGTTAAGATAATTAAATAAGTACATATGTAAATAAACAATTTAAATGGGCTCATTTGAAAATCAATGTAGGGCAGGCAGTGGTGGTGCACCCTTTGATTCCAACACATGGGAGGCAGAGGCAGGTGGATTTCTGAGTTCGAGGCCAGCCTGGTCTACAGAGTGAGCCCTAGGTTAGCCAAGGAAACCCTGTCTCAGGAAAAGAAAGAAAGAAAGAAAGAAAGAGAAGGAAGGAAAAAAAGAAGGAAGGAAGGAAGGAAGGAAGGAAGGAAGGAAGGAAGGAAGGAAGGAAGGAAAAGAAAAAAAGAAAGAAAACCAATGTAACCTCTACAAGTTCTTTTTAAAATATTTTTAAGGATTTTTCCCCCTTCTTTCTTCCTTTTCTTAGCCCCCCCCCCACATCCCGACACCCCCCCCACCACCACCAAAATGATTTAACTAAACCTCAGTTCACCCACACACCTGATTGGCTGCGAATACTGTGAAGAGAAACTGAGGGGAAGAGTTTGAGGCTCCGGATTCGGCTGCCAGTGTCTGCCCAGCCTTCTCCCTCCTCACTCCGTCTCTCCCACAGCCCCCAACCACAGGCAGCACATGGATTTCCCTCCCGGTCATATTTTAACTGGAACCCTTCTGAAGTATGGAAGGAATTTGTGGACAAGGTCCTGGGTCCAACATCACTGATACATACATTGTAAAAGGCATGATTGTTCTCCAATTGTTTTTTGAGGTCCTGAAGCCCTAGAAGGTCCCCAGCTCCGGGCTTCACCCTTCTTTTGTATTTTGGACATGATAAATACCTGTTCTTCTCTGAAGACACTTTCCTAATATGCGGAGCCGAAAACTGAAGGCAGCCCTTATTTAACTGGGTCGCGTTTAATTAATCTGCCCAAGATTTCAGTGAGGTGCTCTCTGCTCTGCACATCTGTTGTCTTGGTCCTGGCAGTCTGAAAGCATGCTTTTCCTGAGTTAGACTACCCCGCCATTCAGGTAGTGGGGGGAACTCTGATTGCTTTCTGTTGAAGGGTGTGTGTCCCTCCTAGCCTGACAGGAAAAGCACAAGCTGTTGTTCTCTGTAGAAGCTGTGTTTACTGTGGCCTTGGACTCCCTAGAACTTGGTCCCAGAAGGGACCTGTTTCACCTGCATTTGCTTTCTGGGACTTGGATGCAATTTGTAACCTCTCAGATCAGTTGTTTTGCTATGTTTTATGTTCATTAGTAATGTGAGTATACGTGATGTGACATGTATATGAGAACACTTGTGTGTCATTGTGGGTGGGGAGGTCAGAGGAGTCAGCTTGGCCTTCTACCGAACTCAGGTCTTCAGACTGGTGCCAAACGCCTTTGCCCTGTTATTGTTGTTGTTGTTGTTGCTGTTTCAAGACAGGGTTTCTCTGTATAGCCCTGGCTGTCCTGGCACTCTGTAGACCAGGCTGGCCTCGAACTCAGAAATCCGCCTGCCTCTGCCTCCCAAGTGCTGGGATTAAAGGCGTGCGCCACCACACCTGTCAGATTTTGTTCCAAGTGATCTGTTGCTTTCATCTGTTCCTTAGGTTCTGTTGATGGCTGGTGTGAAGTGCTCCAACCTTACCCAGGCCTGCCTAGCAACAAGAGCTTTGTTGTAGATGTAAAGTCAACCAAGATGCAAGAATATGCTAGAAAAGCAGCTTGTATTTGGTTTCCCTTCTTGAGCTTATGATTTTTTTTTAAGAAGACCTTAGGCACCATTTCTGAATTATAATATTTATTGTTTCCATAAGAACTACCTCAAGCCGGGCATGGTGGCACACACCTTTAATCCTAGTACTTGGGAGGCAGAGGCAGAGGCAGGCAGATTTCTGAGTTCGAGGCCAGCCTGGTCTACAGAGTGAGTTCCAGGACAGCCAGGGCTTTACAGAGAAACCCTGTCTCGAAAAACCAAAAAAAAAAAAAAAAAAGAAAGAAAGAAAGAAAGAAGTACCTCAAACCACTGACCTGGTGCTGAGCAAGTTTGTAATGCTCTTATAGAGTTCTCTTTTCCGAGATGAGCCAAATGTGATTGATTTATTAATTAGCATAAACCATCCTCTGAAATTATCTTGCATTAATCACAATTCATGCAAAATGTATCCAATTAGTCTTAAGATGTAGGTTTGACAGACTCTCCTTTTTTCAGAGACTGAAGTCAATTTTAATAACCCTCGCTGGATAAATCATTAACTCAAACACAGCCTGAAATGATAAGGAGTGGAGAGGAAATTCCAAAACGCACAATAGCCATACTCTGGCCATACCCAGAGCACTGTGAAATGGAGCCGAGGAGGCAGGAGGAGGCAGGAGGAGGGAGGAAGAGGAGGCAGGATGCTGGCAGTTGGGGGTGTTGGGTAGAAGAAAGGGGTTCAAGCCAATTCTTCTAAGATTGGGGATTGGTGGAAAATGTGCAGAGTTCACGGAGAAGGAATCTCCACCCCCTTAGCTCAGCCTTTTGGTGAAAGACATTTAAAAGCTGTCCAGAGCCCACGCACCAGTGATCTGCTGGTCACAAGTTCGAGTCTCCACCAGCCTCTTATAGTTTTAAATGCTCCTTCTCTTTGCTACAAACCCTGCTCTTTCAAAAGCCTGCACATTTCACTGCCCTCAGATCCCCAATCCCTGGGAGTCTGTCTTACCTACCCACAAGGGCACAGAAACCCTTGAGGTTAAGAGCAAAGCTATATGGCATGGCCAGAGTGGGAGTCTCAAAGATCCCAGAGAAAGCCATACAGCTTCTCCAGGCCCCAGTGATCTTCTTATGTAATTAAAGAACTGAAATCAACGAAGTCGTATGGTCTCCCACTCAAAATATGGTGCTTTTAGTGTATTGGATTCCAAGTCAGCTCTCTTAGTAACTTCCCTGAATTTTCCATTTAAGCATATAAATTTTACATGCATTGTATATGTGCATGTGTATATGTGAATGCATATATGTGTATTATATAGTTGTATCTGTGTACGCATGTGTATATATGTGTGATATATATTTATATGTATTTACTCACATGTGCAACATATATATGCATATGTATATGTATAATACATACCTACATAAATGAAACTATGACACAACGAGGTCTGCATGTGTCATGTTTCCTTTGATTCTGTTTTTGCAGTGCTGGAGACCAAACCCAAGCTCTCTAGCATGTTACTGTATGCTCTGCTAGCCACTGATTTATGCCCCTAAATAGAATATTCTACAGAAACTATAGAAAGTTTAAGGGATTCTAATTTAAATAATTTCTGTGAGGCTGGACTATTTTGTCCCTAGAGACAGGGTGCCACTATCTAGGCCAGGACAGCCTGGCCTCTTGCTATGAACACCAGGCTGGCTTTGAACTTGCTCAGATCCTCCTATCTCAAGCCCCTGGAGTTCCAGGATCACCCAGGCCCAAGGCAGCACATTCAACTGAGACCAGATGCTTTTTTTTTTTTTTTTTGGTTTTTCGAGACAGGGTTTCTCTGTGTAGCCCTGGCTGACCTGGAACTCATTCTGTAGACCAGGCTGGCCTCAAACTCAGAAATTCGCCTGCCTCTGTCTCCCGAGTTCTGGGATTAAAGGCCTGTGCCACCACGCCCGGCCGAGTGCTTACTTCCTATTCCATGCCTATTCTATGGGTTCCTTGTTCTTGTTACTGCTGCTCCTCCTCCTCCTGCTGCTGCTGTTCCTTCTCCTGCTCTTCTTTCTTCTGCTCTTCCTCCTCCTCCTCCTCCTCCTCCTCCTCCTCCTTCTCCTCCTCCTCCTCCTCCCCTTCCTTCTCCTCCTCCCTGTTGACTACACAAAGAAAAATGGAGCCAAATTTTTCTGGACATTGAAAATTCTGCATACTGGGCTGGAGAGATGGCTCAGTGGTTAAGAGCACTGACTGCTCTTCCAGAGGTCCTGAGTTCAAATTCCAGCAACCACATGGTGGCTCACAACCATCTGTAATGAGATCTGGTACCCTCTTCTGGTGTGTCTGAAGTCAGCTACAGTGAGTGGACTCATCTAAATAAAAATAAAATAAATCTAAAGAAAAAAAAAAGATTTCCGGCACTTGGGAGGCAGAGGCAGGCGGATTTCTGAGTTCGAAGCCAGTCTGGACTACAGAGTGGGTTCCAGGATAGCCAGGGCTACATAGAAAAACCCTATCTCAAAAAACAAAAAACAAAACAAAAAAGAAAAAAGAAAAAAAGATTTAAAATTCTGCATATAGAAGATAAAATGAAAATAGGAAATGAGTGAGAGGGAAGAGGGAGGAAAAAAAGAAAAGAAAAAAACTTCCACATGCCTCGTGAAAGATTTAAGTGGGGAAGGATGGAAATACAGAGGAAGGGGCAAATCCCAATCTTAGATAACATGGAACTTGGTTGAAATGTCCTCCTAACACAGTGTACTGTGGGGAGCTGTACCCCTGAGCTACCTGTGAGCCCCAGTATCCATGGAGTTTCTGAAAAGTGGGTAGAAGCTAGAGGGTGCAGCCTCCTGCAGGCAGAGACAGGGCTGAGCTTGAAGGTCTGTCTGCAGAGAGAGCCTGTTTCAAAATGGAAAGAGACAGGAGCGAATGCTTGCAATCCCAGTTCTCAGGAAACTAAAGTATGCGAATTTGGGGTTCAAAGCCAGCTTGGGATAAATAGGGATTTCCAAGCTAGCCTGAGCTACAAGAGTAAGACCTGTCTAAAGAAAAAAAGAAAAAGCCTGGTGGTTGGGGGTATTTCATAAGCACTGTTGTTTGGCGGACCATTTGCCTTTTTGAACATACTGTATGTTTTCTAAAGTAAAACATAACATTCTCTTGAGACAGACCTAAGAGGAGGACAGTGTAATCCTAGCAGCAGACAAGCCTTGGAAATGCGCTACAGCTTCCGCCGCTTTGAAACACTGACTGTTTCTTCGTCACTCAACACTCAGACTGCTCAGTTCTGCCATTAAGGGCGTTAAACCCCCAAAGAAGGCAGGCAACTACTGCAATCGAGACCCGTGTTTGCCCAAAGGCAGCCTTTGGCCTGACATCTTCCCCCCTACCCCACCCCGGGTACTCCCAGGGGAAGACATCGCTATTTGGGGGAGAGTTTCCACTGCTCTGAGAATTACACGTTTTGGGGAGTACTTTTCTTTAGTGTGCCTTTACAGAGCCGCAAAACTCTGGTGGACTTTGCTCTCTGTGCTGAAGCCTCTGGGGAAGTTGATAGAGTTATGATTTATCATTTGGCAAGGGACACTCGGAAACAGCTAACGCGAAGGTCACAGGGACCAGCTCCAGTTTTAAATTCAGTCTCGGGAGGGTAGTTTTATAGAGAGGGTACATGAAGCTTTCTGAGAAAACCTTATGTTTTTGTAACGTTAGGAATCTAGAAGTGAGTGATCATGTATTACAGTGTCACGTGGATGCTTCTTGGTGCAGAAATGAATTAAAACATAACATGGGACGGGGGCTCTTTTCCTTGCTGGAAGCAAACATTCACTGAATGACATGTACATACAATCCCAGTGCTGAGACAGAAATATCAAGAGCTAAGAGGCTACCGTGAGTAACAGCGAGAGACCCCGATTCAAAACAAAACTAAAGCAACAAACGACGACTACAAAAACATCGTTTGGGAGCTCAGAATGTAGCTCTGAGGTGGAATACTTGCTTAGCATGTGTAAAACCCGGTGTTCCATCCCAACTCTGTGAAAACTCTGCAAATAAGTCAAAAGACAAAGAAAGAATATGTGGTTTAGGAATAATCTTAATTTTAAAATACATTAGAATTGTAAAAAGAAATTTGGAATGTATTAAAATATTTTCTGGGGATGGGAGAGGGGCAAGAAGAGATTTTGAAAAGAGTATTTAAAACTAATCAACAGCCGTCCTTCACCATCAGGCCTTGTCCAGAGACAGGTCAGGGAAGCCGCCAGCCAAGTTCCAAGCAGCAACATCGGAATCCTAAAAGCGGAGTTGGTTCTGGTGGCCAGTCTGCTGCACGTCTGGCTCCATTATTTATTGATGCTTTTAAATTGATGTTGCAGTGGCCAGCTGATACCTCTGCTTTCTTCTGTAAAGTGTGTGACATTCCTGCTTTCCCTTCCTCCCCCTGCTCGCCCCTTCTCTTCTTCCTCCCCCTCCACCAGGGCTCAGAGGGCAAATGTAAAAATTTCCCCAGATGAATGTATAGTACAGTGAGCAAAGCTGGGAACACAGCCTAGGCAGCCCTTTCCTCATTTCAATGGCATCAGCTGCTCCCCCCTCCCCCATACTTCTCACACACACCCCTCCCCCCCTACACTGGAGCCTTAGATCCTAGCCAGGTTTGGCAAACCCCTACTTGGCTGGAAAGATCTACCTCTGGCAAAATAGAAAAACTATTATAAGAGTTTCTGTTCACTTCATCTTTTATTTGTCAACAACAACAACAACAATAATAATAATAATAACAAAAACACTGAAACCTTAAAACACTCTTTAAAAATAAACATCAAAAAGTTGCACAGTAAACTTTCGAGACATACATGCATGTTTTCCTGTGAAGAACCTTTCTCTTAAATTATTTATTTATTTATTTATTACATGTGCTATGGTGCAAGTGTGGAGGTCATAGGACAGTTTACAGGAGTCTATTCTCTCCTACGCATGTGGCACCCAGGGATTGAACTCAGATGGTCAGACCTGGAGGTGGGTACCTTTACCTGCAGAGTCATCTGTCCGGCCTGTCTAAAGACTCTTCTAAAAAAAACCAAACCAATCAAAACATGATGTAAATGCAGATTCATCACAGAGGATGGAAACAGAGCTGTTTGGGACACGCTCCTGATAACCATGATAAGAGAGGAAACTGAATTAGCCCCAGTGTGAGGCCTCACAGCTAAAGAAGCAGGCAGCAGGCAGGACTGGGTGGATCTCAGCTGATGGAGGGCTTGATCAGAGTGTAGAAAGTCTTGGGTTTGGGTTCTATCTCAGCAATGCATAAAACAGAAAGTGGTGGCACACAGCTTGTAATCCCAGCACTTGAGAAGATGAGGCAGGAGGATTGCTCCTGTAGAGGACTGGAGTTTGGCTCCTAACACCCACTCGGGTGGCTCCAAGCCTCCTGTAAGCCCAGCTCCAGTGTATCCATTGCATGTGGACTCAGAGGGCACTGTACTCATGTGAGCACACATGCACATATACTCTAATGTTAAAGTAAAAGGACTCACTCTGGGCATTGTGACAGAGGCAGGCAGGTCTACATAGCGAGTTCCAGGATAGCCAGGGCTGTGTAGAGAGACCCTGTCTGTCATACAAAGAAGAAGCTGGGTGGTAGTGATACACCCCTTTAGTCCCAGCACTGGGGAGGCAGAGCCAGGTGGAACTCTGCATTTGAAGCCAGTCTGGTCTACAGATGGAGTTCCAGGACAGCCAGGGCGGCACAGAGAAAGCCTGTCTCAGAAAAACACAATGAAGTGAAAGAGAAAAACAAGAAGATCATGAAAAAAATTGGAGAGCCTTGAATATGGACTGTTGTCTAAGAGGATATAAAAATAAACCTGGGTCCCACCATTGAGCACTTGCCCTGGACTTTACACACACACACACACACACACACACACACACACACATATACATATGTACACATATACTCACACATATATTCACACACTCACACACATATATGTAGTCACACACATGCATGCATATATACACACACATATATACATATGCACATACACCCCCCACACACAAACACACATATATACACACATACATACTCATATATATATATATATATATATATATATATACACACTAGTACCCATATATACACAAACACACGCATATACACGTACTCACACATACATATCCATACTCACACAAACACATATATACACACATACACATACATACATACACATACTTGCATACACACAGACACACAGGCACACAGGATTGGAATAATAATTTCCTGTGCTCAGTGGGAAAGTTTACCAGAAAGACAAGTCATGTGGGATGATCTTAACAACATTCTAGTCTGTTTCCTCAGATCAAACAGGACAGACACAAGCTGGGCATTTAGATCTGCTCTGGCCAACTGTCTCCTTCCCCTAGAGGAATTACACGCGCCAGCCTAGAAGCCATGTGCCTAATACCTTAGCCCTCCAAGTACAAAGACCAGTGAGGGTCAGATGACGTTGCTATATTTAGAAGGAACTCTTTCTTCTGTTTGGCTAAGCCCTGACAGTTTTCAGCTCTGAATAAACAGAGGATTTAAGGGTATGTTATCTCTCATTTGGTGAATGAGCTGCAGTTTTGCCCGTTTAGCGACTAACATGCATTTTTTTAAAAAGAGAGAGAGATAGTCTCTTCATTCAACATGCCCCCGCCCTTCTTTTTTCAGAAGAACTTCACCGGAAGGCTTGTGAAGTGTTTAACAAATGTTGAAGATGCAGGGGTATACACTTCACTGAGCCGATCTATGCGCATAGGATCTCAGGGTGATTTAGATAACGATCTCCCCTCCTCCCAAAACCAACACTGGGGGACAAACTAGCTCATGTAACTAAAGATGGTGACTGTAAAAAATTAACTCCAAAGAAGAGAGAAAGAACAAAAATTAACTCCATGGGAGCAGGGAAATAGCTCGTGCCTGCTCAAGCCTTCCTTCTTAGAGGATTCCTGGGAATAATGTTTCCTTTATTAATGGACAGCTCTTTCATTGATTTTTTTTTTTTTTTTTTTTTTTTTTTTTTTTTAGGTTTTTTCGAGACAGGGTTTCTCTGTGTGCCCTGGCTGTCCTGGAACTCACTTTGTAGACCAGGCTGGCCTCGAACTCAGAAATCCGCCTGCCTCTGCCTCCCGAGTGCTGGGATTAAAGGCGTGCGCCACCACGCCCGGCTTTCTTTCATTGATAGGTATTATTGTGTGCAGATACAGGGGAGGCGTGCATGCCACAGCATGCATGTGAAAATCAGAAGACACTTGTATAGTCCCTCTCCCTTCGGTCCTTTCATAGAACCGGAAGTCCTGGCTTTCGTGGCAAGTTACTTGAAGAGCAACAATGCCACGGCCTCAGCTCTTTATGTTTGCTTGTTTTTTTGTTTGTTTGTTTGTTTTTGTTTTTGTTTTGGTTTGGTTTGGTTTGGTTTGGTTTTTCAAGACAGGGTTTCTCTGTATAGCCCTGGCTGTCCTGGAACTCACTTTGTAGACCTGGCTGGCCTCGAACTCAGAAGTCCGCCTGCCTCTGCCTCAGGAGTGCTGGGATTAAAGGCATGCGCCACCACGCCCGCTTGCTTGTTTGTTTGTTTTTAAGATTTTCAAAATTTACTTTTTTTTTTTTTTTTTAGATTTTCAAATTTTACTTTATGTTCATGAGTGTTTTATCTGAACACACACACACACACACACACACACACCACCAACACCACAAACACCACCTGCACACCTGCTTGCCTGAGGTCAGAAGAAGGTATTGGATCCCCTAGAAGTGGAGATAAAACCCTGATTTAAAAACAAAAACAAACAAATAACAAAAACAAAACAACAACAACAAAAAACACCTAATCTTTTCCCTTCATTTTTGCCCCTTCCCCCTTTCCTCCCCAGGACAGGGTTTCTCTGTGTAGCCCTGGCTATCCTGGAACTCACTCTGTAGACCAGACTGGCCCGGAATTCAAGGATCTTACAGCCTTTGTGCCACCTTCAAGTTCTGGGATTAAATGCACGTGTCACACGGCAATCAGCTGTTTGTTTGTTTATTTTGTTTCTTTGCCCTGGCAGCCCTGAATGGTTTGGAACTCCTTACATAGACAGAATTGATTCAAAGAACTGGACCAAGCCGGATGAGTTAGAGCAGGCCTGTCCTCCAGACACTTACAGGTAGAAGTAGGAAGAATACAAGTTTAGGTCAGCTTCAGCCATTTAGTATATTCAAGACCATCTTCAACTACATGAGATCCCGTTTTTAAAACTACAATGAACAAATATGTACATTGTGAAAATCATACCCATCCGTCGAGACCTGTGGTTCGGATGAGTCTCACCGAGAACACATGCTACAGGTTTGTAAACCTTTCATTTTGGCAAAGAATGTGCTAATGTGTTCGATCAGGTTATGAGAGGGAAGAGGAAAGCGGCTTTCACAGGTTGTATTTAGCATGTGCTACCCCAACCACAGGCAGATGTATCTTCCATGTTCAAAACATACACTGACGTCAGCAGGATTAAAAATACACAACCTATACAGAGAAACCCTGTCTTGAAAAAAACCAAAAAAAGAAAAAAAAAAGACCCACAAACCTGCCGGGCAGTGGTGGCACACACCTTTAATCCTAGCACTTGGGAAGCAGAGGCAGGCAGATTTCTGAGTTCGAGGCCAGCCTGGACTACAGAGTGAGTTCCAGGACAGCCAGGGCTACACAGAGAAACCCTGTCTTGAAAACACCAAGCCAAAAACAAAAACAAAAACAAAAACAAAAAACCCCACAAACCTGGGGCTGGAGCAGCAAGCAGTTCAGTTTGTGAGGGCATTTGTGGCTCTTCCTGAGGTTCCCAGCACCCAAGTTAGGCAGTTAGTTCCCCACTGCCTCTAACTCCAGCTTCTAAGGATCTGAAACCCTCGCCCAGCCTCTTTAGGAGCCTGCATTCCCATGCATGTACCCACACATAGACATACAAATACATCTTTAAAAAAAAACAACGAGCTTTTTCCCAAGAGTAGGAACAGAGTCAAGCTGCTATTGAAGAGTAGTAACGTTTGGAAAGGAGAGCAGCTGGGAAGCAGCCCAAGTCTACCCACTTCAGGCCCTGTCTGACTTCAGGCCTGTCAGTCAATGGACACCATCTTACATAGTTTGAGAATTAGATTCAGGAGATGTTGGGGACACCTTTCAGGACCCAGCTCTCTGCTTCTACCTTAAGCAGTTTCTAAGCTTTCAGCACCCTTGCCAGGCCAGCTAGCTGCTGAGATTCCAGGCCATTCTCTTATCTCCACTGAGAGTCTCCAATATAAAGTTGGAATTACTGATACATCTGCCTTTGTGGGTTTAGAGGATCACAAATGGGTGGTCAGGCCTGCCTGGCTGAGATTTTAGCCAATGAACACTCTCTGAGACAGGATCTAATGAAGGCTGACTTTAATGCCCAACTGACTGACTGTGGCATGTACACACATAACAATACATGCATACATCATACTTATATCCATACATACACACACATATACACACCTGCATGCACCATATGTCTATACATACATACACATACATATACACTATACATATATACATGCATCATATACCATACATATATATATACACATATATACACATATACACACATGTATGTACCATACATTCATACACACACTCATACACTCATGCATGCACCATACATATATACACACACACATACATACACACAATTACACACATACATGCACCATGCATACATACAAACATACATACACCATACATATATACATACATGCACACACTCAAGTACACATGTGTGTATATATGAAGACACATGCATATACATACATACATACATACATACATACATACATACATACACACACACACACACACACACACACACACATATACAAACAAAATAGAAATGGAATTCCCAGCTACTTGTTTGGAGCAAGCATCACAGAGAGGACACAGGGACAGGTGGTAGCCAAGGGGAGGCTCCAGCGAGGGGCTGTGTGCAGATAACTGGGTGAAGAACACTTTCAGCTATAGGGCAAGAGTGAGTTGCTTCCTTCTTCACTCTGGATGATCATCTAAAGGCCTGGGCCCAGCCTAGATTTTTTTTTTTTTTTTTTTTTTTTTTTTTTGGTTTTTTGAGACAGGGTTTCTCTGTGTTGCCCTGGCTGTCCTGGAACTCACTCTGTAGACCAGGCTGGCCTTGAACTCAGAAATCCGCCTGCCTCTGCCTCCGAGTGCTGGGATTAAAGGCGTGTGCCACCACGCCCGGCCCCCAGCCTAGATTTTAATAGCACTCTCCACACAAAGGGATCCCCATTCAAAAAATGTAGCACAGATTGCATAAGAAATGTGTTCTTTAAAAAAATCATACATATAAATTATATCTGATATATTTCATATATGTTAAATTATATTTATATATTATATCACACACACATATATATATATTACATGTAGATATAATATATATAGTATATACCTTCCTAAGGCTGTGACAGAGGTGGGGCATACACAGGGAAAAGACAATGCTAAAATATTTCATTTTAAAGAACTATGTTAAGAAAACAAAAAAANAAAATAAAATAAAAAGTAAAAAAATAAATAAATAAAATAAAGAACTATGTTGGCCGGGCATGGTGGCACACGCCTTTAATCCCAGCACTCGGGAGGCAGAGGCAGGTGGATCTCTGAGTTCCAGGCCAGCCTGGTCTACAGAGTGAGTTCCAGAACAGCCAAGGCTACACAGGGAAACCCTGTCTCGAAAAAACAAACAAAACAAAAACAAAAACAAAGAACTATGTTTTGAAGGCTGGAGAGCTGGCTCATCAGTAAAGAGAACCTGTTGTTCTTGTAGAGGATGGGGTTCAATTCGCAGCACCCACATGGCAACTCAACCATATTAACCAGAACCAGGGAATCCTGTGCCATCTCTAGCCCTCCATGAACACCAGGCACAAAGATGAGACACAAACATCTGTACAGACAAAATACCTGAGGACAAATCTGCAGTATATTTTCTTAACTGGTGATTGATGAACTAACTGCAGACGGTGCCATCCCTGGGCTGGTGGTCTCGAGCTTTGTAAGAAAACAGTCTGAGCAATTCATGAGAGGCAAGCCAGACAGCAGCACCCCTCCATGGCCTCTGCACCAGCTCCTGCCTCCAGGTTCCTGCCCTGTATGAGTTCTGGTCCTGGCTCCCCTCAGTCAGTGACAAGTGATGGGCCAGAGAGCTGTGAAATGAACTCATCTGGCTCCTTCCTAAGTGCTTTTGATCACGGTGTTTTATTACAACAATAGAAAAGTAAGACAGTGACTGAGCAAGGACTGTAGAGAAGCTAGAGGAAATGCTGGCCCTAGTGTGTCATAGATTGCATCCTGGCGTGTTCTGATGACATATTAAAATGCTGGTGTCTTTGCAAAACCCTATAGGTCTATTTAGAATAGCTTGTTGTGCTGTTGAAACTATATGGAGCACAGTAAAGAATGTCCCTAAAAGCCTAAAAGCTGATCTACCTAGAAACTGTGGCAGACACAGCCTTGGCCCCAGAGAGTATTAGCAAATGAAAGAAGGGGAAAGAGGAAGGGCAAGTTACAGAAAGACAGGAAGTCTGAGGTTTGTCAGTTGTTGAAGCATTTCTTGTGTTCTAAATGTCTGTGTGATCTGAGAGTTTCCTTTGGGATAACAAAATGCTAGCTAGTGTTAAAAACCAACAGCAAGCAAGGGGTGGAGGCAGGAGGATGGAAAGTTCCAAGGCAAATACATAGTTACATAGCTAGACCCTGTCTCAAAATAAACACACACACATATGCACACACACAGAGACACACACAGACTCTCTCTCGCGCGCACACACACACACACACACACACATATGCACACACACAGACACACATATGCACACACACAGACACACACATGCACACACACATATGCACATACACACACACATGCACACACACATATGCACATACACACACATATGCACACACACAGACACACACATGCACACACACATATGCACATACACACATGCACACACATATGCACATACACACACATGCACACACATGCACACACACATATGCACATACACACATATGCACACACACAGACACACACCTGCACACACACATATGCACATACACACACACATATGCACACACACAGAGACACACACAGACTCTCTCTCTCGCGCACACACACACACACACATATATGCACACACACAGACACACACATGCACACACACATATGCACATACACACACACACACACACACACACACACACACACACCTCTAATCCCAGCATAGAGACAGAAGGTAGGGACCAACTCCAATTCCCTGTGGATTCCCTGTCCCAAAAAACAAACAAGAGAACAGCAATAAATAAAAGTGCAAAAAGCAATGTAGGATTTGGAGGAGTGGCTCCATGGTAGAGTGCTTGCCTAGAATGTACACGGCCATTGGCTTACCTCCAATACTTCAAAATCAGGGGCTGGCAGTCTACTCAAATGGAGGAATGCTTGCCTCAAACGCAGGGAGCCCTGGATTCTCTCTCCAGCAACATAAAAGCCTGCAGTGGTGGTGCATGCTTGAAATCCAGTACTTGGGAGTAGATGCAGGAGGATCAGGAATTCAAGGCCATCCTCTACAATTTAGCAGGCTCAAGGTCAGCCTAGGACAGGAGATCCTGCCCTTTTCCCCCAAAAGCACCCTCCAGTTAAGCACCATGTTATTAAACCCCCAGAGTGGAGAAGTTCCTAATTAAAGGAAGGGGCTAGCTTCGTTCTCTACCTCACTCAAGTAATTCAGTCTATTTCCAAGGTTTTCGGTTGTGAATGGCTATTTTCCTCTTATGTTCTGCACTCATTAAATAGCATAAAGGTGGAGGCAGAGGATATGGCTCAGGGGACAAAGTGCTTGTTGTGGAAGTATGAGGCAGAAACAGGAGAATCCCTAAAAGAGACTGTCTCAAACAAGGTAAAAAAATCAAGAATTAACATCCACGGGTGGCTAGTGCACATGCTTGCTCTCTCTCTCATTCTCTCTCTCTCATTCTCTCTCTCTCTCTCTCTCTCTCTCTCTCTCTCTCTCTCTCTCACACACACACACACACACACACACTTGAGCTCATGGGTGCACACACACATGCATGCACACATATGAGCACACATTTACTCTCACAGGCATGCACACACATATATACACTCACACACATGCACGCATACATACCACATACTCACACATGCACATACTCACACACATGCACACATGTATGCTTGTGGAGGCTAGAAGAAGGTGTCAGATCCCCTGAAGCTGGAGTTACAGTCAGTGGTGAGCTGCCATTGGGCACTGAGAAGCAAATTTGCGTACTCTCCAAGAGATCTTATTTTGAGCCAGCTCTCAGCCCAAACAGTATCTTACTGTATAGCCCAAGGTGGTCATGAACTCTCAATCTGCCTTCCTCTGCTTCTCAAGTGCTGGGACAGGTGTGTGTCCCCAGCTCAGCCAGGTTATTCTTAAACACAGATGTCCTGTCTAAATAAGCCCAGTTCCCACCCATACAGCATCTTTCATCTTTTCATCTCAAAGCTGCTCTGGCTCCATCTGGGAGGCTGTAGAGCCCATGTTCTCGCCGAGGACTGGCATGGTCTGATCCCCTTCTGCCTTCCTTCTCTGCTCTGCAGAGGTCAGAGTGAGCTCCCTTGTCTTGCTAGGAACACAGACACCCACACAGACACCGACGCGATCCTACCTCAGGGCTCTCAGATCTGCTGTGACTTCACTTGAATGCGTCTCCAGCTAAATGCTAACCTCACTTGGTCACCTAAATTAAATCTCTTTTCAAATGACCCTGAGGACAGTTGTCAACAAGAATTTTCCATCAATATTCTAGACCTTTGGTGTACCAACCCAGCTCCGAGACAGCAAAATCAAGTAGAGAAAATAACTAAATTCACCACCTGCATAACTGTTCTGATGTAATTTAATGTTTAGATACCAAATGGAAACTTACATAATGTAAAATTAATTTTCCTTTGATTTTTTTTCTCAGTTATAAAACCTAAAGCCAATCCATATTATCTATTTATTTAATTTGATTTTTCTAGGCAGGGTTTCTCTTTCTCTGTGTGGCCCTGGATGGCCTGGAACTCACTCTGTAGACCAAACTGGCCTGGAACTCACAGAGATTTGCCTGCCTCTGCCTTGCCTACCTCACCCTCCCAGTCCCATCCTGAGTGCAGGGATTAAAAGCTGTACCACCACCTCCTGGCCATAAAACCATTCTATAGAAAACAGCAATGGCCAGGCATGGTGGCACACACCTTTAATCCCAGCACTCCGGGGGCAGAGACAGGCAGATTTCTGAGTTCAAGGCCAGCCTGGTCTACAAAGTGAGTTCCAGGACAGCCAGGGCTATACAGAGAAACCCTGTCTAGAAAAGCCAAGAGAGAGAGAGTGAGAGAGAGAGAGAACGGCAATGGGGCCTGGGTGTAGGTCAGCGAGGGGAGTGCTTGCCTGGCATGTATTGAGGCCCTGGATTCCATCTTGTGCACCAGTATAAATGTAGCATGGTGATTGGTGCCTGACACCCCTGAACTCAGGAGCCAAAGGAAAAAGGATTGCTTTCAAATTCTGTTGTTTGTTTGTTTCGAGACTGTTTTGTTTCTTAAAGGTTATTTTTATTTGTGTGTGTGTGTGTGTGTGTGTGTGTGTGTCCTGGAAACAATCAGAAGAGGGTATTGGATCCCCTGGAGTTGGAAAACTGAAGTCAGATCTTCTGGAAAAACAGCTCATGTTCTTAACTGATGAGCCACCTCTCTAGCCCCTGCTGCAAGCTCTAAGCCAGACTGGTCTACCTAATGAGTTCCAGGCTAGCCAGGGCTACATATGAGACCTTGACTCAAAAAAATAAAGAACAGGAGAGAAGGAAAGACACACACACACACACACACACACACACACACACACACACAAAGGTCTCACTAGGGACATAGTTCAGTAGCAATCCCTGCCCAACCTGTGGGAAGCCCTGTTTTAGATCCACACTACCAGACGCAGAACAACAAAAGCAGCATTAGCACGGGACGGAGGTGCGGCTCAGGTGAAGTGCCCGCCTAGCTTGTGTGAAGTCCCACATACATATAAGCTGGGTTTGGCAGCACCGCCTCATAATCCTAGCATTTGGAAATCAGAGGCAGGAGGATCAGGAGTTTAAAGTCATCCTCAGCTACATGGTGAGTTTGAGGCTAGCCTGGGCTACATGAGACCTTGCCACCAAAACAGACAGAAGTCTGGGGAGGTGGCTCAGCAGTTAAGAGCAGTTATAGATGATTGTGATCCACTGAGTGCATTCTGGCAATGAAATGTAGGTCTTCTGAAAGAGCATCCCGTGTGCTTAACCATTGAGCTATCTCTCCAGCGCTGGTATTTCTTTTCAATTTTATTTATATATTTTTTAGATTGTTTATGAGTGTGGGTGTGTATATGGGTATGTGCATGCAAGGGTAGATGCCAGAGAAAGCCAGCAAAGGGCATCAGATCCCCTGAAGAAAGAGCAACAGGCAGTCGTGAGCTGCCTTCTGTGGGTGCTGGGAACTGAACTCCTGTCCTCTGAAACAGCAGCTAGCACTCTTTTTTGTTTGTTTGTTTGTTTGTTTTTCTTTTTTTTTTTCGAGACAGGGTTTCTCTGTATAGCCCTGGCTGTCCTGGAGCTCACTTTGTAGACCAGGCTGGCCTCAAACTCAGAAATCCATCTGCCTCTGCCTCCCGAGTGCTGGGACTAAAGGCGTGCACCACAATGCCCAGCTAGCAGCTAGCACTCTTAAATATTGGACCATCTCTCCAGCCCCATGCTGATATTTATAAATGGAAGATCATCATTATAAAAGATAACAGTGTTGTTAGTTTTTACTCACTTGCTTTTGGAGTCTCTAGCCCTCTAACCCAGGATGGTCTCGATCTCACTACAGTGCACTGGAGCTCAGGATGGCCCCATTCCTGAGTGCTGGGATTACAGAAGTGCTCTACTGAGACCAGTTCAGGCATTGCTTGGGATGCAACTCAGGGCTTTGTGCACAGCAGGCAAGCACCCTAGTGGTTGATCTATAGGCCCCAGCCCTTACTACCGTTGTATTTCCCAGCTCTTTCACTGCTGTGGCTAATTGGACACAAGAAACTTAAGGTAGGAAAGGTATTTTTGGCTCACAGTTTGAGGGACACAGTCTGTCGCGACACAGAAGTCATGGAGGCCAGTCGAGATGCATCTTCGAGTCAGGAACCAGAGAGAGACTAATACTGGTTCTTGGTGTCTTTTCTTTTTACCCATTCCTGCATCTCAGCCTGAGAAAGAGGTGGAGAAGGTCCTCCATCAATTGTCATGCACAGCAACCCCCTCACAGGTGTGTCCAGAGGTTTGTCTCCCAGGCGACTGTCAGTTCCAGCCATCACAACGGCTCAAGAGGAGAGAGAGTAGTGGGCTTTCACAAAGCTCACACCGGAGTCTGCTTTGCCAGCGTGATGGTTAGTATTGCCTTCAGCTGGATTCACAGGAGAGCCAGCATCTAGGCAAACGTGGAAGGGATTATTCAGTTTAGGCTTGTCTTGAGTGAGGTCTGTAGGGAAGGACTGTTTTGATTAGGTTAATTGATGTGGGAAGACCCAGCTTAACTATTCAACCGTGGGTGGCACCATTCCCTCTGCAGAGATCCAGGACTGTTTAGAGAAATCAGCATGTGTCCATTACTCTGTAGGGGTACACTGTAGCCAGCAGACTTTAAGCTCCTGCCCCCCAGACCCTCCCCTTTAAGAATTGTTTTTGTTGTTGTTGTTGTTTTGGTTTGGTTTTTGTTTTTTGTTTTTTTGAGACAGGATTTCTCTGTATAGCCCTGGCTGTCCTGGAACTCACTCTGTAGACCAGGCTGGCCTCGAACTCAGAAATCTGCCTGCCTCTGCTTCCCGAGTGCTGGGATTAAAGACATGCGCAACCATGCCTGGCTTCCCTCTAGGAACTGTACTACTGAACTGTGAGCTGAAATAAATCTTTGGTCCCTTGAGTTAGCTTTGCCAGGATATTTTATCACAGCACCAAGGAAAGAAATCAAGACACGGATTTCTCTCTTTTTTTTTTTTTTTTTGTTTGTTTTGTTTTTTTTTTTGGTTTTTCGAGACAGGGTTTCTCTGTATAGCCCTGGCTGTCCTGGAACTCACTCTGTAGACCAGGCTGGCCTTGAACTCAGAAATCCGCCTGCCTCTGCCTCCCGAGTGCTGGGATTAAAGGCGTGCGCCACCACGCCCGGCTAACACGGATTTCTCTTAGGAAAGAATCCCAGCTGGAGAGTTGGCTCTGAGGCTAAGAGCACTGAGGGCTCTTCCGGTGGACCTGGGTTCAGATCCCAGCACCCACGTGGCAGCTTACAACTCTCTATAACACCTGATTCTCTCTTCTGGCCTCAGCAGGCACTAGGCTCCCACAAAGTATAAAAACAAAGCAAAATACCCATAAATATAAAATAAATAAACAAGAATTATATAATGGTGCACACCTTTAATTTCAGCGCTCAGGAGGTAGTAAAGATAGGGCTACTTCATGGTCGGAAACACGATGAAAATAAAATAAAATAAAACCTGCTTTGTATATTTAGCATCATCTGAAAGCCTGAAGTCAGTGAGATGGTTCAGTTGGTAAAGGTGCTTCCTGCCATGCTTAACAATCTGAATTTGATCCCCAGAGCCCACATGAGAGAAGGGAGAAAAGCCAACTCCCAAAAATTGTCCTCAGAGCCGGGCGTGGTGGCGCACGCCTTTAGTCCCAGCACTCGGGAGGCAGAGGCAGGCGGATTTCTGAATTCCAGGCCAGCCTGGTCTACAGAGTGAGTTCCAGGACAGCCAGGGCTACACAGAGAAACCCTGTCTCAAAAAAAGAAAAAAAAAATTGTCCTCAGACCTCCACACGCTCTTTCCCCTCCCCTCAAGTATACATGCTAAACAAGTAAATGACTTTTAGAAGGATTTTGAGGATCTTCCAAATTACCATGCTAGTGGTGACAACATGATTGTATTAATTCCTATTTTTCCACATTATGACAAAATGCTTTACAGAAACAGCTTAAGAGAGGAAGCATGTGTTTGCCCTGCTTCTAGCAATTTCGTGGGTCATGGGTAGGATGGGGTTGAGTGAGGGGGTGGAGCGGAAGACATGCCTCCATCATGGAGACAGGAAGGACCAGAGCTTGCTACAGCCAGAGAGGCTGCCACTGCCTCCCGGTAACCATTTCGGATGAATCTGCCCAAGGATTAAAGCATTCATGCAGTCAGTACTCAGTGTCACACCGGGAGGTGTCATGTACTAACTATCTTCGCAGTATTTCTCAATCCAGTCAGGGTGACAGCCAAGACTAACCCATACAAACATTTAGTCTCATGCCAAGGCTAGGGGTCGAAGAACATCAAGAGGGGGCTAGAGATCCGGCTCAGCTGGCAGAGTGTGTGTGTAGAGCGTTCTGGAGGCCCTGGATTTTATCCCAGCACCCCATAAATCAGATGTGACCCCTGTCTGCAACTCCATTACTTGAAGGGTGAAGGCTGGAAACTCAGAAGTTCTAAGTCATCCTCCGGGTTTGTAGTGAGTCAGAGGACATGCTGGGATGTCTGAGAGAGAGAGAGAGAGAGAGAGAGAGAGAGAGAGATACCCAAGGTTAACCTTTGCCCCCCCCCACGTGGACATACACACTTATAAATACACACATGCACTCACACTTGTACACACACACATACACACACAAACACATCTGCATGCATACACTCAAGAAGAAAATAAAACAGAATAATAATTAGTAGTAGAAAGTGTCTAAGAAGAGCACAGACACACCGTTTGTAGTGAGTAGCATCTGAAAGATTAATGCCCTTCTGGAAGAAAGCTAGGAATGGGTGGGGGGAAGCAAACAATCCCACCTACCTAGCTCCCAAAAGAGCAGAGTCAAACCCATTTCTTTTCATCTGCTGCAGGTTTCTCCTCTTTCTCCCCATTTGCCTCCCTTGCTGTATTTATTTATTTATTTATAGATGTTTTCTGTCTTTATTTAGTTAAAACAAAACAAAACAAAACAACCCTCCTGCTGCTTCTTAGCCCAGGGACTTTGCATATTCTGTTCCCCTTCCTTAGGAAACTCTTCCTTTCTCTGTTTCCTCTCTGACTGTCCCCCTCTGTCCTGTCTTTAGTATGGTCTGCCTGCTGGTCTCCTGTTGAGGTCTTAGCTCTGTCTGGACACTCTGGTTTTTTTGTTGGTTTGTTGGCTTGTTGGCTTGTTGGCTTGTTTTCTGTGTAATAATCTACAGAGTATAAATTAATCCTGGCGGATCAAATCCCTTTCTACTGCCAATGTTGTTAGAAAACGCTACCTCCCCACCCTCTCCAAAGTGTAGTTAGTAATACTATCAGGTTGCCCTCCAGCTGCTGGTATAGAGAATAATGCCATTGAAGCCTTCCTTGCTTCTCCTTCAAATGCTGGAATTCAGGCCTACACCTGAAACACACATCCAAGGCAGGCATTCTACAATGTGAGCAACATTCACAGCCTACTGACCTCTGTTTAAACTTCCAGGGTCTAGAAGACCATTTAACAAAAGTTAACAGCTTCAAGGGACACACACACACACACACACACACACACACACACACACACACACACATATATATATATATATATATATATATATATATATATATATATATATATATATAATTTGTGAGCTCTTTTCCTCATAGAAAGATACCAAAAATTTTAAGTCAGTCATTTTAAGTCATGTCTCTGATTTCAGTATTTGGGAGTCCACATGTTCAGGAGTGCAAGACTATCCTCAGCTACTCAGTGAATTAATTCAAGGCCAATCTAAGTTATGTGAGGCTCACTTTCACAAAAGAAGAAGAGGATGGAGAAAGCAAGGCAGTTAAAAGTACTGGTTCCTCTCTCAGAAGAAGGGAGTTTGGTGCCCAGCAGCCACGTAGTAGCTCACAGCCATCTCTAAGTCCAGTTCCAGGGACTCCAACTCCCTCCTCTGGCCTACTCTGGCATCAGGGACATATATGTGCACAGACATACATGCAAGCAAAGCAATCACACACATAAAAGATTAAACTTTGTTCTTAATTATATTTATGCATTTATTTATATGTGTATGTGTACATCCTTCTGACTCTCAAAGAAAAGCTTTGATTTCTTCTCTCTTCTTCCTTCTTTTTCTCTCCCTCCACTCCTCCTTCTTCTTTCTTCTTCCCTCCTCCTCCTCTTCCTCTTCCTCCTCTTCCTCCTCCTCCTCCTCCTCCCCCTCCTCCTCCTCCTCCTCCTCCTCCTCCTTTTCCTTTTCTTACTTTGTAGATCTCAAAGGAACTCAAAGACCTGCCTGCCTCTGCCTGCCTCCAAAGTTCTGGGACTAAAAGTTTTTAGTCATCTAAAACTAAACCACCATGCTTAGCCAAACAAAAAACAAAATAAAACAAAAACAAAACAAACAACCAAAAACTTTTTAGCTGTACTGGACAGGAGAGATGACCCTTCAAGCTAAAAGACCTGAGCTAGTCCCTGGAAATAACATAAAGATGAACAGAGAGAACCAACTCCACAAAGCGGACCTCCGACCTTTCCAACCCTTCCCCAACCAAAACCCATAGCACTTGCGATCCCATTCCCAATAATTAATTGATTGATTTAAAGCGATCATCCAGGATCATCCAGCGGGACTTGCAAGGCAGCTCAGTGGTTCAAAGTACTCGTTGCTCTGGAAAAGACCTAGGTTAAATTTTCAGGATTCAGCCATTTTTGACTACGGTTCCAGGAAATCCAATGTTTTCTTCCGACTGCCCGGGACACCAGGCACGCCTATAGTGTACGTGTATGCAGGAAAAACAGTCACACATGTAAACATAAAATAAATTAATCTGAGGAAAAAAATTATTTATCATTTACAGAGTCGGAGCTTCACTTTTTACAATGTGTGTAGCAGCATGCATAGCCTTAATCTTGGCACTCAGGAGACAGAGACAGAATGTGAGCCTCAGGCCAGCCTGGTGAATTCTGAACCAGGCAGGCTACACGGAGAGACCCAGTCTCAAGCAAAGGGGGAAAATGAGTGAGGGAATTCAGACAAAGAAAGCTGGGGGTGTGGCTTAGCGGCAGAGCGTTAATAACAATCAAGGCGGCGTGGATTCATCCTTAGAGCCCCAGAACAACAAAAACAAAATAAACAAAAGATTTAAAAGAGCAGGAAAGCCTGTGTGTGTGCCGCTCACTTCCTCTTCAGAAGGCGGGAGGGATGAATCACCAGAGGAGAAGTGATAGGAGGATTTGGTCCAGAATAAGAAGTTTCCGGAACATTATCAAGTCCGTGTGTATGAAGCTGGGCTTCCGCCTGCTCTGTGTCCACCAGGAACAATTATGTGGATTTAGAATGAGAACACTGGAGGCTTGTAAAGTCTCCATGAGCAAAGAGATGTCAATCTGCTGGCAGCTCAGTTGGCCTCCAGCCTTACCTCTGAACAAATAGCATAGTCACCATATTGTGGCTAAACACTGAAAAGCATTTCTTTTATATTGAAAGCGTAGGAGAGATACTTACCTGTGCACATACATAGACTTTAATATATTTAGAATATATATATATATATATACATATATATATATATATATACACAAAACTTATAAGAATTATGTATTTATTTTTCATTTATTTTTCTGTAGTTGTACTTTGCCTGGATGGGTGGATGTCTCTGCTCCACATGGCTGGTGTCTGAGAAGGGTGTTTCATCCCTTGGGACTGGGGTTGCAGGTGGTGTGAGCTGGGTCTTCTACAAGAGCAGCCAATGCTCTTCACCACGGTGTTCCTTCGCTCTCCAGGTCCCTCCCCTCCCCTCACTTCAAAGAAAAACCTGTTTGTGATCAAGTGAGCTAACAGAAATATCCCTCCAGACCTTAAGGCTAGAGTTGAGGTTGGTTTTATTTATTTTTTATTTTTATTTTGTTCTTTTGTTGTTGTTGTTGTTCCTATTTTGTTGGTTCATTGCTGCTTTAAAAAATATACCTTTTTTTTTCTGCCAGGTGTGGTGGCACATGCCTTTAATCTGGGCGTTTGGGAGGCAGAGGAATGAAGGTCTTTTGTGAGTTCAAGGCCAGCCTGATCTACTTAGTGTGTGCTCCAGGACAATGGAGAGACCCCGTCTCAAACAAACACATACTTTACACTTTAAAACTTATTTACTAGCCGGGCGTGGTGGCGCTCACCTTTAATCCCAGCACTTGGGAGGCAGAGGCAGGCCAGGCGGATTTCTGAGTTCGAGGCCAGCCTGGTCTAAAGAGTGAGTTCCAGGACAGCCAAAGCTATACTGAGAAACCCTGTCTCGAAAAAAAAAAAAAAAACCAAAAAACAACCAAAAAACAAAAAACCTTCTTTACTGTGCATGTGAGTGGACGCATGCATGTGCCATGGCTCACGTGTGTAGTAGGTCAGGGCATTAGGTGGGGAGTCAGTGCCTTCCCTTGTGTGGGTTCTGGGGATGAAACTCAAGTGTCCCATCACCGTCCAGTCCCCATTGCCTCAGCCAACTCGCTAGCCCTCTGTGCCATTTCTTAATATAGGAACTACAGCTTCTCTTCCGGCTGACCTGAACTTGCTAGAGAGACACTGTGCACACGTGATACAACCGGCACATGGGCTCAACATTATCAGATTAAGAAAGAAAAAGAGAGGTTCCCTTTTGGTGGGTTCCAGTTCCCTGTGCAGTATATTCAGAGTGGACTCTCCCTGACTTCTTAAGCTTTCCTGTGATATTGTGGGAGGCAGGAAGGAAAAGAGAGGCAGGGGAGAAAGATATAGACCGATTGAGTCTCTGAGACAAGGTTTGCGTGGCAAACCTTGGCAAGCCCAGCCTGGAGGCATCATTGAGTGAATAGCTCCATGCAGCCAAGCTTAGCTGTGTGATTCTGGGCATGGTCATCTCTGTGCCCCGGATGTGGATTTTCCCCATCTGTGAGTGAGGACATCTGTAGATTCTGTCCCACTGGGGGCTTGCAGTTAGAATTAAAGAAAAGAATACAGATAACTTTCAGAAGGTGCTGCCAGGAGGGAAGGAGTGTACCTAAGACATTTATTTGCCTTCTTAATGCAGTGGAGGGTGACAGTCCTCTTCCCTGCCCCTGAAATGCCTAGTGTTCTGCAAATGTGTTCTCCAAAGAACACCATCACCGGAGAGAGGGGTCTGCCACCTCGGAGGGGAGCATCACACACCAGAGAACAGGGGTTTCTTTTACACGGTGTGAGATGAAATTGGGTCAGAAGACAGCCTGATAGAATGCCAAGGGCAGGGGAAAAGGCTGACTCCACCCAGCGCAGTCCAACCCAGCAGGAGGGCAGGGCACAGGGACTTTTAGCTGAGTAATTCGGCAGAATTCCTCCCACACAGCCTTCCGCCTCCTTCTCCAACAGAAATGTCCGTCTCCCAGGTGTTTTATTGACCCACTTGAGAAGGCTTCCCCATCCCAATTGTCCCACTAAAAACAGCCTGAGTTTGTCATCAAACTCCACCACGTATTTCCCATGGTGCCAGTATAACCACCCACTGGGTGAATTACTAGAAAAATGATAAGTTTGTTTGTTTTTTAAAATTATAGTTTTCTTTCTCAATAATAGGGAAAGAGAAAACCATCCCCACTGTTACATCATTGTTAAAATTGTGAAATCAGACACTCAGTTAGCCACACAAAGGAAGTTAAAACTCAGTGGGGATCATTAATTAATAAGATGTTAGTGGATGAGGAGGAGGGTGGGATAGACAGAGGGTGGGGTGGGGGGGCTGGGATAAAATGATACCAGAATGCATTCTGGGAGAAAAAAGAAAGAGGAAGCCATTTCAGAGAAAACCCATACTTTAGACCACTTCCTTCTCTTACAGGTAATCTGTGTGTTGAGAGAGAGAGAGAGAGAGAGAGAGAGAGAGAGAGAGAGAGAGAAGACTGGAGACAGGAGAACAGGAAGCCTGAGGCAGAGGGAGGAAAGTGGCAGAAACCTCCTTTGTGGATTCTAGAAGTTACAAATGCAGGTTCTTTGGAAAGCAGGCCACACAAACTCCCCGTTTCTCCCTTTCAAGATAAGAATGTGTAAATTCGGGGGTGGGGGTGCAGAATTGAACCCAGTCCTGGAATCCTACAGGGACTGATTTGTTTTCCCTTGCCTGAGCCACCAACTCTCAACCTATCAAACAGGACATTCTCTTTCCTTTCTCTCTTTCTCTCTTTCTCTCTTTCTCTCTTTCTCTCTTTCTCTCTTTCTCTTTCTCTCTTTCTCTCTTTCTCTCTTTCTTTCTTTCTTTCTTTCTTTCTTTCTTTCTTTCTTTCTTTCTTTCTTTCTTTCTTTCTTTCTTCTGTGCCTTGAAGTCACCTGTGAAATCCTCTTAACACCGCAATGCAAACAGAAGGCGCCATTTGAGGGAGGGACCCACAGTCCTAGGTGAAGGTGAAATGTGGGGGTGCTCTCAACTGTCAGAAGCTTCCCCTGTTCATCTTTACTGGCATTGTACCCCAAATCACTGATTTCACCTCAAAATTTATAATTTTATACATTTTAAACTTTAATAAAATCTTATAAAAGTTTTGTTTTATACAAGATCTCACTAACTTGCTGGCCTGGAACTTGCAGAGATCTATCTGCTTCTGATCCCCACTACTGGGATCAGGGGGCCATGCCATCCTATCTAGCCTAAAATTATGTTTCAAGAATAAATGAGACCTGGCACCTGGGTTTGGCTCTGTTTACAACTATGATTCCATTTCCAGGGTTCTGATACTTGGCCTCCTCCCCAGGCACCAAGAATGTACAGGGCACATGAAGGCAAAACACCCACACAGATAAAATAAAAATAATCTTTTAAAGAATGCATATTAAGAGGCTGCCGAGATGCCTCAGCTGTTAAGAGCACTGACTGCTCTTCCAAAGGTCCTGAGTTCAAATCCCAGCAACCACATGGTGGCTCACAACCACCCGTAATGAGATCTGACACCCTCTTCAGGTGTGTCTGAAGTCAGCTACAGTTTACTTATGTATAATAATAAAAAATAAATCTTTGGGCCTGAGTGTGCAGAGTTAACCGGAGTGCGCAGGGCTGACCGGAGCGAGCAGAGGTCTTAAAATTCAATTCCCAACAACCACATGAAAGCTCACAACCATCTGTACAGTTACAGTGTACTTACATACATAAAATAAATAAATCTTAAAAATAAAGAGAATGCATATTAAGGGCTGGGTGTGATAGTGCACACCTCTAATTCCAGCTCACCAGAGGCAGGGCTAGTAGGATCTCTGTGAGTTTTTAGTCTACCTAGGAAGTTCTGGGCAGCCAGGACTACATAGAGGCACTCTGTCTCAAAAGGCAAAGTATATAAATAAATAATGTTAGGGATGTACCTGAATTGGTAGGGTGATTGCTCAGCACATGAGACACTGGGCTCCTCTCCTTCAATGATAATGCACTTGTAATTCAAGACATGAAGGCCAGGAGTTCAAAGTCTGCCTCCGCTACAAAGCAAATTATAGCTGGCAGCCTGTACTTCCATGATAGCTTGTCTCAAATATATAATTTATATACCCTCTCTCTCTCTCTCTCTCTCTCTCTATATATATATATATATATATATATATATATATATATATATATGTGTGTGTGTGTGTGTGTGTGTGTTTATCTATAAATATTGATATATTTGGTTTATTTATATACCATATATATATACATGTGTGTGTATTATGTATATATATGTATATATGGCCAAAAACAGTCTCCTCGTTTAAGAAAAGAGTCAGGATGAAGCTGTTTCAAGCAAAAAAACAGCTCTCTCACATTTCTTCCTGACACAAACATTTGTTGACTGTCTTTTGGTTACGAAGCTAGCCTGAGCTCAGAATTGAGAAAAGGATCAAGAAATCAGTACTCCCTAGCCAAACACACTCTCATTTGTAACCCATTTCTGGCCAAATTCTGCAGGGCTGGGGCTTGTATGTAAGGCTTCCTAGGAACACAGGCCAGCCTATCTGGGGACCACGCCCATTTACAGTTCCACATGAAACCTGGAGGCCGGCCAGGGCTATGGCCAAATAGTTACTGCACCAGAATTAGTTAATCACAGGCCCCCGGGGGAGATAGAGAGAATCCCCTCCTCACGGACTAGCAGGGTATGGGGAGGTTCTAAGCTTCTGTCTTGGACACCCCAAGCCCCTCAGCTATGCCCACTCTGCCCAAACTCTCCAGACCTCAGCAAATCGGGAGAGCCTATCCGGGTTTAGGCCACAGACGGCTTTAGGCAGAGGTAGGAGAGAGAGAGAGAGAGAGAGAGAGAGAGAGAGAGAGAGAGAGAGAGAGAGAGAGAGAGAGAAATGGTGTAAGCAGGTTTCGAAATCTTGATGATTTCATGAACCAGTCAGTGTCTCCTTGCAGAAAAGCGCCGCGATTGGCTTCTGAGAAGAACCGGCTTTGGGAAGCTTTCTAACTATCCAGGAGCTGCTGAAGCAGCCAGGCATCCCGGTCTGCCTGTTTACATCCTCCAGAGGGAGTTCATTCACCTGATAACAAGGCTCGCAGAAAATAAACTGTCACACACTCGCTGCTTCTGACTTCCTGCTCTCTCTGGCAAACGCCTCGAGGTTGTCCTCCTCGCTTCTGTTTCCTGTTTGGCTTTTCCATTGTATTCATTTAGATTTCTAGTCTTAGGAGTTATTCACTAAGCTGTCTTTTCAGCTGGCATAGGTGAATTGTTCGTAATAATGAGTTGCATTATGGCCTTTTTGGACATGTATATGATGAATTTGGAACTCCACCCCTTACTATCTCTGCCCCTTCCCCCACCTTCCAAAATGCCCCCCCTTGCCCTTTTGCTTTTTTTTTTTTTTTAAACTGTGTGTGTGTGTGTGTGTGTGTGTGTGTGTATCCCTGGCTGTTGTGGAACTCACTCTGTAGACCAGGCTGGCTGCCTATCTCTGCCTGCCAAGTGCTGGGATTAAAGGCACGAACAAGCATCCCCTTTTTATTTTGAAAATGGCCATTCTACCCAATGAGTTTAATTAGGGTTGTTTTCAGGAGTGCAGATGGAGAGATGTTTGAGCATCTTAAACTAGTCAACATTTAAAAGTCTACCTTCTCTTCAAGAAACTGGTGTTTTTAACCTCAAAAGGAGGGTAGTTGTATTCATTAGAATGGCATTCTGTATGTTTCTTTAGCGTATGAACTACATAAATAAAACTAGTTCAAATGTTACCTTGAAATCATTTGGCCACGGTACCAATTTATTTATTTATTTATTTTATTTAATAACTTTAGTTTTGTGACGAATGAAGCTGAGTACCGTGTGGCTGAGTCACATCCCTCCCACCCCCCTCCAGTGCTCACTTCAATTTTAAAACTTCCTTAAATATCCCTGAACCAACGAGAAGGCAGTATCGAGTTGTGGAAAAAACATCAAGGCGATCCATTACTCTCTTTGCTAATCCAGAAAGATTAATCTTAAAAATGTAAAAAAAAAAAAAAAAAGTTAGGAAAAATCCTGCCCCTTTTGTCTCTCCATATAAACAATCCTACATAAACAGTCCTAAAGCTGACACAAACGACGCCCATTGTCTCTGTTAGTGTGGTTAAAAGTAGCTTCGGCGCGATAAACCCCAATGATTCAGACGTGGAATATTGGTAACGTTGTAGGTATGCAAATAGAAATTAGTCGGGTCCCGGGAAGACTCTGCAATTCTACATTCTGTAAATAAAGTTAAAATCGAGAGCGTATCTGAGGTTACCCAGAATATATTTGCATACAGGCTTATCTTGTTTTTTAGGCAGAAGAAGAAGGGTGGGGAGGGGAGGAGGAAGAAGGAAAAAAAAAATCCCAATTTTCACCACATGTTCTCAAAATATATTCGCCTAAGACGACACCGGGTCGCAGGCCTAAGTGCTGACTATAGAGAACCCAAATGCACGAAAACCGTCTCCGTGGAAGCAGCAACCATGCCGCTGGCCTCGGGTCATCTTACTGAGAAAATTGCACAACCACACTTTATGTCTGTAGGGACTGCCGGGTTGGGTCCGGACTGATTCCGTTCCCACTCGGAGTTTAGAAGTGGGCTTTGCCCCTGCGTGGGGCCAAGGTCGCAGAGGGTCCCCGGATCTTTCTGCAAGCCACAAAGAGGCAGATGGACTCACAGGAGCCAAGACGCCCGGGAGCCCGCCCCGGTGCGTTTCGCTTTACACCTAGTGCTGCTGCCTTAATCCCGGGAAGGGAAACCGGAATCGCTGGTAGTTGGGGGGGGGGGGGGGGGGAGGTGCTGAAATTGCCATGTGTGTGTTGGAAATAGTTCAAGGACACACCAGGATGAGCAAGAAAGGCCATACTTATTGGGAAGACATTGATTTAATTTTTTAAAGCATTTTTAGCTCAATATATTTATTTGTTTGTTCTTTCTGTTTGTTTTTGTAAAGTGACAAACTTTATTCCAAGCAGAGGCAGGGTGATTTTGGTTAGTTTGAGGCCATCCTGGTCTACAAAGAGAGTTATAAGCCAGCCCAGGACTACAGAGTCAGACCCTGTCTCAGAAATGAAAGACAAAACTTTATTTAAAATCAAATCGACAGTACATGTCGGTTAACTCTGCCGGGGGGTGGAGGACTTAAACTAAGCAAGGGCGGGGCTGGTCTCAGGGTTCAATGAGAAAAGGCACTTCCTGAGGGGACAGATGAATTGAGTCCCTGGGACCCACATGTGGAGGAGAAGGAGGACCTCTGACCCCAACATGTAGGCTGTGGCACATGTGTCCACATGCATGCACACACACATACATAATGCTCAAGGACTTATTCGTATTTTAATTCTTGCTGTGTTAGGTACTGACCCAAGGGCTTCATGCATGGTGGGCAAGAACTATACCAGTGAGTTATATTTACTTTTTTTTGGTTTTTCGAGACAGAGTTTCTCTGTGTAGCTCTGGCTGTCCTGGAACTCACTTTGTAGACCAGGCTGGCCTTGAACTCAGAAATCCGCCTGCCTCTGCCTCCCGAGTGCTGGGATTAAGGGCGTGCGACACCACACCCAGCTATATTTACTTATTTTTAAGACAGGGTTTGATGTAGCCCAGGATGGACTCCAACTTATTATGTAACAGAGGATAGCTTTGAACTTCTGATTTCTCCTGTTTTCAACTTCAGAGTGCTGGGATTACAGACCTTCACCACCACCCTTGTGGGTTTATTTGCAGGTTGTTTGTTTGTTTGTTGTTTGTTGTTTTGTTTTGAGACAGGGTCTCTTATCGATATCCCTGGCTATCCTGGAACTTACTATGTAGACCAGGCTGACTTTGAACTCACAAAGATCTGCCTATTTCTGCTGGGATTAAAGGTGTGGGCCACCTGGCTTGGCACATTAACTGTATTCTTACTGGGACAATCAGAAAGTCTGGTAGAAACATCTGTAATCAGCTTGATAATTCATTTCCATTGTAATGGAAGTTTTTAATGCTAAGCCTGCGTGTGCTTTAAAGCGTACAAAAATAAGTTGGGAGAGAAGATATTTTAATTGCTTTCAAATGTCCCAATAAATTCAGAGCCGGATAGTACAACTGCAGGACTTCTTGCCAGGCTGTGACAGGCTCCTTTGCCAAATCTCTCTCTAAGCTCTCTCCTCCTTTTTCTAATCTTAGGAAGTGTCGAAGATATTAAGTGCTGCTGGCTGGTCAGAAATGTAAATGTTTGCAGAAGGCTTAAACCTTCAAATGTCCAGGAAAGGCACAAACACCAGATTGCTCTTCTGAAAACCACCTAAACTTAAGGAAAAAAAATCATAAGTCCTCCCCAAAAGAGTATATATATATATATATATATATATATATATATATATATATATCTTGTTTAATAATTTGTTATCTTCATATTTCCTATTGACAGCCTCCCAATAAACGGCCAGTCTGTGACTAAGGAAATAACTCCAACCAATGAAGGTAGGTGGAGAAATATCAGTAGGGCCAGGAGGCCCGAGGTTGCTATCTAACCGTCAGGACAACATCTGCAGCTTCTTCAGGCACCACTGGCAGGCAAGGGAGCAGTGCTTGAACCCAATCCTTGACAAAGTTGCTAAGAAGGCTTTAGCCCACGACTAACCACAGATGAGCACCGTTCCACCCACCCTGTATGAACAGAACAGAACCTACCAGCCCTGGTGAGTGTCCTTTTGTCCCAAAGGTTAGAATTCATTCACTTCAGGGGTGGGATCCCATGTAGCAACAATCTCAAGTCCCTAACTGATGATGATGATTCAGAATTGTCATTATTATTTTTCAGATGGAACCTAGGTACACGAAAGTCTCAAAACTTTGAATCATAACTGGCCTGCTGGTGCACACCTTTAATCCCAGCCCCTAGGAGTCAGAGGAAGACTGGTCATCGCTGTGAGTTCAAGATTAGCTTGGTGTCCAAAGTGAGTTCCAGGACAGGTTGCACAGAGAGAGATCCTGTCTCAAAACAAACAAACAAACAAAAATCTTTGACTCATTATAGATATAGATTGTAGTGTCTCCCTGATGGGTTAACATCTTCTGCTTTGTGGCTTGGAAATGAAGAGAGGCCTGAGCATTAAAAAAAATTATTATATATATACATATACATATATATATATATATGTGTGTGTATGTGTGTGTGTGTATATGTATATGTGTGTATATATATATATATATATTTTGTTTGTTTGTTTGTTTGTTTGTTTTTCAAGACAGGGTTTCTCTGTGTAGCCCTCGGCTGTCCTGGAACTTACTCTGTAGACCAGGCTGGCCTCGAACTCAGAAATCCGCCTGCCTCTGCCTCCCAGGGATAAAAATAATAATAATAATAACTGCAATCTTTTTATGCCCCAATACAGGGTCATAACTTAATGAGAGCTTTTTTTGTTTGTTTGTTTTTTCAAGACAGGGTTTCTCTGTGTAGCCCTGGCTGTCCTGGAACTCACTCTGTAGACCAGGTTGACCTCAAACTCAGAAATCTGCCTGCCTCTGCCTCCCAAGTGCTGGGATCAAAGGCGAGCGCCACCACGCCCGGCGGACGCATATTTTTTGAGCATTTCAGAATTCCGTAATACAGGAAGGAGCCACTATATTTGGCCTATGATTGTATCTTATAAGGGATGCTGAGTCAGGGAAAACTCTGTTTTACATAAAAATTCCCAGATCCATCCATCTATCCATACATCTATCTGTCTATCTATATACCCATCTATATACATATTTATGTATTTTGGTGCTGAAGACTGAATCAGGATCTTGAAAATCCTAAACTGGGATTGAATTACCTAAAACACATCCTTAATTCAAGATCTATTCAACTCATCAAGGCCTTTGGCTTCACAATTCATCTGTTAAATCTCACATGACTCTTACTTTAAGTAAATGTATTTTGGAGGGGTATGGAATCTCGTCTATGATATCAGCACTGGGCAGACAAGGCAGGACAATTGTTGAGTTGCAGGCTATTCTGGGTTACAGTGAGAAACTCTGAAAATTAAAAAAGCAGATAAAGTAAAATAAATTAAATGTATTTCAAGAATGCATTTAAAATATATCTATATAAAACATATACACACATATATGTATTTTTTTCTCCATTGGTTTTTTTTCCCTTTTTTTTTTTTTTTTTTGAGACAGGGTTTCTCTATGTAGCCCTGGCTGTCCTGGAACTCACTTTGTAGACCAGGCTGGCCTCGAACTCAGAAATCCACCTGCTTCTGCCTCCCAAGTGCTGGGATTAAAGGCGTGCACCACCACGCCCGGCCCATTGTTTGTTTTTGAGACAGGGTTTCTCTGTTTAGCCCTGGCTGTCTTGGAACTCACTCTGTAAATCAGGCTGGCCTGGAACTTGGAGATCCGCCTGCCTCTGCCTCTTAAGTGCTGGGATCAAAGGTGTGCGCCACCACTGCCCGGCATCATTTTTACATATTTTATTTTGTGAGTCTTAGCCTCACTTCCTGGCTCTAGCCTGAAACTTGCCATGCAGAAGATCCACCTGCCACAGCTCACATTAAAGGTGTGAGCCACTGTGCCCAGCCTGAAATTTTCTTGTTCTGAGGAAAGATTTTTGAATATTTCCCAGATGGTTGACTTTTTCAGTCTTGTGATCCTTCTCACAAATAGGCATGTGCTTCACTGCCTGGCTTAAATGTGTGTGTGTGTGTGTGTGTGTGTGTGTGTGTGTGTTTACTTTTTGAGACATGATCTTGCTATGCACTCCTTGTTGGCCTCCTCCTGCTCTTTTAAGTGTAGAGACTACAGGCACGAGTCATTCTGTCTTATTTACAGTTAAAACAAATAGAAACCTACCAGAAGGACTACAGACAGTTTGAGGAAGCGCACACCTGTGAGGCAGGGGATCACGGGTTTCAGACCAGCCTGAGGGAAACCCTGTCTTTAAATAAAGAGGCAAACGAACATGATGTCCTGTTCATTTATCATGTAACATGAATCATGGAATACGATATGTTGAGGAACAGATTTGGGTTTCTCCAATGTATAAAATGATACTTTTCAAAATAGCTTGCTAATAAAACCAATTGTTGAGTCAGCTGACTATCTCCTTAGGGTTATTCTCTATTAAAACCCTCTGGCCAGGAGTGGTGGTGGTCCTTCCTGTGTAATACTAGCGCTTCTGAGGTTGAATGTGATTCTCTGATTAGGCGGTCAAAAAAGGAGAATTGCCATGTTTTTACCAGGCTACATGGTGAGACCCTGGTTTTTAAAATTTTTTTTATTTTTATTTTTATTTTTTAAACAAACAAAAATAACAAAAGACGAACCACAACAATAACAAAGCTCTCTGAACGTCTCAAATCCAGTATTTACAAGGAAAAAAATGTTCTGTAAGAATTTGACATTTCCCTTAAGCCCAGATAGCTTTGCCACCTACTCTTCAAACTTGATCAATTATGCCACCTTGGACGGCTGTGTAATCTAGCTTGGAAATCAAAGCTTTGTCTTCAGAGGACAGACCATAAACAATTCCAGTAAATGGTACTAAGAAGGCAAGAGCTGGCCACCGAGCTTGGAATCATTTGCCTGCGAGGAGCTGAGAAAACTGGTTTTGGTGTTTTTGTTTTGTTTTGTTGTTGTTGTTTGTTTGTTTATTACATTATTATTATTTTTGACAGGGTCTCACTCTGTTGCACTGCCTGGCCTGGAACTCAGACTAGACTGGACTAAAATTCACAGAAATCCCTCTGCCTCTGGAGCGTTGGGATTAAAGGCACGCCCTGCCAAGACAGCTATATTTTTAAATTTAGTGTTTATCTATTCCTTGCTGTGATCTCCAGATACATAGCGTATGTCTGAAGTCTCAAAGCTCATCAGACATCTTTGTCTGGTAAACATTAAGACAAGAGGATTTGTTTGTAACCGAATAGAAGAGAACGCGTTAAATTAAGCGGCACCGTCTACGTTCCAGGCTTTCCCACCACCGTCCTGTTTGTGGGCTTGTGGGGTGTTGTGCACACTATGTGTCGGGAGAAATGGGAACTGTGGTGCCGGAAGTGGAGCTCTTCTGATACTGCTAATTAAGGAATGTGGAACCCTTCCTTTGTGAGTCAGCACAGAGGTATGTAGAACTCTGCCCTGCTCTCTGCTTACTGCATGGAAGTTTAGAAATAAAACCAGAGTGTCTTGTCATTTAACATTTAAGAAGCAGGAAGGAGGTGCTGTGTGTGTGTGCGCGCACACACGCTTGCTTAAATGGTTCCTGATCTTTGAAAGCCTTTATGGCAACTGGCGCTTTTATCAACCTACCATATTTACAACACAGGTTCTAAGGGCACAGTGCTGACCCAAAAGAACACTGCATGCACCAGTACCAAGCAGGCGTTTTTCAGCTGCTAAAGTTTCATAGCAAGGGAAACATCTTATTAGGTTGTTAGATCCTAGTTTTTTTTTTTTTTTTTTTTTTTTTTTTTTGTCAAAGACATCTTTGATTTCAAAGGTTTTTACCGGCAGGTTTATGGAAAATAGAGAAAAACAGGAAGTGGAGAAAAGGTCATTCGTATCCCATTATTGAAAAAAAAAATGACTATTCAGTACTAGCCTGAACAAATTTGAAGTGCATGTAAATAGAATAGCAAAAACTAGCAAACTGATTCTCCTGTAACCCAGGACCCAGTTCTATAATTTCAACGTGTTAACCACAACTGTTTCAACTCAATTCTCCCGTCATCTGGTAAAGTATTATAAATTCTAATTTATCATGTCAGTTTTCTATAGGTTTCTGCATACATCTCTGAACACACATAGCTTCACATGAATTATTAAAGAACTATGTACATTTTACAGAAAGTTTGTTGGTCTATTTAGTTCATACTAAAACTTTCCATGATTAGAAAATCCCTTCAGTTCTTTTCTGTTTATTTATATGTGTATATGCACACACCACAGAATACGTACAGAGATCAAAGGACAACTTTTGGGAGTGAGTTTTTTCTACCTTGTAAATCCTGGGAATTGAACACAGCTCATTTAGCCTACCACCCAATGTCTTTACCAGCTGAGTTGTCTCCCTGGCCTGATTTAAATTCTGTTGTTGTTTTTTTTGGGTGGGGGGCGGTTGTTGTTTTGTTTTGTTTTGTTTTGTTGAGACAGGGTTTCCGTGCCTGCCCTGTAACTAGCTCTGTAGTTCAGGCTGGCCTGGAGCTCACAGAGATCCATCTGCCTCTGCTGGATTAAAGGAGGTCTGTCACCACTGCCTAGTGGTTTAAATTCTTGTTTATTTTTGTTTTCTCTTTGAGATAGTCTTGTTAGGAAGCCTAGGCTAATCCTCCTGTTTCAGTTTCCCAATGGCTGATTTCAGACTTGGATCACCTCCATTTAAATATTTTCATGTGTACAAACACCCCCCCCCCACACACACACACTTTTTTCTTCTTCTTTCTTTCTAAAAAAAAAAAAAATCTGTAGGACTGGAGAGATAGCTCAGCGGTTAAGAGCCCTGGCTGCTCTTACAGAGGACCAGGGTTCAATTCCCAGAACCCACATGGTAGTTCACAACTCTTTGTAATTCTAGTTCTAGGGGATCTGATATCCTCATACTGATGTATGTGGAGGCAGAACATCAGTGCACATTAAAAGAAAAACCTATATCATTTTGTTTCATTTTAAGACTAAGACTGCCTCTGCCTCCCAAGTAATGGGATTAAAAGCAAGCACCATTAAGTCCAGTTTGATTTGTCTTTTTAAAATAGTGTGATTGGGGCTGGCGAGATGGCTCAGTGGTTAAGAGCACTGACTGCTCTTCCAAAGGTCCCGAGTTCAAATCCCAGCAACCACAGGGTGGCTCACAACCATCCGTAATGAAATCTGATGCCCTCTTCTGGAGTGTCTGAAGACAGCTACAGTGTACTTACATATAATAAATAAATCTAAAAAAAAAAAAAAATCTATCTTTAGGGGGCTGGTGAGATGGCTCAGCGGGTAAGAGCACCCGACTGCTCTTCCGAAGGTGATAAGTTCAAATCCCAGCAACCACATGGTGGCTCACAACCATCTGTAACAAGATCTGGCTCCCTCTTCTGGAGTGTCTCAAGACAGCTACAGTGTACTTACATATAATAAATAAAATAAATCTTTAAAAAAAAAAAACCAAAAAACAAACAAACAAACAAATAAAATAGTGTGATTGTTGCCGGGTGTGGTGGGGCATGCCTTTAATCCCAGCACTCGGGAGACAGAGACAGGTGGATTTCTGATTTCGTGGCCAGCCTGGTCTACAAAGTGAGTTCCAGGACAGCCAGGGCTATACAGAAAAACCCTGTATCAAAATATATATATATATAGTGTGATTGCATCTTGGATTTTCCATTTGCTATCAAACCTTTCTCAGTGGGCTATTAAAAATTAAAGTAAGGCCGGGCATGGTGGCACATGCCTTTAATCCCAGCACTTGGGAGGCAGAGGCAGGTGGATTTCTGAGTTCGAGGCCAGCCTGGTCTACAGAGTGAGTTCCAGGACAGCCAAGGCTATACAGAGAAACCCAAAAAAAATAGGGGCTGGAGAGATGGCTTAGCTGTTAAGAGTACCAATTGCTCTTCCAAAGGTTCTGAGTTCAATTCCCGGCAACCACATGATGGCTCACAACCATCTGTAATGGGATCTGATACACTCTTCTGGTGTGTCTGAAGACAGCTACAGTGTACTCATATACATAAAATAAATACATATTAAAAAAAATTAAGCTGGGCAGTGGTGTAGCACACCTTTAATCCCAGCACTTGGGAGGCAGAGGCAGGTGGATTTCTGAATTCAATGCCAGCCTGGTCTATAGAGTGAGTTCCAGGACAGCCAGAGCTACCTGAGCTACACAGAGAAACCCTCTCTCTCTCTCTCTCTCTCTCTCTCACACACACACACACACACACACACACACACACACACAAATAAATAAATAATAAAAAATAAAATTAATATACAGTTTTAGTTACATTAATTAATTAGTTTTGGGGGAAAAATGTCCTGTAGCTTAAACTGCCCTGGAACTTTCTTGTAGCCAAGAATGACCTGAAATTCCTGGTCTTTCTGCCTCTATACTACAAGTACTGAGATTACATATATTCTGATTCTATCTATCTATCTATCTATCTATCTATCTATCTATCTATCTATCTGTTGGTTTGGCTTTTTGAGTCAGAGAGTTTCTTTGTGTAGCCCTGCCTATGATGGAAATTGTTCTATAGACCAGGCTGAATTCACAGAGATCCATCTGTTTGTCTCCCAAATGCTGGAATTAAAAGCACCTCTGTCCAACTCTGATTTTATCTTTTATTTATTTCATTTTTATTTATGGGTGTGAGTATTTCTCTGTGTGTGTGTGTGTGTGTGTGTGTGTGTGTGTGTGTGTGTGCGCGCGCGCATAGGCGTGCAAATGCCAGATGAGGCCAGGAGATGTGGGATCCCAAGCTGCTGGAATTACAGCCAGGTTGTGAGCAGCTATTGGTGGATTTGGGGATCTGAACGAACTCTGGTTCTTTGCAAGAGCAGCAGGCTTCTTCATGGCTGAGCCTGTGGGGTCCATGTTTTATCTTAAAAATGGCTGTGTACACTCATGTGGAGTAATCCTTTGATTTAGGAAGGAATGTGAATTTTCTTCCCAGCCATTGCTGCTGGGGATATCTTCTCTGTTAAGAATTCTTTCTCCTTGGGGCCTATGTTCTTAGGCTCTATCCCAGGACTGTTACTGCTGAATCTAGAGGTCTGGATATCTGTAAGTCTCTTGCCCATCTCATTGCCATGTGTGCAAAAGGACTGTACCCATTTACACATCCATTTACAGAGGCTGATGGAGGCTCTGGGAAGATGCTCAAAGCAGGTGCTTTTCAAAGTCCTTATGAATCACTGGGTTGAAGGTGGGCTCATGTTTGTCATGTGACTGTGCTTTCCTGAAGGTACATGCACGTTCTCTATAGCTATAAAAACACTGGCTTCGTGTGCTATCAGACGACCACCAAGTGACTTGGATGAAGAGGGGAAACTGTTGAAAATGTGATCTTCAGATAGTTTCCACTCAGCCCAGCCTGGGGGTTGAGGGGTGGGGTGGGGGTGACCCTGCGACTGGTTCCCAGGTCACTTTGCAGTGTGACCAGGTCTGCAGTACATAGTCAAGCACCCTCTGTATTGACTTATGATTCTTTTTTATCTTTTCACAGTGAATATTTTATTTCCATATGGCTGAGCTCATGAGGCGACACTGTAGACAACTTTTGGCAGTCTTCTGGAAGGGTGTTTCCTCTCCAGCCCCAGTGTGTTGGGGAGTAGAAGATGAAGCAGGAGCCATTTAGCCAGATTCTATTTTGTTTTCTTGGGGATGCTGTTTTTATTTGCGGACTTCCAATCATATTGCCTATTCTCTTCTTAGCATTTTTGTTTGTTTGTTTGTTTGTTTCCTTTAAGGGATAGATATACCGCCTGGGGTTATAAGTTCTGCAGAAAATCCAGCTCTCTTGGTTTGGAGGTTTATGACCAAGTACCCCTCCCCCACTCCTTTGAGGAGGACCGAAAACTCATTAGCATTGTGTTTAAGGAAGGGGCTGGGGGAGGGAGCTATGATAAGAACATACTAGGGGAATTCTTTTTAAAAAAATTTTTTTTTCCTTCCACATTTACCTACATACGTATCATTCCCGGTTCTAAAAGGGCCTGTACCTGGATTTTTGTTTTGGGTTTTTGTTTTTTCGAGACAGGGTTTCTCTGTATAGCCCTGGCTGTCCTGGAACTCACTTTATAGACCAGGCTGGCCCCGAACTCAGAAATCCACCTGCCTCTGCCTCCCAAGTGCTGGGATTAAAGGTGTGCACCACCACTGCTCGGCCAGTATCTGAGTTTTTTGTCCTTCCTTAGGCATGCGGTGATGGCGCACACCTTTAACCCCAGGAGAGGCAGAAGCAGGGGAATCTGGGTTTGAGGCCTGCCTGGTCTAACAGGTCAGGAAAGTTGGTCCTGGTATCAGGTGTTTTGACCCTTCCAGGATGGCAAAGAAACTCCTTCCAAGAAGTACAGCAAACCCAGTCTTTTAAAATGTTTCTCAATGTTTCCCTAGCTTAGTCTTTGTAAAAGTGTGTCAGCAATTTTTTTATTTTATTTTTAAAGTGATCAGAGGGGCAGAGGGATTAAACCTGAACACCTTTGGGTCCTGGGAAAGAGGGAACGACTCTTGGCAGCTACTATTTTGCTGGTGGCTATTGCAGGCCGTAAGTCCAGCTGCGAGTGTGGCTCAGCGGTAAGAGCACTTTCCTAGCGTTCCTAAAGTCCTGGATTCAACCCCGACCCCTCCCGCCCAGTATTAGAGAAGCTGAGGTATTGGCACAAGCCTGCCACCTTGGCACCTCAAGAAGTGAGCCAGGATGCCGGGCAGTGGTGGCACACGCTTTTAATCCCAGCACTTGGGAGGCAGAGGCAGGTGGATTTCTGAGTTCAAGGCCAGCCTGGTCTACAGAGTGAGTTCCAGAACAGCCAGAACTATACAGAGAAACCCTGTCTCGAGAAACCAAACCAAACCAAACCAAACCAAAAACAAAAAACAAAAAAACAACCAACCAAAATAATAATAATAAAAAACCAAATTAATAATAATAATAATAAATAAATAAATAAAAAAGAAGAAGTGAGCCAGGAATATCAGGAGTACAAAACCAGTCTCAGTTGTACAGTGCGTTGGAGGCCAGCCTGGGCTAAATAAACGGTTTCTCAACCAACCAACCAACCACCAAGGGGTTCAGTGACAGGTTCTTCTCATGCTCAGTGTTGCCACCTTCACTCTACTCCTCTAATTAGATCAAATGCCAAGGCTGTGCAGCATAGGCAAGACTGAGTTCCGGAAGTCCACAAGAACTGCTGTGCCTATTTCCGGTTGCCTGGCCCTAGCAGGTGCGTTGAGTGTGAGTGTGTGTGTGTGTGTGTGTGTGTGTGTGTGTGGCGCCCGCCCTAAACTCGCTTCCTTGCAAGCCCATTGGTAGGATCTTTGCTGGCCCGCCCACCGGTTGGTATTTAAGGCTGGGCTGGCTTCATTCTGAACCAGTATCCCGGAGGAGGTGGTTCGCACTGGAGAGGGGCTTCTTCCCTGAGGATTACCCACATTAAGGTACAGGTTTCGGATAATTCCACCTGCGTTGTTCATACCAGAATGGCTAGCTGAGGGTTGAATGTCTAGATTAGGCAAATCAAGACATAAGTCTGACACCGAGTCGTAGTCTTGCCCTCACCCCGTACCTCCCCTCCCCCAACACGTCTATGGGATTTACCTAGATTTGATGTCTTGGTGGGAGTCTGTGACTGTGGTCACTGGCATTTTGTGTCTTTTTGAGTACTGGGGCATTGCACCCAAGGCCTCCCCAGCCCTGTGTTCTTTTTTTATTTTAAGACCGCTTGAACTCGTTCTATAGTCCAGGCAGGTTGGATTTGTAATTGCCCTATCTCTGGTCCCTGCGTGAGTAGGAATCCATTATCTGTACCATCAGGCTAGAACCAGTGATCTTAATGGTGGTGCTTGTTGTGCACCAAAATCCCCAGTATCGCCTTTTGAGTGTTTCCAAGTGCCCTTTCTTTCATCTGTGAAATGGAAGGAAACAGGAAGGGAGACTTACATTGGCAGGTAGGCAGTGAGACCTTGGTTTAGAACCCGGAAATTTAAGTCAGTGTCAAGGGCGAACAAAGGTGTTCTAGTAGGGGTGACCCTATAGTTAGTTTGCTTCAAAGAGTATTTGACTTGGAGACCTATTCGGGAAGTGATTGATTGCTCGTCGCTCTTCTCTGGGGTCTTGAGGCCCAAACCCTTCAAAATAAATGCTATTGGTGAGGCGATATGCGACATGGCATTATTCCTGCCAGAGAGGACCAAACAAGAGAAGTCCGTCAAGCAGAAAGTGGTGATTTTTTTCACAAGGCTATTTATTTATTTATTTATTTATTTATTTATTTATTTATTTATTATTTATATTTGAGACCAGGTCTCATCTTACTCAGACTTGCGCTGAACTATTTATTTATCCTCCTGCCTCAGCATTCCTAGTCCTGTTAGAAAACTATAGGTATTAATGGGATACTTGGCTTGCCTTTTTTTTTTTTTTTTAAAAGCAGGGAGAACATAGACTTTATTAAGGAAAACAGAGAAAGGACTCCCAGTGTGGTAGAGGTTCTGAGGTGATACTTATTTTATTTAAGACAAAGTTTAATAGCTTTCACTTGCTGGGTGGCCTAGGGTGGCCATGAGCTCCTAATCCTCCTGCTTCTACCTCCCAAGTGCTGGAATTACAGGTATGTGCCACCTTCCTTGGCTGTAAGAGGATTTATATACATACATGAGTTAATCAGAGAACTAATTGTGTAACCCAGGCAAGTGAGAAATTGTTCATCTCCCAGCCACAGTCTCTTGGGCATCTGGGATTTCAAGTGTCCCCAAGTCACGATGTGGAGTTCACACTGGCATAGACCATGGCCCCAGTTCATGTTTTCTTGTTTTTTTCTTTTTAGTTTTTCTTTTTGGCCTGGAACTCAGAGAGCTGCCTGCCTCTGCTGCTGGGATTAAAGGTGTGTACCAGTTATCCTTGTAGTTGTTGTAAATGGGACCTGAAAATTGGACATACTTACATATCTGAGTAGTTGCAGCAGACAGAGATGGTCTATGTTACTGTCTGAGGAAATGGTTCACTTAATAATTGAGTCAGTTTTTACTCTACTGTAACCATGGCCAGAAGGTTCCAGGCAGATGACACACATTGCCTTAGGTCAATTTTCAACTGGTTTCCATGCCAGGCTGGTCTTCTTGTTCCTTGATTATTTGGTCCCTAAGTCTGGAATTGCATCTTGTCCCTGAATAGGAGGTCCTTGAAGGGGGCATTTATTTTCTTCATATTGTGGGTGGAAGGATCTCAATATTTAGATCTTTTATTTAATTATGTAATTATATTCCTGGAATTTCCTCCACATATGCAGGTTCTCTTTACTTAATATAAATATTTAAGAACAGGTGTGGTGGTACACATCCTTATTCCTAGCACTAGAGAGGCAGAGGCAGGTGGATCTCTTTGAGTTTCAAGCTAGTCGTGGCTGTATAAGGAGACCCTGTCAATAGCCTAGGATGACCTTGGATTTCATCCTCTGGCCTCCGCCTCCAATTCAGGCATGATGGGTGTGCCCCAGCTCACGTGATTTTTTATTTGTATTCTGTTCTGAGTTTAATTTTTCCATTTGCTACATTTCCAAGAAAGAGTATTGGCTTTTTTGTGTTTTGCTTAATTATATGTTTACAGGCCACTAATCTTTTTTGTTTGTTTGTTTGTTTTTTCGAGACAGGGTTTCTCGGTGTAGCCCTGGCTGTCCTGGGACTCACTTTGTAGACCAGGCTGGCCTTGAACTCAGAAACCCACCTGCCTCTGCCTCCCGAGTGCTGGGATTAAATGCGTGCGCCACCACGCCTGGCTAGGTCACTAATTTTTTTTTTTTTAAAGATTTATTTATTTATATGTAAGTACACTGTAGCTGCCCTCAGATACTCCAGAAGAAGGCATCAGATTTCATTATGGATGGTTGTGAGTCACCATGTGGTTGCTGGGATTTGAACTCTGGACCTTTGGAAGAGCAGTCAGCGCTCGAATTTGCGTGTCATCCTTGCGCAGGGGCCATGCTAATCTTCTCTGTATCGTTCCAATTTTAGTATATGTGCTGCCGAAGCGAGCACACTAATTTTTAATTACATAGAGAAATCTATCTTATAAGAAAGTTGAAAACATTTACCACTAAAAGTGTTCTGATTTTTTTTTTTTTCTCTTTCTTGTTCAAGACTTAGTGACTTTTGTGGAAGTCTCTCCTGAGTTTTAGTATTCGTCTGTGGTCTTGTGTGGTTTTCTTTTATTTTAGAAGGGGGTACCTGTTTTACATCCATAAAGCTTTCTGTAAGCAAACTTGGCAGACTTAGATTATTGTGTTAATTCTTGTCTTGATCCAGCTGCATGGGACCCCTAGACTCTGACGTTGTTCATGTAAACCGCGATTTATATTCTGCAATTTGGCTGTTCAAAGTTTTAAGTTTTTCCCTGTTTCAGTGAAGCTTTGGATGACCTTGTGTTTACCTCTCTTACACAGCCAGGGAGATACCACATCTATATGCAGCTGTGCTTACTTGTGTTTAAATTTGATGAACATCTGCTTCTGTTAAAATGGAAGCTTCAGGAGGGCAGCGTTCTCCTCTGGTCTCAGCCTCGCTCTGTAATTACTATCCAGCTCAGTTGCTTTCAGAGTTAGCAATGGACTGTAAATATTTACTAAGTCAATCAGGCTGGAGGGTTGGCTGAGGCCACAGTATAGCTTTGCATCCTGGTGTCCAGAGAATGAACTGAGTCATGTTCTGGTGAAAAAGGAGCTTTTCATATAGGACAGAGGGCCTATGGTTATTGGGTGGCTGGAAGGAGGAAGGGGTCTGAAGGTGACACAGACAGAGGAATCAAGAATGATGGGATAAGGGGAGGGGCTTGGGTAGAGGTGTGACCTGGGAGGATAGGAGCTTACTCAGCAAGCACCTTTGAGGGGAAGCTGAAGGAAGTCTAGAGGAAAGTTGGTACCTGGCTTGGGATTTTTATTTTACGCTTTCTTTGAGACAGGATTGAATATAGCTCAGGTTGCTCTTGAAGTTCCTGTGTAGCTGAGGCTAGAGTTGAACACTAGACTCCTGCTTCCAGCTCACTCTNCCTGGGAGGATAGGAGCTTACTCAGCAAGCACCTTTGAGGGGAAGCTGAAGGAAGTCTAGAGGAAAGTTGGTACCTGGCTTGGGATTTTTATTTTACGCTTTCTTTGAGACAGGATTGAATATAGCTCAGGTTGCTCTTGAAGTTCCTGTGTAGCTGAGGCTAGAGTTGAACACTAGACTCCTGCTTCCAGCTCACTCTGTGCTGGCATTATAGGCTTGGGTTTTACCAGCTTTTGTTGTTTCTGTCTTTCTGTGTAGCTAGGGCTGGCCTTCAACTGCCCCCCCCCCCCGCCCCCTCCTTTTAGCTCAGCTCGGGCTGGTTTCAAATTTGTAATCCTGTCTCAGGCGCCTGAGCTCGCACTGCGATTACAGTCCTGCTTGCAACACAGGCTCTGGGAGACTGATTTATTTATTGAGGTAGGGTATCAGGGAGTCAGGGCTGTTTTGAACTCTTGATCTTTCTCCCTCTATCCTCCAACTGCTGGGATAGCAGACAAGCGACATCATGCTGGTCAGGGATATGTACTTATTGTTTTACTTTTATTTTTTTGGAAAAAAAATTTTCTTTAGAGAGAGAGAGTGAGTGTGCATGTGTGTGTGTGTGTGTGTGTGTGTGTGTGTATGTGTACTAGCCCACATTTGTGCCATGGCATGCACATGGAGGTCAACAGGACAACCTATCTGAGTCCTGGGGATTTAACTCAGTCTGTCCAGTCTGGCTTGGCAGCAGGTGTTTTTCTCTGCTATTGTGGTTGTTTTGTTTTGTGTTTTTGAGACCAGAGCTATCCCAGAACACCTTTTGTAGATCAGGATCTTGAACTAGTGCTGCTCCTCCTGGCTCCGCCCCCACATTAACAGGTGTCCTTCCTAGCTGAGTTATGGACATTTTAGAAACATTTTTTGCCTTCTGCTCTGTGGAGAGAGTCCTGGTCAGGACCCTGATTTTTATGATCTTTCCTACCACTTTTATACCTTTTTTTTTTTTTTTTTTTGGTTTTTTCAAGACAGGGTTTCTCTGTAGTTCTGGCTGTCCTGAAACTCACTCTGTAGACCAGGCTGGCCTCGAACTCAGAAATCTGCCTGCCTCTGCCTTCCGGGTGCTGGACTTTTATATCTTTTATACATTGTTCTCTCTCTTGGGGAACAGAGACATCGGCAGGTGCACTGAAGATCATGGTGGGAGTCATGACTTCTTGGTAACCAAGCTTTTTTTGTCTAGTTTTATTACGTCTCTCTCTTTCTCGTGGGGACTCACATGTTGCTACTTGATGTGGATGCTTGGAACCTGACTTGGAACCTCTTGCTTAGCAGTAGGTTCTTTTGTTTTTGTTTTTTGTTTTTTGAGACAGGGTTTCTCTCTGTAGCCCTGGCTGGCCTCCCAACTCCAAGATCTGCCTGCCTCAGCAGGTTTTGAACTGCTACTAATATAGCCATCTCTATGGTCTTCTGAGGATCCAGTTGGTAACTGCCCACCTGATCCTTCCAGTGTCTGTTGTAGGTTTTTATTCTAAGAGACACTGGGGACATGAGGCAGGACTGTCGTAGTAACAGGCTTGAATATTGATCCAGTTGGAGCTGGTATGCAGAGAGCGGGGTGGTGCAGGAAACTTGGGGACCTTGGACTAAAGCCCCCAGCTAATTAGCGTTCACTGATCTTTCAGTCTGGGATGTTTTTATGAGCTGTTGGGATGAGGGAGATGACCTGACAGGAAAGAGTACCAGAGGCCTTGTGAACACTGGTATGGAAGGTTGAGGGAATCAGAAGGGTGTGGGGACCGAACCACAGGTGAAGAGGGTTTCAACTCTATCCACTGCCCTTGGAGTGACTAATGAGAAAAGAGATCGACCTTTGACATTCTACTCCAACCAAGCTCACCCCCCCTCCCCCAGGCCTCACCACAGTCTCCTTAAGTCATTATTATATTATTTATATTTTGGTTCTTTGTTGCCCCCCTCCCCTGCCCCGCCCAGTTATTTGGGGGTAGTAGAGCTGGCCTTTAAATCCCTGGTCTCTCTGATTCCACCTCTCAAGAGCTAGGATTATAGGCATGAGCCACCAGGCGCTGTACATTCCAGACCAGGCCTTGGGCCTGTGCATGCTAGGCAAACACCTTCCCAAATAGTGACAGCCTCAGGAGCTGTTTTTATTTTTAATTTTTACTTAACTTTTTTTTTTTTAATGTCTATATCTTGCTGAGTAGCATAGGCTAGTAGGGAATTCCATATTCTGGCGTACACTCCCCTATTCAGTGATTACAGAGGTATACCACCACACCTGCCTGTAATACCTAAGGCCTGATTTCCGGGAAGGGAATCTCTACTTCTGCTCTCCAGTTCCCTTCTGTCTGTCTCTGAGAGATAAGCCCAGGAGGGACAAGGACTCATTGTTCTGCCTCCTGTGCTTACAGCTGCTGGCTCAGGGTGCCTGGGCCAGGAGGTGGGGTGTTAGCTCAGACCTGAAGCCTCTAGCGATATGGAAGTATGTATCATTTCTGCAGATAATCTGGATAATTGCATTACCATTATTTCTTAGCATGCCCATGTCCCTTAACATCTTAATTTTTCTTTTGGCAGTACTGGGGATGGAACTAGGGCCCCTTGCATGCTAGGGAAGTGCTGAACCACTGAGCTGCATCCCCAGCCCTGTTTTGCTTTGAAACAGCAAACTACTTTGGCCTCCTAAGTGTTGAGGATTTTGTGCATCCAGCATCATAATTGGTTCATTTTGGCACTATTTTTGAGACAGCATCTCACAGAGTACAGGCTAGCTTAGAACTTGGTATGTAACCCAGGTCATCCTTGAACTCCTGATCTCCCTGCTTCTACCTCCTCAATGCACTGTCACACTTTTTTGTTTGTTTGTTTTTTTGTTTTTGTTTTTTGAGACAGAGTTTTTCTGTGGTGTAGCCCTGGCTGTCCTGGAACTCACTTTGTAGACCAGGCTGGCCTCGAACTCAAATCCACCTGCCTCTGCCTCCCGAGTGCTGGGATTAAAGGCGTGTGCCACCATGCTCGGCTACTGTCACACTTTTGATTATTGATTTATATAACTATTTTAATTATTAATTAATTGATTGAGACAGAGTGTTTCTAAAGACCAGAGTGGCCTCACACTTAACAGAGATTCACCTTCCTCTGCCTCCTTAAAGGCTGGTTCCTTTGCAGCCTTTATTATTTGGAGACAGGGTCTCAGGTTGGTCAGTCTGGTCTTGAACTTGTAATCAGTCCTCCTGCCTCAGCCTTCTGAGCAGCTGGGGTTACTGCCCTGAGCCACCAGGTGAGGGTTAACCATAGCCTTTTCTAGGTAAGGAAATGGAGCCTGAACAGAGATTAAATAAGAGTTCAGGATTATTTAGGATAATATTTAGGATTAGCTCTTAAGTGGAAGAGCCTGAGGATTTGAGTGGAGGAGTTTGTGCCTGTCCAGGCTGCCATGTCACATGCCCTGGGAGAGAAGGGAAGTTTGGCAGGGTTTTTGTGTGACTGTGAGAAGCAATGGTGGCAGAGGTAGGACTGGGGGAAGCCCTGATCTGAGAACACTGTTGGCTGTTATGTGCAGGATTTCAAGTGAGGATCCTGCCAAGACATGATACTATAAGAGCTAGGTGGTGGCCAGAGCCAGAGGTTAGCCAGGCCAGCTCTGAAAGCTGTTCCCTTTTGCTCAAGGCAGTGGGAAGCCACTGACCAGGGTGGCAAGCTCTGCTCTCCACTGGGAAGCTTGTGCTCTGTTATGGATGGAGAAAGCATGAAGGCCAAGCTACACAGAAGCTGAGAAACATGGACAGGGTCACAGTTTGTGACGGGAGCAGGGATTGGGGCGTAAGGTACCCGGCTGGGTTTAGAGACACGGAGGTAGAGTTGAGGTTTGAAATATTTTTGAGGTGCTTGGGATGCATTCTGGGGCCCTAGATCCATCTCCAGCTCCATAGTGGAAAATACAGAATTTACTGATAAATACATTGTATATATAATTTAATAGAGCTATTTGTGGGGAAGAAAAGTTTATTGATTATGATACAAGGTGGCACCATGCATACTTGGCAGTACCAGAGTATTCCTGTAGCTAATAATAATAATAATAATGATAATAATAAAAATTTATTATATTAATAACATAATTGTTTATATAATAAATAAGATAAATAATCATCATCATTAGTTGGTTCTTTGAGACAGGGTCTCTCTAGTTTTGGAAGTCCTAGAACTCACTATGTAGACTAGCCTGGCCTCAAAGTCACAGATCTGCTTGCTTCTGTGTCTGCCTTCAGAGTGCTGGGATCAAAGATATGAACTGCCACGGCCTGCTGTTGTTGTGGTTATTATTATTTTTATTCTGAGACTGGATTATGAATTAGCCCAGGCTGGGCTCAGATTCGCTGTTTAGCTAAGAATATCTTTGAACTTTGACCTTTCTGCCTCCACCTCCCTCCCCAGTGCTGGTACTCCAGCCAAGGCTACCATGCCTAGCTGGAGATGGAGCCCAGGGCTCCCACATCCAGGCAAGCTGCACCGTTCCCTCCTGTTTCTGTCTCTTCTGGGGCAGGATCTCAAGCAGTTAGACCAGCCTTGAATGCCTTCCTGCCTCCAAAGTGCTTTGGTTTGAGAGTGTGAAGAGAAAATGGATCTCTTTATTGAGACGGTGGCCGGGATTGAATTCAGTGCTTGTTTCTTTTCTGTCCTCCCATGTCCCCTTGGGAAAACCTGTTGAGCCTAGGAAGTTTTGAGAGGGGCTTCCCTGGGTATGTTGTATGTTTAAATATTTAAGGCAGTTCCCAGAACATTCAGAGAGGGCAACCTTGTGAACCCGCAGTATTAGAGGAAGGGGCAGTTGTGTCTGTGAGGGGCAAACAAACTTGTGCAAGGGGCAGATGTGATTAGAATCAAATGGTGTTCTCAGCCCAATCAAGGTTGATTTAGTCAATCAAGTCGGATTATATCTCAACCTCTATTTAAATTGAGCTTTACGCTTAGCCCCTCCCTTCTTGGTTTGCTTGTAAAAACCAGCAATCACATCTCCTCTTGTATTGTTCCGGGCCAGGTGGACTGGCTGGCTCCTAGGATTTCCAGGTCCCAGCACCGCCTTCCCTCCTGAAAGGTAATTTCTGCCATCTACTTTTCTCTTAACATTACTGGTTATTTTCAAAACGGATGACTTCCATGGGGTTGAAATTTAGGAAGGGAAAGTGGAGTGCCCTCCCTCGGCTTTGTTATCTCTCCTAACTTAGTGCTTTCAGTCTCAGGAAGAGTGCTGAGCTGCCCCTGCCCCCCCTCGCTCCCTCCCTCTCAGATGGCCTTTGTAGTTTGTAAATGCAGGTTCCGACTAACTTTTTCTGTTTCCTGCTGCCTGCAGTTTTTCTGGTTTTCCTGTCCTTCACACTGAGTTCTTTTGAGCGTCTGCACCGTTTCTGCTGCAGCTCCGGGGATTTCGGTTCCAAGCTGTTTCTCTCTATCTGTTCCACAGTGAAATAAATACTTGGGAAAGACTATATAGTTCGTCAGCACTTCTAATTAGGACTTAGTCTCAAGAAAGATCATTTCTGCAGATGTATATACAGAAAACCAGGCTTGCTCTTGTTTTTGTTAGATTTTCGGATACAGGAAAGGATCTGGATAGAAAATCAGATGTTAGTTTAAGGAGCGGCCTGCTAGCACTAAGATGAAATCAGAGATAATGGAGAATGAGTTTATACGCGCACTTTGGGAAATGTGTCTTGTGAGTGTGTGTGTATGGGGGGGGGTGTTTTGGAACTGTGAAAAAGACGAGAGGTGGCTGAGGTTTGTCGGGTTCAGGATGTGGATTGGGACCTGAGTTTGGCTACACGTGCCTTCCCAGCAGCAGGGACGGAAAAACCGGGTCCCACTCTGCGTGGCTGCGTCCTCCAGCACCTGATTCCTTTAGAGGTAGCGCAGCCTGGGAAGTGAGTGATGGCGAAGCTGGGCTCTGCGTGGGCGGGGCCAAGGCCGTGGAGACCAACGTTCGATTTTTCAGTTTCCACTTCGCCCAGGAGTGGGGAGTTCTTAGCTGCTTATTACGAAACCAAACGTCCCTCGGGTTCTCCTGTGACTTTCCGACTTTTAATTGTGTCCCAAATCAACGCGAGGCACGAGCCTCCGCATTCTAAAGCAGGAATTCCGATCCCTCCATGCCCCTTGGAAAACACGGTATGTGTTTGCAAGCTCAGCCGTCACTGGCAGAATTTTGCAACGATTTCCCAGTTTTGTTGGCACGTCTCCAGGAGGGAAGGTTCTTTGTAATTCTTTGCTCATACATCAGGATCTCATACAAACCTCTTAGCAGATAGACCAGGGAAGGCAAATTCCTTTCAATTTTAAAAGCTACAACATAGTAAGTCCCCCTCCCCTTATTTGTGGTGGAGGGAGGAGAGGGGTGAGAAACAGTAACAGACCATCTGATGCCAAAATGGCTTAACAGAGTATGGCTTTGTGAGGGCATGGAGAACCGCGCCCCCCCCCCTTTCTTTCTTTGCTCTGAAAATAACTCAGTAGCTACAAGGTCTGAGATCCCGAGTCTCATTGTTCTTAGCCAAATGATTGTTTGTCAAAATATTTGATTGTTTCCCTATTGCTGCTGAGAAGTTTGGACTTTCCTTTCTGTTCCATCTCCACACTAGGGTTTCTAACTATCAGCTATTGTGTTTACAGTATTCAAGGCTTCAGAGTGCAAAGGTTATCCATTAACATGTAGACTGAAGCTCAATCTCTATCCACTTTACTTGGTCATAGTTTTCTTTGTTTTATATCAAAGCTCCCCTCCTTCATTTTTTTTTGGGGGGGGTCAAAGTTAAATGAAGTCTTCTGCTTATGAATGTTTGCTGAGCTGTTTCGTTTTGATCGTGAATATTTATAAGGCTTTAACCTTATAAATAATACATTTTATAATATTTATAGAGTAAATATAATACTTTAGAGAAAGATATTAATCTGTGGTGAGAAAAGGAACCCTAGTACTAAAAATGATCAATATCTTCTGGGCTTGGATGAGAATCAGGGCTGGCTTAAGGATCTACTTCCAGCGATGCTAATTAATTGTGAGTTAAGTAATTGATTCACTTCCTTTGAAAAAAAAGACTAACGAGACCATATGTGGGTTGGTAGTTCTATGTAAAATGACAGCAAAAACATTCTACAAGGCAGATTCTTGCCCCTTGCTAAGCTGTCTTCTTGAATTCTTCTTCCTATTTATTAAGGACTGCGTTGCTTACCAGTTCCGGTCGGTTCTTTTTTGTCCCGTTCCCCCACCCCCACGCTTCTTTTGATTTAGGAAATGGGTATGAATGCTTTTCTTGATGTTTTCCCACTTTTTGATACACCGAGGGCCAGCTTGAAAAAGAAACAAACAAGTTGTTCGGTGTTAAGTAATAAATCTATTTTACATTAGAGTTCATTTGCATTTTGGAGCAGAAAAATTATTGGATGTGATTGTGGCCGCCATAGTTCCTCCCTGGGGCTTGCTTAAAACGGGACATTAGTCCCAGGCCTTTGGAGTCAAACCTTTTCCTGTCTTGTCTTCTTTCATCTTTAATAGAGTCAGGAACAAAACAGTAGGGAAACGCTTTAAGTGAGTTGGGCGTAAAGAAGTGTGTGTTTTTTGTTTTTAACCACACTTTTAAGCCTAGTTTCACCCAAGTGAATTTCTCTGCAAATTAAGATTTATTAGGTACCAAGTCCAAATTCAGATATGAAACTATAATAGAAACACAAGCCCAGGGTGTTAAGGAAGAAAAAAAAAGCTTTTTGAAGATAATTTAGAGAAATTTATTCTTTTTAGGTTCCGGACCTTCCTCACATTGACTCTCTGAAAGTGTTTACCTTCAGAACACCTCAGAACACCGCTATCCTGTGAGCTCCCGAAGCCAGTGGCAAGGTTGGTTTATTTTTTAATTTTTATTATTATTATTATTTTGTTGTTCGTGATTCTGGGCGACCCGGGAGTTGGGCAACCGGCCCCTCCCCTCCCCTGCCCGGGCGCACCTTGCAAGGGAGGGGGAGGCGGCGAGGGAGGACTGGCTGTGCGCCTGCGTGCTGCCTTTGCAGCGCCCCCCCTCCAGAATACCTGTCACTGGAACCGCCCGGGCGCGAGCGCGCCACGTTAGGCCGGATGGCGGGACACGGCGCGGGGCGCGCGTGCGCGGGAGCCCACGGGGTGGGAGTGGGGTGCGCGCGCCGCTCTGCGGGGCTCGCGCCTCGGGGGTCCGTGGGGGGCGTGGTCGGCAGCGGTGGGCGGGTCAGGGACGCGCTTGCGCACACGCGCGGGCACTGAGGGGGCGTGGCCGGGGGCGTGGCGTGAGGCGGCGCGGCCGGGGGGGAGGGCGCAACAGCTGCTGCGAGCACTTTCTGCCCCAACAGTCCCCCCCGCCGGACGCCGCCCGCCCGCCCGCCCGCGCAGGGACCCCGCGCCTGCACTGTCCCCGCGCGGACGAGTAGGGGGCGCCCGCGCCGCTCCCTCGCCCCGCGCCGGAGGTGAGCCCGGCCCCCCGGAGCCGCTGTGGGGGTGGGGGTCCCGGCGCCCGCGGCCGTGGGAGGCGGGCATGGCGCGGCCCCGTCCCGGTCCCCGCGCCGTCGGGGCTAGCGGCAGACGCACAAAGGCCGCGCCGCCTCTGCCGCTCCTTCAGCCCGCGGCTGGGCGGTGCAGCCGGACGGCCGCAGGTAAAGGGGCGCCGGGGCTGCGTCCCCACGGCTGTGGCCGCGCGTGGGGCTGGGAGGGACGGCCGAGACAATGGCCTGCCCGGCGCGGCGTGGCCGTCGGGGGTCCGGGCCCCTGCCGGAGCTGCGTCCTGCCAACCAGGGAAGGTGTTCGGTTTCACTCCCAAACTTAGAACGTCCCGCAAACTCCCTTGGGAAGTTCGTGCGGGGTGGCGGGAGGCGGAACCGCACATCCGAGGGCGCCGCCCCGTGCGCCTCAGTTTAGCCTGGACGCGAGCGGGCGCTCAGAGAAGGGCGCCCCCCGCCTCAGACCCTCAGCGCACGGGAAGCGCATTCTTGGGCGGGGAGGGTGGGGGTGGGGACAGCGGGCGGGGATTTTTCCCGAAAGGTTTGCTTCCTGAAGTGAGCCCAAGTCCCGGGGGCCCACTTCTGGGATCCCCAGTGGGGGCCGGTCCGCACTCACATAGTAGTAGAAACTTTTTATTGTTTGGGTCGGGGGTTCGGGGTGTTCGTTCCCAACCTTAAGGGCTCTGTCCTGTGAGCCTTAGTTTCTCTCTGAGAAACAGGCATTCCGGAGCATGCGTTGGTTAAGGGGCGCCAGCCTGGGGTCCAGGGCTGTAGGGCACCATGTGTACCTCAGGATCCCGTGGCCAGTTTCCTGGTTTGGGATGGGTTGGAGCCATTAAGTTGTATGTTTTAAGAGGCCTAGGTCTGATTTAGTTCAGGTTGATTCAATTATGTCTTCATCCCTTTTGAGGTGGTTGAATAACTTGACATGAGATTAAGGCCAACAAAAGAAGAGGCAGGGTAGCCACAGCTGCTGGCCATGCCTGGCAACTAGGTAGGGGCCTCAGGGGGCCTTTTACCTCTCTTTGTAAGAGAAAAACGTCCACAGCCTTCTTCTTGACTACTTTTTCCAGAGTGAATCAACTACCTTGATACCAAATCAGATATCAGATGTTAAGTTTTTGTTTCGAGAAGGATGAGTAGCAGGTCTAGTTTTAAAAAAAAAATTTTTTTTTTTTTTTTTTTTTTTGTGGTGACAAGTGCAACTTTATTGCTTTCTGTCTGGAGAATGTATCTATCAGACCACTAGTTTGTGCTTAGTTACTGTGCTGAGAACTTTAAAGTGTGTCCTTAATGGTAGATGACTTTTCCCCCTCCTTCTGGAGAAGTCGTATTTTAGATACTGTTTTTTCAAACTTCTGGAGCCTGGTGGTATATTTAGGCTATTTGGTTATTTTGGTTTTAATTTTGAATCCTGATTTGATTGAGTCCCTCCACCATGCTGCCAGGTTTCCAGTTATGTAAGTATAAAATCCAAGAGGCAGTGACCTCTGAAGACTGAGTTGTGGATAGTTAGCGTTAGTCAGCCCTGGGAACTTCCATATTTTGGCTCTTCAGACTCCACCTTGGTCTGTGTGCAGGAGGAGGAAGCAGGGAAGACCTGACTGGAGGAAGCCCACGTTTCTTTAGTCTTGGAATCCTTTCATCCTCACTACACCTCCACACTTTGCAGTCTGGTCTCCTTTTAGTGGGATAACTGGCAAGATTGAAGAGATTGACACTCCCTGATTGTCTTGGCTTCGTATTATTCCCTTTCACTTCTTACTTTAAAAAAGGAACTAAGATGCCGCTTAGAAAAATTTTCCCCTTTATGCTGAAGAATCTATTTTAATAATAGCTCTCTCTCTCTCTTTTTCTCCCCTCCCAGGTGGTAGGGGAAGGAGAGGGGGAGAGAAAGTTCTGACTCTGGCTTCTTCACGGGGGAGGGATTTGCATTTTCTTTGTTAGCCTCCATTTTTGGCAGAGAAACTTGGGGTGGATAGGAGCCCCTAATCCTTTCCAGTGGGCTTGTTTTGGAGGAAATCTGAAAATAAGACGTAATCATCAAGTCTCTTATAAACTGATGAAATAATTGAGGCCTACAGTGGCCCTCGTGACTCAGGCTCTGTCTCCTGGTAGATAAGCGCTAATCACTTTTCTCCCTTAACATTACTTGAGTACGAAATGCTGTTTTGCCACAGCAGGGCTGCCATTCCCAGCCCAGGAGCCCTCTTCATTCTGAGCAGCCTGATTAAAACCTCAGGGTTCCAGAAGATGAGCTCCTTTTTCACTTTATCAAATGAGAGGCTTTTTCTCACTAGTTCCAAACATGATATTGGTTGACTAGAACTTTGGAGTAGTTTTAATGACCCTTGACTGCTTAAAACACAGGACGTCATAAAATATCTGCTATCTGACTGCTGTGAACACAGATGTCTGGGGCCTTCAAGTACTGCATAGGAAGCTGGGTTTCCAGGCGGCTAGAAAAGCATTATTCTTAGATTATTCCGTCTCATGTATGCTGTGTGGCCTGCATTTTGGATTTTTGAGGTCACTAGCTATAATTTGTTTTAAATGGATGGTTCCTGATTCCTCATTGCAGTTTTAATCCCGTGGCCATGTGTGTAATTAATAATCTGGGAAGTGGAAGCTGAGACATCAAAAATGGCTTTTCCATCTTTGGAATCAGAAGGAACAACTTCAGGCAGTTTGGGTAAACTGTTGACTATTAATATCAAAATGTAGTTAGTTGATCACAGCTGAGGGTATGAAATAATTTTTAATTTAGGGTCATCAAAAAATAAAAACCTGGAAGACCTGTGTAGAACAGCTACCAAAATTGAATTAAAGGTTTTCCATCCTAATAAATATTGTGAACCAGGATAGGTTTAGCTACAGGCACAAAAGGAAGCTGGGAATGTGGAGGAGCCTCAGCTCACACACTTCACCTCCGGATTTTTCAGGGGGATGGCAGTTAACTAGTTTAAATGCTCATGGAAGAAGGCATATTATTATACAAGGGAAATGTCTTTGGCCTTGCTGTGTAGGTCAAGTCTGGTGGAATATCACTTAATGGCCTCCTTGTGGGGGCACTGTAGAAGGAACTGAAAAGCTGGCCTTTCACTTAGGTGATCTGGATTAAGGTTCTTGGCCAGCCAGTAATATAGCCAGGCAAATTTGCAATGGTATGTGGGCCAAAGGGTTTTGAATTCAGACCACGAGGGCAGATAGAAATCTTGCCTTGAAGGAAGTTAGTGGGGGATGGGAGGGGGTACACTACCATTTTCTCCTAAAACCTTCTGATGAGCAAGCTCAGCTCTTGGATATGTCTAGCTTTCAATAAAATGGGGGATGGGGGGGGAGACAGCTGCTACCACAAATTACCCCTTTATGCTGAGCTGCCTAAAGAACTTCCATTTGAATGTTTGTTGACTGCAGCTTCCTAAACAGTCTGTTGCTTCCTGCCCAGGCTAGCAACAGTATGAGCTATTAGAAATTTGGGGCCAGTTTGGTAATTTTATGATAAAGGTGAGAAATAAATTCAGTGAACCTGGAGAGGCAGTTGAGCAAAGGTGTATGTGAGTCCTCTTCCTGGCTTTTGTTCTTTAGCGTTTCCAGTTGATTTTGGCCTACCCCACCCCTGAGTCAGGCTGGTTTTTTGATAGGTGACTGTGGTGATGGTTCAGATCTGAGTGCTGAATGACCATGTGGCTGTAAAACAGTTTATCCTGTGAAGAAGTGATTTGTTTGACACTCTGGATGGTCCAGTACTCAACAGGACACAAATCAGTTTTGGTGGCAGTTTTTATTTCTTAGTAGTGGATGATTTAACTCTTAACATGTAAATCTTTCCAGCAATGTATGGTGTTATTTATTGAAAAGAGGTTTTATTTTTATTTAATTTGAGATGCAAACAAGGTAACTAGCATTTATTTAACTTTATAGTAAATGGAGGAAGGAGCAGTTCATGAGGTTGAGGATGGTGGCTGGGCGTGAAGCTCCACATTCTACTTGAAGTTAGATAAGTTGGCTCTGACTTAGACTCTACCCGTTTAACCTTGGGCGGAAACGGGAAAAAGTGGCATAGTGTGTAGTTCTTGGTGCCACATAATGGCTTACAGTTTGATGATGGTGTGTGTGTGCGTGCATGTGTATATGTGTGTATTTATGTGTACAGATGTGCCATGAACATAGACACTGATTCATTGTAGTTTCTAGAGTTGGTAAGCCTAGGTAAATGTGGGCTTGCTGCTTTAGGTTCCTGAAACCCTTTTCCTCTGTGCAGTTGGTCCTGGCAGATCTCAAAGCACATGACATGTAAGAGGTTGCCCTGAACAAGCAGAAGTTAACTGTGTGAAACTTGGGACACCAATGCTCCATTTTGTCTACTTGAAAATTATCAAGAATGTCATTTGTCCCATAAGATGTTTTAAAGCAGATCAACATAGGGCATTTGAAAGCTAGTTTACAGATATAAGTATCTTTAGGTTGATAATATTGAAAGTAAAACTGGATACTTGAGCACACCTGAACTGATTCGTGGTGAGTCAGGCAGTTTCCAGTTTATTAAGAAAGGGTTGGAGTTTATGTCTGGCAGTCCTCTGAACTCATTCTGTTGGAGTTGGGTGTTTCTGTAAGACTTGGAAGAAATTGGGCTGCTTTGCCCAGGATCTTCTCACCTTGCCTTTAAGTAGTGTTTGGCCTGTGATTGGTGGGCTTATTATGCTGAATTTAAACTGAGAATTATAACTATTTTCTCCACCCCCTCACCTGCTAGGAAAGTTGGCCTGGCCATTTTTTCCCTTGGAATATTGTGGAAAGATCAAAAAAGTTCAAGGTTTAGGGGCCATACCATGCTTGATGGACCTGCATTTTAGTTCTTGGGACATAAATGTTGGAAGGAGAGAACTGACTTCCTAAATTGTCTGCCCTTTGATCTCCACGTGCATTCTTTCCCCCATACATACACAATATAGGTTTTTAAAAAATGGTAGGTTTGATTGTTATTCTAGACTGGTGTAGAAGTTAGTCCTTTTATAGGGTTCAGAAAAAAAAAAGTAGGTTAGGGGCTGGCAAGATGGCTCAGTGGTTAAGAGTGCTGATTGCTCTTCCAAAGGTCCAGAGTTCAAATCCCAGCAACCACATGGTGGCTCACAACCATCTGTAACGAAATCTGATGCCCTCTTCTGGAGTGTCTGAAGACAGCTACAGTGTACTTACATATAATAAATAAATAAATCTTTAAAAAAAAAAAAAGAGTAGGTTAACATCCCTTGCTGCTTTGCAGAGGACTTGAATTTGGTTCCCAGCACCCACATTTGTGGCTCACAACCATTCATAACTCCAAGTTTCGGGGATCCTGCCCTGCATACAGGTGGTGCAAACACATGTACACTCAGGCAGAACACTCAAGTAGATATATCTTTTATTTTTGGTTGTGAGTCTAGCCTTTAACAGCTGAGCCATCTCACTAGTCCAAGTAGATAAATCTTAAGCACCCCTCCCAATCATAGCGTCATTTGTGTAGGTGTTTGGTCTGTGTGTACTTCTGAGCACTGTGTGTGTGCCTTTAGAGGCTAGAAGAGGGTGGCCTGTCCCCTGTATCTGGAGTTACAGAAGGTTGTGAGCTGCTATGTGAATGCTGGAAACTGAATCTAGGTTCTCAAGAAGAGTAATCAGTAATCAATAGTGCCTTTAAATATCAAGCCACATCTTTAGCCCTAATTTTGTACTTTTAAAGATAGAAATAACTGGGAATTGTGGGTGGTTGTGGCACATGCTTTTACTCTCAAAATGGGTGGGGGGAGGGGTTGGAACGGAGTGGGGGGGGGGGAAAGGTGGATCTCCATGATTTTCAGGTTACCCTGGTCTACAGAGCGTATTCCAGGACAGCCCAGGCTACACAGAGAAACTATGTGTTGAAAAACCAAAACAACAATAGGAAGAAAGAAAAAAAGAAGGAAGGAAATTAATTATCCAGAGCCTAGTTTGTGTGATTTGAGTGCCTTAAGGAATTTATTAGAGCATCTCTTACCTGAGTGAAGGCTTGGAGCCCATGGCTGATCTCTGCCTGTAAGAGCCCTAAATGCTGTGTCAGGAGACAGTTACTGCTCCCTCCTGACTTGGGGTGTGATAACCTTTACTGAGCATGAGCTAGCATGGTCATGGGCAGAAGGCTGTGGGCAGCTGCCGTGAGCTGTGAGCATTTTTGTGGACAGTGCTGTTTCCCAGGCCAAGCGCAGGAGTTGTCACAGTGGCCGTTCCCTCACTTAGCTGTTTTGAGCAGTTTATCTGCCTTTGCAGTAGCTTTTATAATTGATAACTTTTCAGTCAGGTACTGGTAGAATTCAGTGTCACTTTAATCACACATCAGTGTCTAGTTAGTGACTTTAAGAATATCTGACATACTGGAGCAGTGAAATCCATATGCTTCTTACTGAGTTTCAAAGATTGTATATAAAAGAGTGACTGAGTAATTTTCATGGGCATTAAGCCTCAGCATGCTCTCAGAATAGTGAGTGAGGCCCTGGTCGGCTCCAGAGCTGTGGGACTGGAGGCTGGCTCAGTGCATCCTTTACAGGAATGAAGATTGAAAATGTTTTTAAAACAGAGTTTTTTCAAAGTACTTTTTAAAAAAGATTTATTTATTTATTTATTTATTTATTTATTTATTTATTTATTTATTTATATATGAGTACACTGTATCTCTCTTCAGACACACCAGAAGAGGTCATCAGACCCCATTATAGATGGTTGTGAGCCACCATATGGTTGCTGGGAATTGAACTTAGGACCTCTGGAAGAGCAGTCAGTGTTCTTAACCCATGAGCCACCTCTCCAGCCCTGCAAAGTACTTTTTAACAAGCTTTTGTGGTTAGAATCTTTGCCTTCCTGGCATCCAAACAAAGTTGGATTGTGTTGACGTTCTTCAATTCTGTCAAAAAGCAGTCCTTGAGCTGGGTGTGGTGGTCCACGCCTTTAATCCCAGCACTCGGGAGGCAGAGGCAGGTGGATTTCTGAGTTGGAGGCCAGCCTGGTCTACAAAGTGAATTCCAGGACAGCCAGGGCTACACAGAGAAACCGTCTCGAAAAAAAAAAAAAGAAGAAGAAAATAAAAAAGAGAAACCCTGTCTCAAACAAACAAACAAACAAACAAAAGCAGTCCTCGCAGCACGACTTGGGGAATCCTGGTGCTTCTTGCACTTTAAGAGGAAGGCTAGAACATTTTGGGAAAGCTACATTTGCTTGCACACTTGAGGAAGAGGGACCACTTGTTAGGTAGTAATTACAGTAGCACAGCTGTTGATAGGTTCAGAAACTCCATCTGTGCAATTCTTGCAGAGTTTAGCAAGTTGGTTTTAATTGGTGCACACATGCTACCTTTTGCACTACTACTTTTAGTTATTTTGTTGCCTTACAATTGAGCAGGAGTTTAGCAACTTCTCACTGAGGAGGGTGAGCATGAGCACCTGCTACCAGATTTTGGTGGTCCTCAGGAAGAGACAAGCTCAGGGGGTATAGTCTTCTTTGTCAGTACCACAGTGCAACCCCAGACCTACTACACATGGCACAGTGGTGTAGCCTGGTGCTCTGCAGCTGACCACACTCTGGCCTCAACTCAGCTCAGGGATAGCTTTCAGCTTTATAGTATGGGGAAGAAATCTGGGAGAAGGCAGGTTTGATGGCACACTCTTTTAATTCCAGTGCTAGGGAGGCAGAGGCAGTCTCTGAGTTCAAGGCTAAGCATGGTCTACCATGGAACTGAGAGTTCTAGGACAGCCAGACTGAAGAGAAACCCTTTCTCAAAAAAACAAAAACTAAACAAAAAATCTTGGAGGGCTGGTAAGATGATTCATTAGTTCACAGCACTGGCTGCTCTTCAGAGGACCTGTGTTCGGTTCCTAGCATCCATGTCAGCTGGTTCACAACTACCTGAAACTCCCAAGGGATCTGACATCCCTCTCCTACCCTACCCTCAGCGCGTGTGCACATACCACATACACACAAATAAAAATATCTTAAATACTGTTACAGCTTGGTTGCAGAGAGTGGTCAGTCATGGGGTATAACCTCTGACTTATGGTTCATTTTAGCATCAGAACAGAGGTGTCAGGGACTATAACCTGAGAGATGTGTCCTGCTTCAGTCCTGGTTTCTGTCAAAGTTCTGGGTATCTTTTAGTCCAGTGCCAGGTCCTAGAGAAAGAGCAGTGGGCAGCCAGCAGCTCTGTCCTTTGGATCTCCAAGGTGTTATTTTTTTATATTTGAAAACCTTTTTTAAAGTCTTTAAAACCATAGTAGAAAAAAGATAATTTACAGCAAATGGGAATTTAAATTTTATCTTAGCTTTATTTTAAATTTCTTTTTTGACTTCTCTCTCTCTCTCTTTTGTCTTTTTTTTTTTTTTTTTTCTGGAGTCAGGGTTTCTCTGTGTGCCCTGGCTGTCCTGGAACTCACTCTATAGACCAGGCTGGCCTCGAACTCAGAAATCGGCCTGACTTTGCCTCCCAAGTGGTGAGATCAAAGGCGTGTGCCACCACTGCCTGGCTTTTTAATTTGTATTTTTTCATAGGCTGGTTTTAGATGTGGACTGTAGTCTTGAGCTTGGTGGGTGGGGCTTGTGTGCGACAAGCTTGCATTTGAGCCTTCAGATGCTGTAATTAAAGCTGTCTAGGACTTCAGTTGAGCACAGTTAGACTAGTGAACTGTTTCGGAAACCTCAGGAGGAGGAAGTGCTTCCAGCTTTGCTTTTCTCCATCTGACTGCCTGGGACAGACAGATGCTTCCTGTGGCTATGTTATCCTACTCCCTGGATGGTCACGGTTTGAGCCAGGGGTTGGTAACCTTTTGGAAAGGGACCTTGTAGAGGAATGATGTTTTTCCAAAAGCTGAGGCTTAACGGTCAGTGGTGCCCTCCCCTCCTGTCTCCTGTCTCCTAACTCAAGCAGGGTTACTTTGAACTTTTGAGATAGGGTTTCACATTAGTTCCTGGCTGGCCTGGAACTCACTATTGGACATTGCTACTTTTCTGCTATTTTAAAATGGTTGTTGTAGAGCTTCAAAGGAGAAAGGACACCTGGTAACTGACTGTATTCCAGGTGCAGTAACCCTCTGGCTCGGAGCAGGACCAGGTCAGCAGGGTGTGCTCTTGGCTTTCCCGACTGTGTGCTTAATTCTTCAGTGAACATCTGCCTGGGTTGTGGGCGTCTGCTTAGTGATTGTGTAGAAATCTGAGAATGCTGCCAGAGCTTTGGTTGTGTGGAGCTCTCCTTGGCCATTGACAGGGTGTAGTGCTTGTCCTGTCCACCTTGCTGTAGTGTTAACCACAGAAAGTGCACCCTGGGTGGAGTTCACTTTGCTGTATACACCTTGAAAGTCCTGACTTAGGCTGGACCTTAGTTCTCAGGTCTCTGTTATGTCATAGGATGGTAACCACTCCAGGTACTTGTCCTCCATTATGATAGCAACAAAGGCAGAAACTAAGATAAAGCACTACCAGCAGCTTGCTCCTCGCCAGTCTGTGCTGGAGTCTCACAGCTGCTCACCAGCTTAGAAGGGGAAGAGCCAGCTTCATGACTGCTGAGGGCTGGGAGCAGAGCGGAGGGCGAGAGGATGGCGGTGCTCCGGTGCCTTTTTGTTTCCTTGGGCTGAATTCACAAACTTCATAGGAGAAGAGGCTGTTTACACACAAACCCTCTCTGTGCTGTGAAGGACATTGACTTTTTTTTTTTTTTTTTTTTGGTTTTTTGAGACAGGGTTTCTCTGAGTAGTCCTGGCTGTCCTGGAACTCACTCTGTAGACCAGGCTGGCCTCGAACTCAGAAATCCGCCTGCCTCTGCCTCCCAAGTGCTGGGATTACAGGCGCGCGCCACCACGCCCGGCTGGACATTGACTTTTTTAGGGATTAAATCTTCAAGAGTCCATAGAGCCTAAAGCCATTCCCTTCTCCCTGGCCAGTGACTCAGTGGAAGGTGAAGTGAGATGGGTAGGAGGTGTATTTTCTGAAGGAAGAATGAGCCACACAGAGCCAGGTTTGAAGAGGCCCTTTAGAAATGTGGAACGGGCAGTGGTGGCACACACCTTTTAATCCCAGCACTTGAGAGTCAGAGGCAGGCAGATTTCTGAGTTCCAGGACAGCCAGGGCTACTCAGAGAAACCCTGTCAATGTGGACCCTGAAAGTAAGTGGCCTCTGCATCTAGTAGGTCATTTCCCCTTTGAAGCCCAACCCTGCGCGGCAGCATCTAGTACCTGAAACAACAGGGTCCTGGGCTATGCGTAATGAAGGAAAGGTTCCTGTGTCATCTGCTGAGGGTTTGGACTCTTCTGATTTTTGTTAGCTCATTTTCATAACTTTTTTTTTTTTGAGACAGAGACTTCTCCTTATGTAGCTCAGGCTATGTAGACCAGGCTGTCTTTGAACTCTCAGACCCACCTGCTTCTTCCTCATGAGTGCTGAGATTGTAGGCATGCTCTACCGTGTTGTGCTTTTGTAACTCCTGAGGTCACTGGGTAGGAGACACGTGTATATCTTGGTGGTATCCCAGACAGCCAAATTGGGATACCACCCAAACAGTTTGGCCTGTTTGTTTTTGAGACTGTGTTTTATGTAAACCAGTCTTGCTTTGAACTCACTGTGTAGCCCAGGCTGGCCAGCCTATCATCACCCCTTCCTATTTAAACTTGGCATTTATATTTCAGTGAGCAGAGCTCTTGCTTAAGTCTCCTGACTGGTTGAAATTCTACTCACTTAATAAGTGTATCCCCTGGGAAATATGCTAATGATTAATTAACAAACATGTTTAGCAGGATGCATTATGGATTAGTTAAAGGTGAGGCAGTTGAGTCTAGTCCCTTTGTGGAGGAGATCATGTGACTCAGGCCAAGTGCCCTGCTCGGGAGCCCTCCTCACTGAGGCATGTTTTTTTCCTTTCAGATTTTGGAAATCCCTTGTCTTCACATTGCTGGGATCAAAGTCTTGCTCAACTGAGCCACTCACCAGTGGAGATGGACAGAGCTATTGCCCTCATGCTGACGCACGTCTGACTCACAGCCCAGGGCAGCCTGGATGCCTTGTTTGTGCAAAGAGCCATCTCCATCACTGAGCTCCCCCAAGCTCCGGAATATACTCTTCCCTCTGACCTTAGAGGTGCTCTGATTTTGACGTCCGGGGCTCCTGGAGGTTTTGAGTGGTGATATCTCACAAGTGGCCTTATTCTAACTTCAGAGATCCTCCGCAGACAGTGGATTGCCCATCCTGTCAGACCCTGAAGTGATTGGCAGCATGCCGACCCAGTCCCTCCTCGTGTA